>JAMPIV010013004.1:0-451698 GCA_024509875.1 Oreohelix idahoensis | reverse complement strand
TGCAGCACCAGAAATTTATGAACACCTTTTTATGTAAACACAGGCAATCAAGAAACAAGCAAATGATTGCATTCCTAATCTTAATAATTTATATAGAATAATAAATCAAAATGTGGTACAAAAAGTAATAATGCTTTTGCTTTGTCTTCTGGTTACTAAATGTTTTATGCTTGATCTGGTAGCATTTTTTAAACATACCTCTTAAAAAATATTAATACTAACAGTGACAAAGCACAACTAAATATACCTGAGGTTAAGGGCTTCTTATATCTATTTAATGGATTACTGAGAGTGCCTCCTGTGCAAGTTCCCTGGAAGCAGTAAAATAAGAGAGTAAAGCAATATTTACTTATGAACTAGACATGCAATCACCTTGGTACAACCATAACAATTTTTATTTAATTTTTTTTCTTGAAAAAAACACACACAAACACATATGCAACTCACCAGAAAATTAAAAACCTCTACATCACTTAACAGAAGCCATTTATCTATAAAACTGCAGATGAGTGTGTTTCTTTTTTTTCCCTTTTCAAATCCTTGTGAAGCATTCAGCCACCTGTGTAGCTGGTCCCCCTGCCTCAAAACATACATGTGCTCATGCAGTGATGGTTTCATGTACCAATGTGTTTTTAAATGATGAGGTTGGCAGCACATGTCCCCTGTACAAACAGATACAGTTTTTTTGTTTTTTGCACTGGGAGAAGAATTGACTATCAAGAACAAGTGTAGGAAACCAACAGCCAGGCATCCAGATCCCAAAAGTTGACTGGGAGGACAACATCAGATAATCTCTAATGGACTGAAAGACTAGACTGGTACCAGGGCAAAAAAAGAAGACAGGCTGTAGGATAGCATGACACTGTCTATGGCTAACTTCTACGCCACAGGGTAGAAGAGGAACAACTAAAGTCAGTGAGCTCTAGCAAATGTCAGAGAAATAGACAAGGATAGTCATTGCAATGAAAGTAAACCTGTTCTATTTGAATGTGTAGATTATTTCTTAAAACTAAAAATATTTCAAACAAAATGTAACAAAATATACCAAAGGACATAATAAAAGATCATCGTCATCAACAAATATACCAAAGGACAATAATAAAAGATCAACATTCATCATCAGCAATCAATATACCAAAGGACATACTTAAAATATCGTCGTCATCAACAAATAATATACCAAAGTACATAATAAAAGATCATTCGTCATCAACAAAATATTACCAAAGGACATAATAAAAAATCATCATCATCAACAAAATATACCAAAGGACATAATAAAAGGATCATCAATCAAAAGGACATAATAAAAGATCATTGTCATCAACAAAATATACCAAAGGACATAATAAAAGATCATTGTCATCAACAAAATATACCAAAGGACATAATAAAAGATCATTGTCATCAACAAAATATACCAAAGGACATAATAAAAGATCATTGTCATCAACAAAATATACCAAAGGACACAAAAAAAAGATCACTGTCATCAACAAAATATACCAAAGGACATAATAAAAGATCTTCATCATCAACAAAATATACCAAAGGACATAATAAAAGATCATCATCATCAACAAAATATACCAAAGGACATAATAAAAGATTGTCATCAACAAAATATACCAAAGGACATAATAAAAGATCATCGTTATCAACAAAATATACCAAAGGACATAATAAAAGATCATTGTCAACAACAAAATATACCAAAGGACATAATAAAAGATCATTGTCATCAACAAAATATACCAAAGGACATAATAAAAAATCATCATCAACAAAATATACCAAAGGACATAATAAAAGATCATCATCATCAACAAAATATACCAAAGGACATAATAAAAGATCATCATTATCAACAAAATATACCAAAGGACATAATAAAAGATCATTGTCATCAACAAAATATACCAAAGGACATAATAAAAGATCATTGTCATCAACAAAATATACCAAAGGACATAATAAAAGATCATTGTCATCAACAAAATATACCAAAGGACATAATAAAAGATCATTGTCATCAACAAAATATACCAAAGGACATAATAAAAGATCATTGTCATCAACAAAATATACCAAAGGACACAAAAAAAAGATCACTGTCATCAACAAAATATACCAAAGGACATAATAAAAGATCTTCATCATCAACAAAATATACCAAAGGACATAATAAAAGATCATCATCATCAACAAAATATACCAAAGGACATAATAAAAGATTGTCATCAACAAAATATACCAAAGGACATAATAAAAGATCATCGTTATCAACAAAATATACCAAAGGACATAATAAAAGATCATTGTCAACAACAAAATATATACCAAAGGACATAATAAAAGATCATTGTCATCAACAAAATATACCAAAGGACATAATAAAAGATCATTGTCATCAACAAAATATACCAAAGGACATAATAAAAGATCATTGTCATCAACAAAATATACCAAAGGACATAATAAAAGATCATTGTCATCATTTTCTTTTGTACTCCTTACGGAGCATGCATCCACCACAGTAACTGGTCCCCTTGCAGGAAGCCTGCACCAAGCATCCACATACTCTTATAGTGGTGGTTCCTGTTGCTAATTGCTTTACATGATAAGGTTACCTATTTCAAACCTCATATTAGTCACCTCGTAGGACATTTCTGAAGGTGAGGTCGTCATATCCTATTCCTTCTATGTCTCATCAGAGATCCCTGAGAACTACACAGGGCAATAACAGAGCAGCTGTGACATCTTGCTCTGTCTACTAAGACACTATATCTGCGTGGAAGTCCAAGTAAAAAAACGTATGACCCAGTTTTAACTTCAAATGTGAGTAAAGTATTTCTTTCAATAAATCTGTCTTCTAACATCTTTTGTGTCTTATGGTCCAGAAAATACAGAATTTCAACTTGTTTCAACATTTTTCACAACTGCTTAAAACTCAGAAGGTGTTAATACTGATAATCATATGCAAAAATACATGCAAAAACAGCCAAGCAATTTGCACAGTAGGTGGCCCAATAATCAATCAAGGAAGACAAAATACTAGGTTTTAATTGTGTTACCTGAGCCTTCCATATCCTTTTTCTGTAACAATATCAGGTACAACTTTTTCCTTTTTGCAAAATGCTACACCAAGCTTTGAAAGGTAGTTCGCCCATATTGTAAATACAACATCCTTTAAATAGATGTAAGATACATTACCATGATGTGGGTAACATTTAATGAATGGCAAAGATCATTTTACATTTTAGTGAAATTGATAATACAGATTACAAAGTATTATGGAAAATACTGAGACATGATGTCTCAGAAAGATCACAGAAGATTTTTTATAGCAGGCCATGTTCACAAAGGAAATTCTCAGAAACTTCTACAGTAAAATGTGGGTTTGTTAAACAAAGTTAACAAAAAATTAACAAAACTAGGGCTGTTAAGCTTGTCACTCTTTCGAAGCCAGTACAAAGCTGAATAAATTTGCATGCGTTCTGTAGCTGTTGAATGGTGCTGTAAAGAGTGTGACTGTTGGGGAGCGATGACAGTTAGATTATTTTCAAGACAATGCATTTGTATAGAGATTAATTATAAAATACATTTTTTTAAACACACACACAAAGCAACCAAGCATGTACACGCACACCATTAGAATTGTTTAAAAGGAGGCAAACATTATTTTATTTAAATTTTCAGCATATTTGTTTGATTGCAGCATTTTTTTTAAAACACCAAAAAAAAAAAAAAACAATTAAACAAACAAACAACAATTAATTTTACTTAAACATCAAAATAAAATTCCCATCTAAAGTTTAGTATAAAGCTTTATGTTAAAAATAACACTTGTTTCTTTTAGTACAAATGTTGAGTCAACCATCATCTCCCTTTTTTGTGCTCCATATGCAAAAGTCTCTGGCAGTTTAGACATAGAAACACTTTGGAAACTGATCAAGCTATATGAAGTACCCCATAATCTCAGTAACTAAATTCGAAACATGAAATGCAGAATTCTTAACACATTAACTACCGCAAACCGCTGGGACCGGCTTACGAAAGAAACACATTTGGATGGCAGACCGCCCCCAGCGGCTTTCTAAGTTTAGTAAGATAACGAATGAAATATTTAACGAAACACATTCCGATCTGGTTCAAGATTTTAATTTACCACCGGAAGACAACATTCAAAAGCGTGGGTAAATTTGTGCCTCTGAAAATTGATATTATATTCATATTTTTCATATGTTTCAGGTTAGTTACCAAATCGCAAAACTGTTTACTATGGCAACGAATGATAGTGCCACAAAAAATGCACGTACACCTTGTCTAACTGCTGAACAGGCTAGAAAATTATTTCAGCAATTGATTGATAGATCTAGCGATGAGGAGGACAGTGAAAACAATGTGGACATTGATTCAAGTAGTGATTTTTCTGGCAGTGATAACAGTAGTAGTGTCAATTCAAGCAGTGAAGATAGCAAAGATATTAGAAGTCCTGGGCCATCGGTGGGTCGTAAAAGATCAAAAACCTCGGTTAGAGTTACCAATAGTGCAGGAAATACTATAGGTCTAACTAAAGATAGAGAAGAATGGGAGCAAATGACTGAGGGTGAAACAACGAATAGTTTTTATTTTGTTCCAACTCATGAACCAGGTTTGCAAGCAAATCTTGATGCAACTTCCTCTGTGCTTGATTGCAGGCTTACATTACTGACACCAGATGTTTTACATTCTTTGGTCAAAGTAATAAATGACTATGCTGACATAAAGAATTCAAAACCTCCATCTTCAAACAGATCTTCGTCTGCTGCTTGGAAACATGTCATTGACTATGAGCTTTTGAAATTTTTCGCAGTAATAACTGCGATGGGTTTAGATAAAAAGCCATCGGTAAAAGATTATTGGGCACAGACACCTGATAATTATACACCCTGGTATGGCAATATGTTTTCAAGATCTAGGTTTGAAATAATTTACCATACAATGATGCATGTTGGAGATGCTGATTCAGAAGGGAAGGACAAAATAGAGCCTTTTTTAAATTTGCTTGTTGCAAAGTTCCAGGATGCATTTTATCCATTTCAGAATTTAGCCATTGATGAAATGGTTATTTGGTATAATGGACGCTGGAAACACAAGCAGTACAATACAACAAAGCCAAGCAAGTATCACATTAAGACCTTTGGATTGTGTGATTCTGCCACAGGATATGTCTACTCTGTATTGACATACTTTGGGAAGAATACATCATATATTCTTGCTAATGACTCTACAACAAGTCAGGCGGTGAAGGTATTTGATTTCTTGCTGCAAGGAATTGAGAACGGCCACCATGTGTTTGCTGACAGATACTACACTGTGGATACACTGATAACCTATCTGTTGAGTAGGGGCATTCATTATACTGGCACAGTCAACATCAACAGAAAAAACTTTCCCCTTCAACTGAAAACCCTCTCCCTCCATCACTGAGAAGCCAAGTGGTACAAAAATGGTGATGGATCTCAGATATGTGTTGCTTGGCGAGACAAAAAGGCAAAGAAACCATGTATTGTTGTGTCCACTGAAACATCAGTTGAGATGGTGCAAGTCACAACTCGACGTCACAACTTAGTCGAAAAACCCAAACCAGTACAATTTTTGCATGAATGGATGTGACCACAATGATCAAATTGTAGCTTACTATGGCAATTTCCAAAGAAAAACTAGAAAATGGTGGAAGAAAATGTTCTACTGGATTATAGAGGTGTCTCAGGTAAATGCCCATATATTGTACACCCTCAGTCATGCTGATGAGAAGTCAGTGTCATTGAAAATTTTCAAAGACAAACTGATTGATCAGTTGACTGAGAAGGCTGCCTCCATAACTCCACCTGATCTAGTAGTCACCAGTAGCAACAAGAAAGGTAGGACATTTTTAGGAAACAAAGTTAAAAGATTTGAGGGTGCAAAGCACATTGTGGATTACACCGACAAAGATAGGAACTGTATAGTGTGCTCAACACCTGCGAAACGAGCCCGAACAAATTTTTATTGCTTAGGTTGCCCCGAAAAGCCCCAACTCCATCCAAAGAGCTGTTTTAGGCTGTCATACGCATGATTCTTCAGCTGTAACTTACTAAAGACATTGACATACTGTAAATAAGTTATAGATGTTGTGTTTTCTCAAAGGTGCTATTTATTCAAAATTTCTTAGATTTTTTGGAAGTGGTGTAGGTGTGATAATGTAAGTCATTAATAGTGTATTTATTAGCTATTGTGTGTGTTCTTGGGCTTGTTTTTCTTGTCATTGGATATACTACATGAAAATCACCAAGAAAAAAACATTAGCTGCCTCAGGAACAAGCAAGTTGCAGGTAAGTTGATAATTTAAAAAAAAAATGTTGCATGCTTTTTCTTTCTTTCAATCATTTTATATTATTGATAATATCTACCATTCCAAATAAACATATATTTTTCAGCTTTAGGCAATAGTCCATTCATTTATCATCAAAATGACATATAATTAATAAAAATATGTTTAAAATTAATAGATCTGCAGCTTAAGTTCTACAAACACTTACAGGGAGAAAATGAGGAAAAAATTTCAGACATTTTTTGGGAAGTGGCATAAGTGTGATAATGTAAGTTACCAATAGTGTAAATATTAGTCAGTGTGTGTGTTCTTGGGCTTGTTTTTCTTGTTATTGGATATACTACATGATAATCACCAAAAGAAAGGTATTACCTACCATAGAAACAAGAAATTTGAACATAAGTTGATAATTTGGAAACAAATTTGAATTGATTTTTGTCTGTCAATCATTTTACATTACTAATAATATCTTCCATATTAAGTAAACTTTCCTTTTATCAGCTTTAGGCAATAGTATATTCATTTATCATCAAAATGACATATAATTCATAAAAATCTGTTTAAAATTAAGAAAACAACAGATTAAATCCTTCATACACCTACAGAATGAAAATGGGAACAAAATTTAATTCGGCCACAGTGTGTTTTTCAATTCGGTAGTTAATGTGTTAATGATGGACAATTGTCAGAACTTTCTGAGAAATGAAATGGAGTGCAGCTGCAATGCCCCTTGTCATGATTGCTTTTCTTACTGGCTATAGATTGGATTATGAAAGCAACATCCACCAAAAGAAACATAATTCAGTGGATTTCGACAAAATAGCCTAACAATCTTGAATCTGCCAATGACCTAGACCTTCTGTCCCATAACAGAAACCAGCTTTAAGATAACATGATAATACTTGAAGAAAGATCACAAATAATAACCAAGAAGTTGTGGGTTTTCATAAAATGGGAGCTTGTACAGAAGACAAGGATTAAAATAGCGTGAGATGATAACGAATTTATCTGAATCACATTGTGAGCTCTTGCAGTAGTGGTTCCAGCAGCCATATTGTTTTTAATAATGAAACTGTTGACACAATATACAACCCTCCTTAATCATCTTATATGAGATGCCTGGTAGGGCAAAGTGGTCCTATACTCTTCTCTCCCACAGGATGTACATGCTGAAGTATACTGCTTATAGTTATGAGGATGTTGAGATAGGAGAAACCTAAGACTACGCACCTTCAGATCTTCTCTTGCTCCTTGTGCTACTAAACTATCAGCCTGGGCCAAAATAATTATCTGATAGGCTTCATATATTGTCCAGGGTCTACCAAGGTCTGCTTCTGTTCAACAGGAAAATAAAAGTATTTAGATTTTAAAACAGTCAATTTTATTTCACTGAAAAATCTGGAAATCTGAAGAGGGCAAGAAAAATATAAGCATGTTTTTAACACAACTTTGTTTTCTTTTTTTTTCAAGTTAAGACAGCAAAAAAGTATGAATTTTAGGGAATAATAAATACTGCAGAAAACAAAACCTAGATGATTCTAAACAAGTGCTTAAAAATGGGATCCCGAAAATTTAGTACTAGGAGAAAGATCTAAGTGAAAACATCCAGGACAGAGTCCGATGAGCAAGATATCAGAAATTGATGTGGAATTTGAATGGGCAAAGTGGTTGTCACTGAGGGTAGGGTAGTTCTGGAGAAAGCTTCCTGTACAAAACACCTCTTAAGCATTATGATGTGACAGTTAGTAAAAGATGGAGGCTCCTTAACTTCTCCTTGCCCTTCTACTTTATGGGTTTGGTTTTGAAGGACTATCTTCACATAAGGAGGATCTCAGCACAGCCAACGAACTCTATAGCATCGGTAAGAATCCCAATGTGTGTTTAAAGGAATCACACATTCTATAAATATTTTTGTGGTGGATAGGTTTCTAATTTTCCGCTGGGAGGACAACATTAGACAATCTTTGAAGGAAGACAGCCGATAGGATGGTCTGGCGCTCTCTCTTCCAAACCTCTACACCTCACAGTAGAAGGGGATCAACAAAGTAAGTAAGTAAGGTTTCTAATTTTTCTAATATTGCCAGGGCAGCAGCCTAATAGGCCTACTCTTTACGATTTCCAACTGCCATGTGATTTTTAACATGCACAACTTGCACACGGGACCCCATATTTTTTTCCCTTATCCGAGAAGGCTAGGCATCCGACCTCAATACCCAGGAGACCAAGCGAGGAGTATGACATCATTAGGACCACTGGTTGTGAGAAAAAATGTCCATAACTTATATTCCTTCAACTGGGAATCGAATCCGGTACGTCTGGAATTCGAAGTGGATGTTATGTTATACCTCTTAGCCACTCTGACCTTACAGGTTAGACTTATTTACTTACACAAACCAAAGAATGACAAGAGGAAACTACTGTAGTATTGTCTCTTATACAGTCACAAATCTATCAACTTCCATATAAAAGAGAACAATGTTAATGAAGCTTCCAAATGAACCACCTTGACTGGTAGGGAGCATTATGCTCTACAAGTGATACCCGACCATCATCAAGCTACTGTACCCAAAATTAGAATTAAAGATACCTTGACCACAGAAACTTGGAATGTCAGGGCACTCATTATGTAGGATGGAAAATTAGATAGCAGCAACAGGGAAATAGACATACTGAATGTAAATTATTATGGTTATATGAAATACCAGAGCAGGTAAAAATATATTCATCATCTCATCTCAACCCATAACCCGTCATGGGTCGTAGGGGTGCCATGGTGGAAGCATCAGCAGACAGGGTCCTCCACTGCTCTCTATTCTCAGCAATGCGTACAAGTGTGGAGAAACCGTGTCCTGCCCATTCTTTGATGTTATCAGCCCAGGATTTTCTTTGCCTTCCTCTTCTCCGTTTACCTTCGACTGTTCCCTGGAGGATCGTTTTCGAAAGGGAGTCATGACGAGTTACATGCCCAAACCAGGCAAGCTTTCGACGTTTCACTATTGACAAAAGTGGTTCTTGATGGCCTGCATAGGTGTTTATCTTCTCTCTAACATAGACATTTGTTTTGTGCTCTTTATAGCAAATGCGCAAAATTCTTCTGTAACATTTATGCTCGAAAGCCTGAATCCTTCGCTCCGTATCTGCAGTGAGTGTCCAGCCCTCACACCCATACAAGAGAATAGATAATACAAGTGATTTGTATAATTTGATCTTCACAGGAAAACTGATGTTACTTTTCCAGATCACATTCAACCTTGTCATGGCAAAAAAAATTTGCCGGATCGGCCGATGCCCGGATTAACAACGACCGCGCTCTCATTGCCCCTTGAGAGTGATAAGTCAACGAATGGGGTACAAACACCTGTTTTGAAACTTCCAAGAAAAATATATTATGACAACTACATAATAACTTATACTAGATGCTTCTTGATTAATACTTTTTTTCTTTTTTTTGCATCACTCCATCATACTGTTCCCTTCTTTGCAGTTCTAGCATTCCATGTCACAATGGTTTGTTAGGCTACTTAATAAGTACTTCTTGAGCTTCTCCCATGCTTCTGTAGTGTTATCATTACCAATGATAACAAAAGTCAATCTGGTTGGACAGACACTAACATTGCTGGCCTGCAACTGAATGTTTCTATTTCACACGTAGTAAGGTGGTTTTATAATAACAATAAATTTTGAGTCAGAATTATCCAACACACACCATACGTATATATACACAAATACATGTAATAGTATACAATTTTAATATCTGTAACTTTTACAATTATAACATTTGCAACAATAATAGGATAAAATTAGCATACTTGGTTTCTTTGTCGCTTGGTCGTCATCTCCATGATGATGTCTTACTTCATGACGACTGCTGATTTCTTGACTGTCACCAACTTCTTGAACTATTATATCCTATTATGATAATTTTTTAAAAGATATGATGGATGAAATAAACATAAACTATGTCAAAAACACTTTCATGTAAACACAGCACAGTTTACGCAAAATGTATATTGTCTTTTTTTTTTTCCCATTGGGTCATAAAATGGCTAAATATGAAAAAAATAATAATAATTAAACGTAAGAAACTACATCATCTTTATCATCATTTCTGTTAAGGATAGATTTGGGGTAATATATTGTAGCATGTTACTACACGCTAGAACATGTCCATTTTATGTGAGGAATTGTGTTCGCCTGTAGATGTAGCAAGTTTAATTTGCTGGGGAGGTTATACCTAAAAGGAAAGAAATCTGTGTCTGTGTTAACTGTGTGAGGTCAAGCACATGTAGGCCCTTGACTATAATAGATGATGATGATGTATTTGCAGGGAACCTAACGCTACCTCCCTAGATCTCACACGGTCACTATTTTGGTTCTAGTGTCTGATGTACCTAGTGTCTAGGGGAGAAATGAAAATGATGGTACATAAACACAAAACACTTTAACTCACTATAAGGAAATGAAGAAAACAGTGGTTAAGGTTTTTCTTTAAAATTGAATATTTTCTTTTTACAATTTAATCTGCCTGTCCCGCCATCTCTTTTGGACAGGTCTTTGAAAATGAGGAAAAGATAGTTTACATAAAAAGGATTAACTAAAATGTGTGGACACTTTGTCCGATAAGTAAAATGTCACTCTATCTCTCCTGTTGGTGTATTCACAGATTACAACTTTATTATCTAATAGTGTTTGTCATTTGTTAGGAGGGGCTGTAGTTTCATCACGCCCCATAACATCCTGGGTATGATTGGAAATACCAAAGTTTATTATAACTGAAGTGTCAGATATACCCAGATGCTAACACATCACCTGGGATTCTTTGTAGAAGGATAATTCAGTATGTAGTTGCAGAAAATATAGATATATCAGCACACACAAGCTCCTCCAGCTATCTGCTGACAGCATAAACGTTTTACCGGAGACTTGTTGGCGTTACACTCACTCATCAGGTTTCCTGTCACCGGCTGGTAACAGGAAATAAAACCTCTGCAATAAAAAAAGACACCCTGGCCTTTTTATATCTGATCACACTTTATTATTATTATTTACATATGGTGGTATGGGGTCAGCCTCGCGTGCATACAGGTGCACTCGCCCCTAATTTTATATGACTCACACCTTGCTGTGACCACACCTCAGGTCTCTATGGCAGATACGCCACTGTACTTTTACATAGTTTTCCTCAATACAATAACGTGGAGTAACCACATTTCATTTTGTATGATTTGCTCTTCTTTTTTTTTTTATTATAAACGCTCCAGGCATGTTGA
Source organism: Oreohelix idahoensis (assembly GCA_024509875.1). Taxonomy (NCBI): domain Eukaryota; kingdom Metazoa; phylum Mollusca; class Gastropoda; order Stylommatophora; family Oreohelicidae; genus Oreohelix; species Oreohelix idahoensis. The sequence continues at coordinate 440,073 of JAMPIV010013004.1, read as the reverse complement.
ACAGTGTTCATGGAACACGGAGGCTTACTAACATATTCTAATACAATAATATTAAAACAAAATCATGACAATATACAACAGTTAAATACAGTTCAATGTGAGTACTCAATAATGTCTGCTCCCGGAATGTCCTTCACTTTTCCCAATAGCAGTATCTAACTTTGGCAGTTGTAATAAACATATTAATACATAAAGCATTCTTACCACAATTTCAAGAAATATGTAACAAATAACGCTGACTTGCAAAGAATGGCTTCAGTTTTTCTCTGCCCTGCCCAGACTGCGAATTAATTCTTTATTTTATAAATTAACACTGCTGATCTCAGCGTATTTGATAGAAAAAGTTTTTGTCAACTGGCGATGAGCATTGAAAGCTTTTTTGCTAATATCTATTAGTACTGGCCAATGGAAAACTTGCGACTACCAGAATTCAAATGTAGTTTTTGAAAAAAAAAAGAAAAAAATTCCGAACAAACTCTGTGTCTGGTAGTCGATTGGTCAGTCTGCGTTAGTTATGCCAATACAAAAAGATGTTTAGTTTTGGTTAACATTTACCTACCGCTCCCCTTTTACTCCTATACTCTTTTTACCCAATCGGATTTGAATTTACTCCAATGCCTCTTTCTAAGCTGGCGTCCTCACTAACGTTATGAAAAAAACAAGCAGGAACCACAGTCTATCCGTCTTAGTGTTACTAGACATATAGTATTATCTCAATAACTTGGCTAATAATTGGACTACCATATTTTTTAAAAAAACATATTTTGGGCTCAGGAGATACTAAGCTATAATAATATATGATTTTTCTGGTCAGTTTCATTATGGTTTAGATTTTCAATTTTGTCACTGTCAATCGTCAAATATAAATTTTACACAAGTCGGCCATCTTCCCCCTCTCATCTCTCTCTAGCATTTTTATTCAAATAACTAACTTGTTTGAGTGACATCAGAAATACATTACTCGGCGAGAATTTAAACTGTCTGTGTGTATATATCATCGGGCCCATCCCACAGCGTGTCAAGCGAAGAGGGGTTTTGCGCGGCGGGTGTTAGAATTGGCGTTAATTATTACTGTTGTCTCGTGTTACACTACCAAAAAATGTCCGAATCACTACAATTCAAGGCGTTAAAGTTAAAGTATTACGTTAATTCAGACAGTAGTTTGGCGGCACATTTCTGGAAGATCATTAATTATAAGTCTTGCAGCAGTCTCTATCAGACCGGTCAAAATGTTAAAAATGTTTATTGTACGTCACAAGGAAAGCGAGTAGGTTTATACAGCAGGGTCGTTTCTAAGCATTACCATGGCACAAAATTCAGCGCGATGTTGGCGTATGAGATGCTTATAGTCAGACACATACGGGCGGGGTTATTTATTATCTTAGGACTAAAATCTTACTGAAATGAGCGATTATCTCGCAGATTTTACTACAGTAGACAAACTACATTTTGCACGAAGTGTTCACCCGTGGTGAGCGACAGTCACTAGTGATGTAGTTTGTCACATGTCGTGGGTTCGAAGTGTTAATTATTTGGACCGTTCGCATTCGTTCACTGGTTTGAGGTGGACGTGATTTCTTCTAAGCTTCAGGATTTTATGGAGAGTGTGTTTTTCTAACTGACGCATTAAATGGATTGTTCGAAGGCCACCCCCTTGTTAAGAACGTTCCAGATGGAGAAGGAAATTTATTGAGAAGTTTTGCACAACCCCTTTTGGTATTTTCGTTAGGAGTATCTAAAAGATATTGAGGTAACTGAGTTTAGCTCGCCATCATCAGTTTTTCCGCCACATTACTTGGGTACCAGGAATATTGCCCTACCTACTAGTACACAGCCAGGATTGATAAAAGATTTAAGGATATCTCTTTATATATTTATTCTATTATTAACAATGGAGATGAAGAAGGCCTATTGACTGAGGCTAGTTTTGACTGACGTAACTGGTTTTCGCATTTACATGTTTTCCTGCCATATACTATGCCATGTATATATCTTGATGGATGTCTCCTTGTGATGAATGTATAATAAATGTTAACCATGTTTTCCCATGTCAATCATAAAAAGCCTCTATGCCAACTTTACGTGTAGTGTTGGGCAGAGTAACCTAACCTTTGAGGTGAAGACAGGAGTATGACAGGGATGCCCCTTGTCAACCACTCTATTTTTTACAGTCAAAGACTGGGTGATGCGCCAGACAACAGAGGGCAGTCCAAGAGGAATAAGATGGACAACATTTTCTACACTGGAAGATCTGGAATATGCAGATGACATTGCACTACTAGCACATTCACATCAACACATCCAGGAAAAAACGGATAGACTTAACAAGTTTAGCCAGCAGGTGGGCTTGAACATCAATTTAAAGAAGTCTGAGGTCATGACGCTCAATGTGAGCAACCCTGAGCCCATATCAGTAAGGAATCAGCAATTGGTACAGACAGATACCTTCACATACCTAGGAAGCATAGTAACACCAGACGGCGGGGCAGGCAAAGACATCAACATCAGAATGAATAAGGCAAGAACAGCCTTCTTTAGCCTAAACAACATCTGGAAGTCCTCCCAATAAAGCACAAGCACAAAATTAAGATTATATCAGAGCTGTGTGCTTTCTGTGCTTCTCTATGGTGCGGAATGCTGGAGAGTTACAGAGAAGGAAATGTCGAAATTGTCCTCCTTTCACACAACATGCCTAAGAAAAATTCACCGAATCTTTTGGCCGAATACCATCACCAACCAAGATCTGCTTACTCGTAGCAAGCAAGAGGACATGCACACCATCATAGCTGGCAGACGCTGGAGCTGGGTTGGTCATGTCCTCAGAAGAGACCCCGATGCCATCACAAGAACAGCTATGCTTTGGACCCCTGAAGGAAAACGAAAGAGAGGCCGACCAAAAACAACCTGGCGGAGGACTGTGGAGGCTGAGATGCAGGGAATGAACCAGAGTTGGGGCACTGTACGAAGGATGGCCACCGACCGAGCAAAGTGGAATCAATTTGTTGTTGCCCTACAAGACGCCACTAGGCGTGTTGGCCACTGACTGCTTTGACAGTCGGCGGCTAAGGATCAAAGAAGAAGAAGAAGAAGATGTTTTCCCATGGACCTGTTCACCTGCCGGCTTTTGTTGTATATGCTGGCACATAACTGCGTTATTTGTCAAGAGGTGAAATCAAGATGGGCCTATAATATGACCCCGATTCAGGCGTGTGATATACCTGTACGCCCCTTTGAGAAAATGGCCGTTAATATTATTGGTCCTTTACCTGTTATGTCCGCTAGAGGACACAGGTATGTGCTCACATGTTTTGACATGTTCACTCGGTGGCCAGAGGCCATACCTCTTAAGAACATCACCACTAATGACGTTGCTGNTGCCATTTTCTTGATTTTTTTTCTAGACTTGGTGTTCCTNGAAAACTTCTTTCAGATCGAGGTACCCAATTTGTGTCTGACACTATGACTGCTGTTATAAAACCTGAGGCTGCTAAAGCAAGATCACGCCAGTTCCAAAATCGTAATAGACAATTAAGTCAACTATTACCTGGCGGAGAAGCTTTTGTGTTACTTCCAAGGAAAGAAAATAGACTTTTAATTGCTTGGAATGGTCCCTACAAAGTGTTGTCATGCATTTCTGATGGTGTCTACATCCTAGATATAAAAGGGAAAAGGAAGACCTTTCACATAAACATGCTTAAAGAATTCCACACTAGACCGGAACATCTACACACCATCTTTCATGCAGTTGATGAGCACCCTAGACCTGCTACTCACTACTCTGCGCTATCAGTAATTCAGGAGGAAGAATCTTCTTTTCCAGATGTTCCGATGAACTTACCTGTCTTTCCTCTTCAATCAACTGAGACATGGAAGGATGTCGCTATTTGTCCAGCTTTGTCTTCTGAACAATATGTCCAAGTCTCTAGTCTTTTCCAGATATCCTCACAGACATCCCAGGTCATACATCAGTCATTTTGCAAGACATCATCCTTACAGATGATCGACCAGTTCATCTACGCCCCTATTCATTACCAGCACCAAGTTGAAGAAGAATTAGAACAAATGCTTCATTTAGGAATTATAGAACCTTCCAACGCTACACAACGGGGTCTATATCAGTGGAATGTGATGCCTTTCGGACTTATGAACGCCCCTGCCATGTTTGTTCGTATGATGAGGAAAATTCTCGCTCATCGGTCCGATATAATCACCTATATAGATGACTTCTGTCTATTCAGTACCAATTGGGAGGAACACTTCTTAGGTTTACATTCTCTTCTGGACACTTTACGTCTCCATCACCTAACAGCCAAGCTTACTAAGATCTTTATTGCCTTTGAGGAAATTTCATTCTTGGGAAATAAGGTGGGTCATGGTTGTCTTCAGATCGTGCCACAGAATGTTTCCAAAATTCTAAAATTGTCCGTGCCTACTACTAAGAAGCAAGTTTGAAGTCTTCTTGGCTTAATTCAGTACTACAGTAGATTTATACCCAACTTGTCTTCCATCACTGCAGACCTCTCTGCCTTGCTAAAAAAAAGGTTTACCTAACCACATGCACTGGACACCAGAATGCCAGGCTGCAATAACTTTTATTCAAAAAAAATTTTCTGTGCCACCTATTTTGAGGTTACCAGATACAAATCTGACTTATTATCTCCGCACAGATGCTAGTTCAAAAGATATTGGCGCATCACTGATGCAAGAGTTCGAGGGAAGATTGCATCCAACCCTCTATATATCCAGAAAGCTCACTGATGCAGAAAGGAAGTACCCGGTGATAGAGAAGGAGCTGGTGGCTGTTTTCTAGGCGGTAGTCAAGCTGGAGCGTTATTTCTTGGGTGCCCCATTTATTATCCAGTCAGATCAGAAGTCCCTTTCCTCAGTGAAGAAGGCAAATCACAAGAACCCGAAACTAGCCCATTTCGCCATCCTGCTCCAACCATTTTAATATGAAATCGAGGCAATACCGGCTCTTCAAATGTCGTCGGTGATGCTTTATCGAGATGTCCACAGCTCGAACCTCAGGATTCATATTGACTTAGTTATTTGACTTTATATTACACATGTGTGAAGTCATGGTGTTTATCCACTAGAGGTCACTATGACAAGGACGGTGAATACATGAACACTAAGTTGATTTGCCAAACCATCCATATTAACATTTGCGATTTACATGACTTTGAGATAATCGAAGGCCAATGCCTTCCCACTTTAGCTAGTGGTACATTAAACAGTGTTATACTACTTGCAGACACAAACAGTTTCCAACTACGACATCATGTTATTATTCTAGAATACACGTTCGCTTTAATTAAGATGGCTATATTAACGCTAGAAATCTAGTCCTGACACGGATAGTTTGGAGTATAATTAAATTATTGCAAGGTTGTTTTTGGGATTACTTGTCTTGCCATAATGTACACAAGGTACTTAGAGAAGAGTAGTTAAGTAATGGGATAATTGTGTTTAATTTAAGCTTAATGTTAGGATTTTTGATAGCATTGTTAGTTGGAGATATAACCTTCCAATTTTTTTTAAAAATTATTATTCATGCATTTTTGAATTTTTGATGTGGATTGTTTTTTTTTTATATATCTCATACTATTTTCATATATGCATGCTATTTCTTTGATGTGTTTATTGTTAACTCACAGTGACCATACATTTATGTATTATTTTGTTACATCATTGGAATATCGACTGACATGTTACTTATTGACATATGACTGATGGCAAATTCGTCTGGCAAGTTACTTAATAATAAGTTACATTATATGCAGACCGACTGTGACTAAGTTATTTTCAATGTGACTCAATATTTGTGATATGATCAACTTTGGCCGCTATTTCCGGATAAGAAATATTTGAAATGAAAAAAAAAAAACCAAATAAATTTGTTTTTATTTATTAAGGATAGATTTGGGATAATATATTGTAGCATGTTACAGCACGCTAGCACATGTCCATTTTATGTGAGGAATTGTGTTCGCCTGTAGACAAACTACTTTTTGCACGAAGCGTTCACCCGTGGTGAGTGACAGTCACTAGTGATGTAGTTTGTCACATGTCGTGGGTTCAAAGTGTTAATTATTTAGGCCGTTCATATTCGTTCACTGATTTGAGGTGGACGTGATTTCTTCTAAGCTCCAGGATTTTATGGAGAGTGTGTTTTTCTAACTGGGGCATTAAATGGATTTTTCGAAGGCCGCCCCCTTGTTAAGAACGTTCCAGATGGGGAAGGAAACTTTTTGAGAAGTCTTGCACAATCCCTTTTGATATTTTCGTAAGGAGTATCTAAAAGATATTGAGGTAACTGAGTTTAGCTCGCCATCATCAGTTTGTTCGCCACATTACTTGGGTACCGGGAATAGTGCTCTACCTACTAGTACGCGGCCAGGATTGATAAAAGATTTAAGGATATCTATATATATATTAGGAGCCGCGGTAGCACAGTGGTTAGTGCACTGGCTTCCTAGCGCAGTGGGCTATGGTTCGATCCCCAGATGAGGCGGGAATTTTTTAGGCCACAAACGGCTCCTGGGTCGACCCAGCCCCAAATGGGTACCAGAGCAACTCTGGGAAGGTTAAGGCGGCCGGCGTGATGCCGACCACATCACCCCTCGTGTGCCGACGGTCAAGATAATATGGGCCTAACACCATATTCCCAATATGCCTCAATGGGCGTGTAACGGGTTCCTTTACCTTTACCTTTTATATATATATTTATTCTACTATTAACAATGGAGATGAAGAAGGCCTATTGATTGAGGCTCGTTTTGACTGACGTAACTGGTTAACGCATTTACATGTTTTCCTGCCATATACTATGCCATGTATATATCTTGATGGATGTCTTCTTGTGATGAACGTACAATAAATGTTAACCATGCTTTCCCGTGGACCTGTTCACCTGCCGGCTTTTGTTGTATGTGCTGACGCATAATGTCCTGTATGAAAACCTGCAATCAACCGCGTATCCTGCATGATCCTCTATATTTATTCCAGTCGTAACAATTTCCTTTTTTTTTGCCATCACTGCAGATGGCCCTCATGAGGAAACTGGCATCAATGCAAAAACTGTTTGTATAAAATTTCTGTAGCAATTTGTTTTACATAATGAAGTTGCCAGCTCCAAACACAACCTTATATTACTCACTTTTATAACATAAGTAGCTAATAGCTAATGTATCTGTCCACTGTCTGTTTTTAAAACATCACCTATGGAAAAACACTGCATCCATTTTGGGGCCTGGGTAAAACCTAAAAACTGTCTGGGATAGAATGAGTTAAACAAATTGTAAGTTTTTTCCAATAAAAGAGTTCTAATGTCATTTCTGGTATCTCGCGTGTTTATAGTTGTTCAAATTTTTCTGTTATATGTGATGAGATGTTAGTTTTTGATGAAATAAAGAATAGCTGCTTATTGCTAACAAATACTTTGTTTTCTGCATGAAATGGCATTATATTCAAATGGTCATAAGAAAAGATCGGTTGAAATGAAGAGGACATATGGGCAATGACTACAACCCACAAAAGCCAGATCCAAACCTCAGAAATGAGGTATCTGAGGAAGGTGGTTGAAGTAACAAGAGACATGGTCTGCAACCAGACGATACGTCAAGGCCTAAAATGCCACCCCCTGCAGACCCAAGTAGAACAGTCCCAACTAAGATGGTTTGGCCATGTCTGCAGAATGGGAGAAGATCGGCTACCACGACAAGCATGGGAAGCAAAGAGCCAGGGATCCAGACCCCCAGGACGACCCAGAGTCCGCTGGGAGGACAACATTAGACAATCTATGAAAGACCGAGGACTAGAATGGAACCAGGCCAGGAGGAAGACAGCCGATAGGATAGTCTGGCGCTCTCTCTTCCAAACCTCTACACCTCACGGTAGAAGGGGAACGACTAAGTAAGTAAGAAATGAAGAGGAGCGAGACATCTTCATCATTGTCATCCAAATAAGTCGCCAATAAGTGTAGGATTCCTATACTTAACCCTAACCCAATTTTACTGCGTCTCTGAATTTTTTTTAAGGCCGTATTGAATAGATGGCCCACTGTGTTTCATTTCAACCTAAAGATTATCAATTCAAAATGTATCACACCTGATTCAGTTGGGGATTGATAATGATGACAATGAGTTATTGAGCCTTGCCAGTTCTGATCCAAATGAATGTAGCAGTTAATCAAAAGATTCTGAGGATAGAGGGGTTGGGGGGGGGGGGGGGGGGGGGGGGGTGTTTCAGATAGGTAGATTTATTTGTAAAAGTGCAAGGGAAGTGATAAAAAGAAACTGTAAAAGCACTATAAAAGAAACAGAAGATAAAGCCAGATCACAACTTAGACCAGGAACAACTACAACTGATAATGTTGAGCTTGAGGTTAAAATTATTGAAGAATAGGATTGGTCGAATGAAGCTGATCAGGGATCAACTCTGAATGCACTTTACTTGTGACAACAAATTTCAAAATGTCATAGGCCTACAAGATTTATTAATGATAAAAAAACCGTTGAAACCTTCCTATATTATGTGAAATTGGATATAATCTAAAAAGAAACTGGTTATGTTCCAGTTTTGTATCATGCTTGTCGCTAATATTATAGTAAGTGCAAAAGATGTTTAAGCCTAACATTCTTTTAAGTTTTCTGTATTTATTACTGTATTACACTGAATGCATTTAAATAAAATATTTGAACTGTTTTACGGTGTTTAGGCCGATATAATAGCACTTTCATGTTGATAGGCCTATAAAACTTTATCTTATCATCATAAATAAATTAACTCTTAGTATCCGGCTGGCCTTCTCAGGAGGCCGATGGACTTTCGCCATTTTACGGCTGGCCTTCTAGAGCGGCCATAGTCAGTTTAGACTGTTTCCGTGTCAATAGTCAAAGATTTAACATTATTTACATACTTTTCTTCCCAAAAAGAGTTCTAATGCCATTTCTGGAGCACATCGTGTTTGAAAACTGAAAATCGTGTTAAATATTGATCAATTTTGATTACATTTAGTACGGTTCATTACTCCCAAAAAAAAATTTTTTTTCTGTCTGAGAATGGCTTCGTGTTCAAATGGTCGTTCGAAAAGATTATCAGCTGAACATGCATCACAGCTTATTAAATCATGGATTGATAATGACAGCGATGAATCTTCAAGTAGCCAGCCTACTGATAGTTCAGATGACGCTGAATTTAGCGAAACATTAGCAGATTATGAGGACAAGGGGGCGTGTCCTTGGTTGGACCTAGTTATAGAACTGGTAGGGGATTGCTAAAAAGGAAAGATAAATGCCATAAAAACGAAAGAGAAGATAGATCTAGATCACAGCTGAGATCGGTAATCACTGAATCTGGTAGGCCTAATGCAGAGCTTCAGAACAACATTACTGAACAGGAGGTTGAATGGAATGAATTTGATAAGGGTTCAACTCAGAATGCATTTCGCTTTGTTCCACCTCAGGGTAGGACTCCTGGTGTGAATCCAGATATTGTCCCCGAAGACTCACCAGCCCTTTTTTGCCTCAAAGCCCTTTTTACAGAGGAAATTTTGGAACAACTTGTTGTGTCTGTCAATGATTATGCTGATCACCTCTGTCAGTCAAAAGCAGCAATAGCGAGCACTGGGTCTGTTTATCGCAACTGGCATCCAATAACACTTCATGAACTTTACAGGTTTTTTTCTGTTATCATAGCCATGGGCACAAACCCGCTATGATTGATGACTACAACCAACGAATGAATGGATGTGACAAGGTTGACCAGTGTGTAACAACCTATGGAACATTCAACAGAGAACCAGAAAGTGGTGGAAGAAAATATTCTTTTGGATTTTTGAAGTTTCCCAGTTGAATGCTTTTGTGTTGTTTGCACTCAGCAGATCAGATAATTCAAAGAAGCTGACCCTACTGCAGTTCAAGAATGAGTTAATTACAGAACTTAGTCGTATTGCTTCTGATATTATCCAGAATATACCACACAAAGTACCTCATGCAAATCAACACAACAGTCCGTTGAACCGTCTGTGTGGAACCAGACACATTGTAAAAAAATCTACATTTCTGCGCAGGTGCGTCATTTGTAGCACCCCTCAAGTTAGAGTGAGAACATATTTTTATTGTGATGGGTGCACAGATCATCCACACCTTCACCCAAATGACTGCTTTGCCAAATACCATGAGGCAAAGTAGTTTAATTTTAAGAATGAAGGGAAAATTTACATTGTATATAGTAAACTTTCAGATTTGGAGTGCATCTTCAAAATGTGCCAACAAATTTTCAATTGTAATAAAAATAGTATTTATAAAAAGGAGGAGCAGCTGAAACTTTTCTACATTGTGTGAGTGTACTTTCAAATGGAAATAGTTTTAGGAGTTTCTGGCTTCAAATTGGATTATTTTTATGGGTAAGTACAACTCTTTTTCAAATTTTTTAATATTTAAACTTTCCTGCACTCTGTACTGTATAGGCATGTTGCATGTTTAAAATCATTCAACATTTCAGTTAGGTGCATGTCAAAAGGCTTTCTTTTCTCCACATTGTAATATATAAAATTTTATGTTATCATTATAAATAAATTATTTAATGCAAATTCAGTAACGGTAGTCATGTCTAAATATAGGCTAAAATATTTTTGCGCTGTGTCTGAATATACCAAAAAAGTTCAGATTGTTATAAAAACTTTATTTGTGCTCAGAAACAACTGCAACTTTACCACATTATGTGCAAATGGATGCAGTTTAAAATAAAAGTAGTTTTAGGGGTTGAAGTTTACCAGAATTAATTACACATAGTGATAAGTACAAATTGTTTTTCATTTTTTTACATAAAAAAGTTTTTTTTCATTCATTAATCTATATGTTGCATGCATGTTTAAAACCACTGAACCATTCAGTTAGGTGCATGTCAAAGGAGTTTCATTTCTCTACATTCTGATATATAACACTACATATATGTGTGCGCTTTTTCTAAATATACCACAAAACTTCAAATTGTTATAAAAACTTTATTTGTGCTCAGAAACAACTGCAACTTTACTACATTATGTGAAAATGGATGTAGTTTAAAATAAAAGTAGCTTTAGGAGTTGAAGTTTACCAGAATTAATTACACATGTTGATAAGTACAATTTGATTTTAAAATTAAAAAAAGTTTAAAATTTTTCTGCACTCATTACTGTATATGGTGAATGCATGTTTAAAACAACTGAACAATTTAGTTAAGTGCGTGATATAGGAGTTTCATTTCTTCACATTTTGATATATAACACTTTACGTTATCTTTATAAATAAATTTTTTAATGCAAAATCTGTAAATGTAGTCATGTCTTTTTTTTTTTTTTTTTTTTCCTTAACCAGCGGCACTTGGGCTTTCAGCCCCTTCGGCCCAATGACATGTCATTGCGAGGCTGGGGAACCTGAGGACTTTCCTTCCAACCCGGTCAGGAGCTTCGCTCCTTCCCATCCACAGAGGGTTTATCACAGGAGCCGTTCAGGCTATTCAGTCAAATTTCCGGCCGTAAACATTTCTTCAAACGCCGACGCCCGGGTTTGAACCATGAACACCTGGTCGCCAGTACAACGCCGAAGCCATTACACCAGCGCGGCTCCCGAAGTCATGTCTAAAAATGTACTCTCTGAAATTAGCTCGTAAAAACGTGGTTTTTGAGCTCGTATACTAAGAGTGCTCTTTAACATTTATCTAGAACATATTATGCAGGAGGCTCTCTACGATTATAAATCAACCATATCGATTGGAGGCCGACCTCTGTGTAATCTACGTTTTGCTGATGATATTGATCTGATAGCTGGAACAGAATCAGAACTTCAAGACCTTACCTCTAGACTGGAGAAAGTAACAAGAACGTATGGGATGGAAATTAATATAGAAAAAAGCAAGATATTGGTGAATAGCCATAAGAAACATGTTCCGACCAACATTACGTTAAATGTGCAAACGTTAGAAGAAGTTAACACCTTTAAATATCTCGGGTCCACTATATGTAGTGATGGAAGATCAAATAAAGAAATCAAGACAAGACTTGAGATGGCCTCAGCTGCCATGACAAGGTTGAATGTGATATGGAAAAGTAACATCAGTTTTCCTGTGAAGATCAAATTATACAAATCACTTGTATTATCTATTCTCTTGTATGGGTGTGAGGGCTGGACACTCACTGCAGATACGGAGCGAAGGATTCAGGCTTTCGAGCATAAATGTTACAGAAGAATTTTGCGCATTTGCTATAAAGAGCACAAAACAAATGTCTATGTTAGAGAGAAGATAAACACCTATGCAGGCCATCAAGAACCACTTTTGTCAATAGTGAAACGTCGAAAGCTTGCCTGGTTTGGGCATGTAACTCGTCATGACTCCCTTTCGAAAACGATCCTCCAGGGAACAGTCGAAGGTAAACGGAGAAGAGGAAGGCAAAGAAAATCCTGGGCTGATAACATCAAAGAATGGGCAGGACACGGTTTCTCCACACTTGTACGCATTGCTGAGAATAGAGAGCAGTGGAGGACCCTGTCTGCTGATGCTTCCACCATGGCACCCCTACGACCCATGACGGGTTATGGGTTGAGATGAGATGATGATGATACTAAGAGTTAAGGGAATACCAGTAACGGCAGACATCTCAAAATTTACTCCCTGAAACGAGCTCGTAAAAGCTTGGTTTTTAAGCGCGTATACTAAGAGTTAGTGTAAAACAAATGAAAGCTTGAAAGGTAAGGCGCTAATTTAAAATATTCTCAATTAGCCTAGGCTATCGTTATTAGCCTAATTAAGCTTTCAATTACGCGTGATTTAATGTGTTCCCACCTGGCTCTGAGTTTGGCACTCCGTACAAATGAAATGTCCGTCAATCTCCTCGAAGTCAGTAGTATCACAAACTCGACACTTAAAAGACATTCTTATTTTCTACAGTTGTGGTATTGTTGTTTCTTATGACTTTCTAAATAGCATGGTAAGATGTCAACCTCCTGGGTTAGCAATTCAGTTAGTGTTATTGTGGATGTATGAACTAATTTAACTTCGACTCAAAAGAGTGACCTACAGTGTTGCCAGAGAGATAAAGATTCCTGCCAATCATTATTATATTATACTATCTTGTAAAAACTGTTTGGAGATGTCGGGAACCTTGAGTTGACTGCTGCCTTTATTAGAGTTATAAATGTGGAAGTCTGAAGGCGAACGAGGAAGAAGAAGAAGAAGAATACTATCTTGTGTACAACATCAGCAGTTATGGACAAGGTTGCCACTCAAGTTCTAGAGGTAAACTCAGATTTTCTTCTAAAAAAGACCCAGAAATACCCAGATTATTTTATGCCTCAAATACACGGGATAGACGATGCTTACACAATCTTTTAGTGCACCTTTAGCACAAATAAGCTGTGTGCTACCAATTTTTATTTATTTATTCATTTTTATTTCATTTTTTATTCCCAAAAATTCACAATTATATAAAAATGATTTTATTAACACTCCAATATACGAACTCTTGAAAATGAGATATTTTAATAGTAACCTACTTACAGTAGTTACATTAAACAATCTCTGACGACAACGTCCTTCACGCACATCTTCAACCACGCTTTTACTTGGATTAAACTTATGACAAACTCCATCTTTGGCAACTGCTTGCTTGGCTGCTAGTATTCGATTGGAAACTGTTTCACACAAAAGCTTGTTGGTTTGTTTAGTTTTAACTACGTTAACCTTCGAAAACACTCTTTCGACGCATGCTGAAGAGTGAGGTGGCGTGTGTGTTGTCACACTACTACAACTACCTAGCGTACTTTCATAATCGCTCATTTTATAATCATAATAATAAAATAAAAAAATGATGTTTATTTGCTTAAGTCTAAAATTTAAAAAGAATACTTTAAAACACATCGCAAAAATGACTGAGTATTGTAGATGATAGCCATTAACAGAATAAAAGGAAATAGATTGTTGATGTAAACGAGTAAAAAACGTCATTGATGTGGTTAAAACAATAATTAAATTTAAGTGGAATAAAAAATATATAGCACATAATTTTTTTATATTTAATTATAATATAAATATAATGTATAATGCTCAGTGCGCAGAATATACATACATTGTAAATGTCATTTGTCAAATATACCCAGATTAATGCAGATTTTGAGAAAAAAAATACACAGATACCAAGTCGGAAGCCATAAAACCCAGATCTAGTAAAAAAAATACGCAGCTGTGGCAACACTGGTTATGGACTATTATGGAAAATATGGGATTTCCAAACCACCTTATACAACTCATCGCACTGCTGTACCAAGAACAACAGCCAGCTGTAAGAATAGAGGGGGAAACATCAGAATGGTTTGAAGTACAGAAAGGAGTTAGACAAGGCTGTACCCTTTCCCCTTACCTGTTTAACATGTATGCCAAGAATATCATGAGAAACCTAAGAGATGACCAAGAACACGCAGAGTTTGACCCATTTAACATTGGCGGGTACAAGATCCCGGAAATCAGATATGCTGACGACACAGTCCTCCAATCGACCAACCCAGAAGGACTTGAACAATTAATTCTGTCCACCAAAAAACACAGCGAGGCCCAGAATCCATACCTAAACACAAAAAAGACCAAAGTATTGACAACAGTCAAAGTAAAGACCAAACCAGAAATTGAAATTGATAACGAAGAACTGGAAAGTGTTAATGAATTCGAATACTTAGGATCAATCATCAACAGCTCTGGCGACTGTGCAGTAGAAATTAAAAGAAGACTTGCAATTGCTTCACATAAACTAATACAGATAAAAAAAAACTATGGCAAGGCACAAGCAAAGAAACAAGGTTACAACTGATCAGAGCACGTATATTCCCAGTAGCAACATACGGCCGCGAGACTTGGACACTCAATAAAACAGTTGCAAAAAAGGTTACATCATTCGAAATGAAATGCTACAGAAGGATGTTGAGAATACCCTGGACAGAAAAAAAACAGAGAAGTACTACACTCACTAAACGTAGAGGAAAATTGGCTCCTAAATACCATCGCAATAAGGAAGCTGAAACTTTTTAGTCATATAAAAAGACATAAAAGTCTGGAAAAACTAGTGATGGAAGGCATGGTCCCTGGAAATAGGGGAAGGGGTCGACCTAGACGACGGTGGACCCAGGACATCACAGAGAGTCTGAACTTGTCTTTGGCTGATGCAGGTCGACTTGCCCAGAATCGTGATGCGTTCAGAGCAGCTGTAATGGAGACAACGTTCTGGAAAGAATACGTCACGTGATGACTATCTTGATACCGTCAACAGGTGTTGAGAACAGATAGACCTAGAGAACTGCACAATATAGTAAAACAGTATATAACAAGAACTAAAATTAATGTATAAGGATAAGTGATGGTGTGAGGAAAAGGGGTAGTCTGATAGGGCGCTTGTATGGCTGATGACAGATAATTGGTGGATTTGATGTAATCTCGGACATCCTCGGGCTTCTCACTCCTTTTCACTTTGTTAATAACAGGGCAGTTACGAGAGACTTCATTTTGTTTATTTTTTTTTTTCATTCGGTTATTTTTTTTCTTCTGTTTATTGTTTATTTGTTTCTTGGAAAGGGGAGGGCACACACAAAAACATTCCCATAAATGTAGTTTTGATTTACTCTATTTGGACTGAGTGGGTGTGGTAATATGAGAGGTTATTAGTGTTACTCAACTAAGTGTACACAGAGTGAGGTCAAGCTATGTAAGTCTTACTTACTTACTTAGTCGTTCCCCTTCTACCGTGAGGTGTAGAGGTTTGGAAGAGAGAGCGCCAGACCATTCTATCGGCTGTCTTCCTCCTGGCCTGGTTCCATTCTAGTCCTCGGTCCTTCAAAGATTGTCTAATGTTGTCCTCCCAGCGGACTCTGGGTCGTCCTGGAGGTCTGGATCCCTGGCTCTTTGTTTCCCATGCTTGTCGTGGTAGCCGATCTTCTCCCATTCTGCAGACATGGCCAAACCATCTTAGTTGGGACTGTTCTATTTGGGTCTGCAGCGGATGGGATTTTAGGCCTTGACGGATCGTCTGGTTGCGGACCATGTCTCTTCTTGTTACTTCAACCACTTTCCTCAGATACCTCATTTCTGAGGTTTGGATCTGGCTTTTGTGGGTTGTAGTCATTGCCCACGACTCGCATCCATATGTCAAGACTGGGACATAGGTGGAGCGGTATACAGCCATCTTCGTTTTCTTACCAACCTCTTTCTTGCTGAGGAATCCGCGATTTATGGCCTGAAAAAGTCTCCCAGCCGCTGCTTTTCGAGTGGCCAACTCTTCTTTGATGCCTCCCTTTCGGTCTATAATAGCTCCGAGATATTTAAAGTGGTCGACCTGCTCCAGGACCTGTTCTCCTAACTTAATCTGATGTTTTCTTTCTTCTCGTGATATCACCATGGATTTTGTTTTAGAGCTGCTTATGACCATCCCTCTCTTCTCCAGCTCTTCCTTCCAGACTTGCAGGTTGGATTGGAGATGTGCCTCTGATTTAGCAATCAGGGCAACATCATCAGCAAATGCCAGCTCTGAAATATAGACCTGTCTCATCTTCCAGTACCCCACTGAATACTTTCTTGTTCTCTCCTTACATGCCTTGATGACATCGTCCATAAGGAGTATGAAGAGGTAAGGTGATAGGATATCACCTTGTCTTACACCATTGGTGGTCCTGAACTCTTCTGACTTATGGTTTGCTGTCCTCACATAATTTCTGCAAGACTTGTAGAAGCTCTGTATAGCATGAATCAGAGGTGCTGGAATATTCTTCCTTGCCAAACAGTCCCAAAGTTTGCTCCAGGGGACCCTGTCAAACGCCTTTTCCAGATCTATGAAACAAAGATGGATCTCACTCTTATACTCAAGGGCCTTTTCACTCAGCTGTCTGAGTGTGAAGATTAGGTCTTGAGTACTTCGGTTTGCTCGGAATCCGCACTGGACCTCATCCAATTGTGGCTCAGCTAGGCGTCGGAGTCTCTGCTCTAGGATTCTAGAGTAGATTTTACCAGGGACACTGAGAAGGGATATGCCTCTATGGTTTCCACATTGTCGATTGTCACCCTTTTTGAAAATTGGTGTTATGATGGCAATCTCCCAATCCTTTGGTATGGTCTTGTTGCACCATGCTGCCTGTAGGACCTTTAGGAGTAATAGGTCGCCTGATGCTCCCATGTACTTAACCATTTCTGGTGTTATACCATCATGCCCTGCTGCTTTGCCCATCTTGATTTTCTCTAGTGCTGCTCTCAGTTCTTCCATCTTTATGTCATCTTCACCATCATTGGTTTTCTCTTCTGTGCTAGTGGTTATCATTTCTGATGCTTCACCATGCTCACCATCCAGGAGTTCTGAGAAATATTCTTTCCATCTTTCCATTACTTCCTTTGGGGCAGTAAGCAATTTGCCTTGCTTGTCCTTTATAAATTTGAGAGGACATTGTTTTTCCTTCCTCATGTTCTTTAGGGTCTTATAGAACAATTTCTGGTTTTCTTGTGCATCTTTTTCTAGCTTTTCTCCAAATTCTTCCCAGGACTTCTGTTTTGCTGCTAGCACTTTGTTCTTTGCTTCTGTTCTGAGTGTCACATATTCTCTATATTTTTCCATTTGTCCTGTTGTGCTTTTAGCTCCTAAGTATTGTTTCCATGCCATTTTCTTCTCTCTTATTTTCTCTTTGACTTCCTCTGTCCACCAAGGTGTCCTCTTTCTCTGGTTCCCAAGTCGGACTTCACCGCATGCTTCTGCAGCAGCTGTCTTTATGATATCCTTGAATTTATTCCAGAGGGTTTCCAAGTCATCAGGTGCTATGTAAGTCCCTGAGTCTAATTGTTGATGATGTTGTGTTCTCAGGGTACCTATCCGCTACCTCTCTGAGATCTCACTCTGGGAAATATTTTCTGGGTATGTTATATGGATACGTGTCTAGGGTAATGCAGGTATAGTGATGTGTCAATAAAACAAACACAACTGTAACTCAATATAATTGAATTAAGTAAGACAGTGTGTAAATTTATATAATTATATTACAATTTTTAATATTCCTGAACCTCAATTTTCTGGAACAGGAGTTTTAAACTCAAAAAAGAAATGTTTTTTATGTACAAGTTTAAATAAATAGGGTGGACATCCTGTCCATAAAATAGTAAGTCCAAAATCTCAATAGGTTTGTACTTCCTACTGGAATATGTTAACACTGGATAAGAATTATGTCAAGGATTGGAGGGTTTGTGTGTGTCATCATGCCCCCCTTTAATTTCTTGTAATTGGTGGAATGATAAGGATGAGTCCTCAAGTGCCAATAATAATGGACTTAGCTCAAAAGCCTGTCTGTGGTGGTGGCTTGAAAGTCTTCAAGAACAACTAATATTTCAGATTTCCCCTGGATGCTGATGTGGCAGGAAGCTTGCAGATATATAAGCAGCTCTCTCTGTGCCCACAGGTGCTGAATTTTCAGGGGTTATGTCACTTTTCAATTTGGCAATTCAACCCTGAAATAAGAAGGTTATGTTCCCCTCTTTATATCATATCTACAATATCATTCCACAATTTTATCAATAATACATTCAAAAGGAGGGTCAGCTACTCGTGCCAACCAATTGCACTAAACCCTAATTTTGTTTGACCATTTTCTTCCAGTGTTTTCATACTGTTTCCATATGGCTGCAACGCCACTGACCCCTTAAGCATTGTTTTTCTTCCATAGAATCAGATGGGGTATACAATGTTCTTCTAGTGACCTATTAAATATTTTGTGCAAACATCCTATGTAGGTTTTCATGTGTTATTTGAACACTAATGCACTGCAGAAAACTGCTAGTAGTTTCTGGACTTACAGTCGTAATATTTTATGGCAATATTCAAACATTTTTACACATTTTATTTCACTTTCCCAATAAATCTGCTTTAGGCACATTCCTACTTGGTTGTCGTAATCTCTTCCACTAGGCAATGTCGAACAACACAAAATTATGGCTCACTATCTGTGTGGCCTGTACATGCTAATGAAATATCAATAAACTTATTTATCTTACCGCAAGTAAAGAATAAAACACACAATCACAAGATTGACTGGCGGTTAATGGTTCAGTTCAGACCGCTATCGCCCAGACGGCAAAGGCATTCAACATCAATGCTTTTCATCTGCTCTCAATCTGGCTGTGGTTTTAGTTTTTCTCAAATGGCGCACTATGCCGGCAGAATGTTAATTTATTTGCCCCATCCTAAACTACAATTAGCCAATCAGAAACGCGTTAAGAAAATTTAACTTTTCCGAAGGCTATCAAATTTGAGCAGTTCAGAAGTGTAATAACACATAAGGAAGGGAAACCCGAGGCCTGTAAACAGTAAATTAATATTAGACAAACATAAAGGTATGTTTTCAGGCACTCGTAAGAAATAAAGAAGTAGAACACTTAGACAACAGAAAAACAACAGACGTGAGTGGTTTACCCAGGGTTCGAACCCCGTACCTTCCGTACGACAACACCGCCTAGCTATACAAGCGAATCACACTAACCTCACGGCCAGCTAGGCATCCCCAAAAAAGGATGCTTTACTGACCGGTCATTAGTGCGATACACAAGACAACACCGGAAGTTTACAATGGGCACCTCAGCCTATTAATGACGCAATCACTTCTGTTGTTCCTCTATTCTGCAGTATATGTCAGTCCAAACAAGACAAAGACCTTGATACTGTGTCCAGTAAATGATAGAAGACTTAAGGACAGTAGTATAGAACAGAGGGTAGGTTTCTGGTATTGTATGAACGTTAATAACACATAAGGAAGGGAAACCCGAGGCCTGTAAACAGTATATTAATATTAGACAAACATAAAGGTATGTTTTCAGGCACTCGTAAGAAATAAAGAAGTAGAACACTTAGACAACAGAAAAACAACAGACGGGAGTGGTTTACCCAGGGTTCGAACCCCGTACCTTCCGTACGACAACACCGCCTAGCTATACAAGCGAATCACACTAACCTCACGGCCAGCTAGGCATCCCCAAAAAAGGATGCTTTACCGGTCATTAGTGCGATACACAAGACAACACCGGAAGTTTACAATGGGCACCTCAGCCTATTAATGACGCAATCACTTCTGTTGTTCCTCTATTCTGCAGTATATGTCAGTCCAAACAAGACAAAGACCTTGATACTGTGTCCAGTAAATGATAGAAGACTTAAGGACAGTAGTATAGAACAGAGGGTAGGTTTCTGGTATTGTATGAACATTAATAACACATAAGGAAGGGAAACCCGAGGCCTGTAAACAGTAAATTAATATTAGACAAACATAAAGGTATGTTTTCAGGCACTCGTAAGAAATAAAGAAGTAGAACACTTAGACAACAGAAAAACAACAGACGTGAATGTGGCGCTGGCTATTGCACGCCACACGCTAGAAAATATATAGGATTTTGGTGCTGATGAGCGCTGCACGATAGTAATTTGTCGATATGTGTATTGCGCACATGACGTGAGCAGTGTGGAGGAAAAATGGACAGAGCGTGTGTTGACCCTGAATGGGCGGCTTGTGTGTGTGTTCTGCCCAATGGTAGAAATATGGGAAATGTTAACAGAGAAGTGTCTTGAAACATATTAATGTTTATTAAATACAACGGAAGGTAGGAAGAGGAATGAGGTAATGTTTATATGGACCTACGGATTAGAGAAGTTGCCGAATCTACCTAATTATGCATGCTGTGTAATGATGTATTGTCTACGTGAATAAATAATGGAATGTTACTAAAATATCCAGCTGTTATATTGATCGTTGTGTGGAATCTTTGAGATATAGAAAGTATCGTTAATGAACTATTGTGGCTGTCCTGAATCTTGTGGACCTATGATATATAAACCTAGACACAGTGTGAAAACGAGCACAAACAATCAACTGAAGAATATAAACTTTTAACGCCACAGATATGGGGGCTCGTTCCGTTGGAGAGGAATTAATTGTTTGGAATATGTACAATGCTGTACTGTGGAAAGTACGCAAGGTCAACACACGCTCTGTCCATTTTTCCTCCACACTGCTCACGTCATGTGCGCAATACACATATCGACAAATTACTATCGTGCAGCGCTCATCAGCACCAAAATCCTATATATTTTCTAGCGTGTGGCGTGCAATAGCCAGCGCCACATTAACCCCCCTCGAACAACTGAAAACTTAGTTTTCAGTCAGGCAATTATAATGTGAAGCGAGATTAAATCAATCATCTTATCCCTAATGCCTTATGATTAACTATCAAACAATTAAATGATATCTATCTAGATTTTAAAGGAAAAAAATAATGTCAGTAATAACAATATGAATAAATAAGTAATTATTGTCCACTTCCGTATTCGAGTTATTACATAACTCTAGAGAGGGTGTCAGCTAGGACATTGTCCTTTCCTGCTATTGGTAGAACGTCAAAATCATACCCCTGCATTTGTAGCGCCCATCGGGTGAGACGTGCATTAGTCGATTTAAAAGTCTGTAAATATGTGAGGGCTTTTTGATCAGTATATAATTTAAAATGTGTACCCACCAAGAACTTCTGTAGTTTATGTAATGTCCATACCAATGACAAAAGTTCCCTTTCCACAATTGGATATCTGGATTCTGTCTCTGAAAGTTTTCTGCTGAGGTAGAATATCGGGTGGCACTCGCCATCAAAGGTCTGCATTAAACATCCCCCGATTCCTTTCAGAGATGCGTCTGTAACAACGAGAAAAGGGCGTCTTAAGTCTGGTAGTCTTAGTATTGGACTTTTTGAAAATTGTGTTTTGATGCTCTGTAAGGCATGGTCACACTCTTTGTTCCATATTATTTTGTCAGGCATACCCTTTTTTGTCAGAGCAGATAGAAAAGAAGTTCAAAGGGAAAATCGTGGTATAAACCTGTGGTAAAAGTTTATGAGTCCCAGCAAACTACGAACTTGTTTCTTAGTAGTTGGTATGGCAAGATCCAGTACCCTTTTTAGTGTAGACTCATCAGGTTGTATTGTATGTCGGCCAATCTTATGACCCAGAAATGAAATCTCAGTAAACCCAATTTCGACTTTGGAAGGTCGAGCTGTGAGGTTATGTACTCTGAGAGTTTGGAGCAACGACTGTATCCCAGCGATATGCTGTTCCCAAGTATCATGAAAAATGCAAATATCGTCCATATACGAAATGAGATCGGTGCGATTACCTAAAACGCGACGCATCATGCGTACAAATGTCGCTGGAGCATTCCGTAAACCAAAACACATGACATTGTAATGAAACAATCCACGAGAAGTGGCAAAAGCAGTCAAAGGTTTTGATACATCAGCCAGAGGAATCTGCCAGTAACCTTTAGATAGGTCAAACTTACTGAAGAAAGTGGCGGATGATAGGCGTGGCAACAAATCCTCCAGCAAAGGCATTGGTTCAGAATCGGATATGGTCACCTTGTTAAGGCGACGAAAGTCAATACAAATACGAATTGACTTGTCTTTCTTTCGTACTGCCACCATAGGAAAACAGAAAGGTGAATCAGACGGTGAAATAATACCCAGTTTTAACATACCATCTACGTCACTTTCCACCTGATCTCTAACATGTAGAGGAACGGCGTATGGTCGTAATGAAATCGGGGTGTAATCTGACAATTTGATTTCGTGTGTGATAATGTTAGTACGTCCCGGAAGATCAGACAAAACATCCTGAAAGGATACTAACATAGAACGAATTTGATCCCTATGATCTGCAGGTAAATCAGTACAAATTATAACATCATTCCATGATTTCCGAAGACTTAATAGGTGCTACCGGAAACGTGGAAGGTGCATCACCGAAATTGGTTTGCACCTCATCCACCAACGCGATAGATGCATGATGGGTAGGTTGGTTCATGATAGCATCACAAATGAATTGTAACTGAGGAGGACGAGTGATGTATGGTAGGAGCATGTTAACACGGAATGTTTTTTGTTTACCCCGCATATTGATGACGTAGTCCACGTCCGTTCTCTTTGCAACCACTTTAAACGGACCTTGCCATGTTACTAACAAGTGATCTACTTTGAGTGGCAGGAGAACAAAAACATCGTCATTGATTGAGAAAGACGTTAGTCGTCTATCTCGGTTAATGCGAGATCTGGTCTTATATTTTGCCATCTCAGATGCTTCAGTCGCCACCTGACATGCATCCACAAGATATTGGCGTAAATCTGTATGTATTGATAAGTGGATTTCTTATTATTATTATTATTATTATTCACATCAGATTCCATTAACAAATCATGTAAGAGAGACATTGGTCCTCTTGGGTTCGCACCAAATACCAACTGAAAAGGCGAAAAACCAGTATGATTAGGAACCTCTCTGTACGCAAACAGTACAGCAGGAATAAAACGATCCCATTCTTGAGGAAATGATGTAGTCACCTTCCCCAACAATTGTTTTAATGTCCCATTCCAACGTTCCACGACCCCGTTAGAGCTAGGGTGAAATATAGCACTAAGAGAGTGACGGATACGAAGTATGTTGAAAACATCTGACATCATACCGGACACGAACTGAGATCCATGATCAGCGAGGATTTCTTCCGGAAACCCGATGCGTGAAAATATAGACAGCAACGCATCTGTTACCGACACTGTGGTAATATTTTTTAAAGGAATGGCTTCTGGCCATCTCGTACACAGGTCAATACATGTTAATGTGTATTGAAAACATCTGGTCGACCTTACAGACAGTGGTCCTATGATATCAATAGCCAATTTGAAAAAAGGGCGTACAGCAATATCCGTGACCTGTAACGGTGCTGATTGATGTGCACCCTTACGTGCAACACTTCGACATTCAGCGCAAGATTTACAATAAGTTGAAATGTCTTTATTTACCCCAGGCCAATAAAAGTATTTTAGTAATCTATAAGCCGTACGGGAAATTCCCATATGTCCAGCAAATGGTACGTCATGCGCATTTGACAAGACTAGTGCGCGAAATGACGTAGGTACTATAACTTGTTTGAGAATGAAAGAGTAATTATCAAAACATCGTATCATAATATTATCCTGCATTTGAAACCAATGTCTTGCATTTTTAGAATGTTTAATAGTTCGAGCAATAGCTAATGGGAAAAAATGTGCCAAAGAAGGATCCATTTGTTGTTTAGCTATAAATATATTTTTGTCAATGTAATGACAAGTTGTAATGTGTTGAGTGTGTATAGAAGAATTTAATTCAATTGTCTCTGCAGCTTGTTGTGCTCTGGTTGTGATCGCGTTAGCAAAGGAGGGATGATTTCTCTCCCAATCAATAATATCCTGTTCAGAACACTCTTTAACCCCCTTTATGTTACCGATAAGTAAATCACAACAAGGTCGATCGAGAGCACACACTCTTACTTTTCCCGAAAAGAAAGGAGTATCTATTACCACATCTGCCAGCGGATAAGATTCAACAGTTCCACCGAAAGTTACGCACTTTATAGAGGTTCTCGTAAAGCAAGAAGAAGGAATTAGTGCATTCCTTAGGCCAATGGTGGTGCATCCGCTGTCACGTAAAATAGAAACGGGTGTGTCAAAAACAAAACCTCTATGGATCACGAGTGAGCCAACCCCATCATTTAAAGACAAAACTGGCAGAGCATGTCCACATCTCAGACGTGGAGTAGATCCAGGTTGAAATAGAGTCATACATTCTGTGCAATTACCACTATTTTCTAAATCAAAACTACATGCATTGGCGTGAGTATTATTCTCATTATTGGAAATATTATCATTACCAACGTTAATCTGACAAGCGTGAGCTTGTGATCTTCCTCTACTTTGACTCCTAGAAAAATGTGTTCCTCTCCGATCCACTGGACAGTCAGACCGATAGTACCCCTTTTTGTCCGTGCGAGAAGAATCATCACGAGATGGTGGTGAGACATGATGTTTGTTATTGTAATTACTGTTATTGTAATCATTACGTGAGGGTGCCGAAAAATGATGTTTGTGAGTGTAATTATTATTGGAGTATTGATTATTTCTTTGCCGTGACTTTTTATTATTATTTTTAAAGTTGCGTCTCTCTATACCCCGTGAGGGCGAATGATTATGAGGGAAATTATATCTACCTCTATAGGAATTTTGATAGTCTTCCCTATACCGTCGCTATATCGTCATGCAATGAAGAAAAATTTGGTAATTTTAAATTAATGATCTTCGACGATCCAGTACCAGAAGATTCCCTAGAAAAAGAAGAGTGTAAGCGCAATTTTTCTAACTCAAAAGTTTTTTTCTCTTTCAAATTTCGCTTGTTCTGCAGCAATTTCTGCTAAACGAATTCTCTCCATTCTCTCATGTTCCCTCTCTTCTCTTTCTCTTTCTTTCTCTTGTCTTTTTTCTTCTTTTTCTTTCTCTTCTCTTTTTTCTTCTCTTTCTTTCTCTTGTCTTTTTTCTTCTTTTTCTTTCTCTTCTTTGTATTCCGCTATTTCTTTATTTACATAGGCTATAAGATCATCACCCGAGAAATTCAAGTCTTTCCCATTCTGTATAAATCCCGCCTTTACCTTCACAAAGTCTGCCATAATGAAATTAAAGAGTAATGGGCTATAGATTCAAAATGTATATGATATATAAACCTAGACACATTGTGAAAACGAGCACAAACAATCAACTGAAGAATATAAACTTTTAACGCCACAGTGAGTGGTTTACCCAGGGTTTTAACCCCGTACCTTCCGTACGACAACACCGCCTAGCTATACAAGCGAATCACACTAACCTCACGGCCAGCAAGGCATCCCCAAAAAAAGATGGTTTACTGACCGGTCATTAGTGCGATACACAAGACAACACCGGAAGTTTACAATGGGCACCTCAGCCTATTAATGACGCAATCACTTCTGTTGTTCCTCTATTCTGCAGTATATGTCAGTCCAAACAAGACAAAGACCTTGATACTGTGTCCAGTAAATGATAGAAGACTTAAAGACAGTAGTATAGAACAGAGGGTAGGTTTCTGGTATTGTATGAACATTAATAACACATAAGGAAGAGAAACCCGAGGCCTGTTAGCTGTGAGATTCGATTGTATAGTTATGTTCATACAATACCAGAAACCTACCCACTGTTCTATACTATTGTCCTTTAGTCTTCTACTATTTACTTGACCCAGTATCAAGGTCTTTGTCTTGTTTGGACTGACACATACTGTTAATAGAGGAACAACAGAAGTGATTGCGTCATTAAGGGGCTGAGTTGCCCACTGTATACTTCCGGTGTTATCTTGTGTTTCTTACTGATAAATAGCCAGTAAAGCATCTTTTTTGGGGATGCCTAGCTGGCCGTGGGGTCAGTGTGCATCGCTTGATAGCTAGGCGGAGTTGTCGTACGGAAGGTATGGGGTTCGAACCCTGGGTAAGCCACTCACGTCTGTTGTTTTTCTGTTGTCCAAGTGTTCTACTTCTTTATTTCTTACGAGTGCCTGAAAACATACCTTTATGTTTGTCTAATATTAATTTACTGTTTACAGGCCTCGGGTTTCCCTTCCTTATGTGTTATTTATGTTCATACAATACCAGAAACCTACCCACTGTTCTATACTATTGTCCTTTAGTCTTCTACTATTTACTGGACCCAGTATCAAGGTCTTTGTCTTGTTTGGACTGACACATACTGTTAATAGAGGAACAACAGAAGTGATTGCGTCATTAAGGGGCTGAGTTGCCCACTGTATACTTCCGGTGTTATCTTGTGTTACTTACTGATAAATAGCCAGTAAAGCATCTTTTTTGGGGATGCCTAGCTGGCCGTGGGGTCAGTGTGATTCGCTTGATAGCTAGGCGGAGTTGTCGTACGGAAGGTATGGGGTTCGAACCCTGGGTAAGCCACTCACGTCTGTTGTTTTTCTGTTGTCCAAGTGTTCTACTTCTTTATTTCTTACGAGTGCCTGAAAACATACCTTTATGTTTGTCTAATATTAATTTACTGTTTACAGGCCTCGGGTTTCCCTTCCTTATGTGTTATTTATGTTCATACAATACCAGAAACCTACCCACTGTTCTATACTATTGTCCTTTAGTCTTCTACTATTTACTGGACCCAGTATCAAGGTCTTTGTCTTGTTTGGACTGACACATACTGTTAATAGAGGAACAACAGAAGTGATTGCGTCATTAAGGGGCTGAGTTGCCCACTGTATACTTCCGGTGTTATCTTGTGTTTCTTACTGATAAATAGCCAGTAAAGCATCTTTTTGGGGATGCCTAGCTGGCCGTGGGGTCAGTGTGATTCGCTTGATAGCTAGGCGGAGTTGTCGTACGGAAGGTACGGGGTTCGAACCCTGGGTAAGCCACTCACGTCTGTTGTTTTTCTGTTGTCCAAGTGTTCTACTTCTTTATTTCTTACGAGTGCCTGAAAACATACCTTTATGTTTGTCTAATATTAATTTACTGTTTACAGGCCTCGGGTTTCCCTTCCTTATGTGTTATTTATGTTCATACAATACCAGAAACCTACCCACTGTTCTATACTATTGTCCTTTAGTCTTCTACTATTTACTGGACCCAGTATCAAGGTCTTTGTCTTGTTTGGACTGACACATACTGTTAATAGAGGAACAACAGAAGTGATTGCGTCATTAAGGGGCTGAGTTGCCCACTGTATACTTCCGGTGTTATCTTGTGTTTCTTACTGATAAATAGCCAGTAAAGCATCTTTTTTGGGGATGCCTAGCTGGCCGTGGGGTCAGTGTGATTCGCTTGATAGCTAGGCGGAGTTGTCGTACGGAAGGTATGGGGTTCGAACCCTGGGTAAGCCACTCACGTCTGTTGTTTTTCTGTTGTCCAAGTGTTCTACTTCTTTATTTCTTACGAGTGCCTGAAAACATACCTTTATGTTTGTCTAATATTAATTTACTGTTTACAGGCCTCGGGTTTCCCTTCCTTATGTGTTATTTATGTTCATACAATACCAGAAACCTACCCACTGTTCTATACTATTGTCCTTTAGTCTTCTACTATTTACTGGACCCAGTATCAAGGTCTTTGTCTTGTTTGGACTGACACATACTGTTAATAGAGGAACAACAGAAGTGATTGCGTCATTAAGGGGCTGAGTTGCCCACTGTATACTTCCGGTGTTATCTTGTGTTTCTTACTGATACGGAAGGTATGGGGTTCGAACCCTGGGTAAGCCACTCACGTCTGTTGTTTTTCTGTTGTCCAAGTGTTCTACTTCTTTATTTCTTACGAGTGCCTGAAAACATACCTTTATGTTTGTCTAATATTAATTTACACCAATTTTTACGCACTTTTTCTTTGCCGAGCGCTACTAATTTCGTGAAAGAATAAAAAAATAAAATAAAAATAAAACCAAAGTATTTGGTTTATATAGCACCCACGCCGCGCAAGATGCACACCGTGCGTTGCGCACTTTTTTTTATGGCGCGAGTTGCTATTTTGAGTGAGACCGACCGACGTAACATACATGGGTAATTATGTTAGTTGGGATGGGATTCTACTTGTGTGTCTCAGAAAATCTGAGCCGCCAGACAACGTATGAAGGCGCGTGTATAGCGCTGGTCTTTGGTGGTAACAATAAAACTAGAACCAGTGTACTGACATGGCATGATTAAAACTAAAGATATCACAATGATAATAGGGCTCTGATTCCGTTGATTTAGTTCTCAGACGATGTGTATTTAATTTGGATTGATAGTCTATTGTGTTTATTGATAACCTCCGACCATAGCGCAAGTCGCCTGGATGTTTGAAATGAAACGGTACAAACGAAGCTAACAAAATGGAACATGGCATATTTATGAAAAGAAAACAATAACTAAACAAGATAAACAATTGTATACATAAAATATTAAGCCAAAAGACAAGCTCAGCACTGCAAGAATAAATAAGCAAAATAAACAAGCAAACAAACAAACAAAACAGAAAACTCTTGCAGTGGTCGCTTTTCTTAACTCTGTTCATTTCGTGTGGCGTTTGATTCGACCTGAAGGGCCATTTACATGTCTTTCTTTTATGTTGTCTTGTGTCCTCTTTCTTTCTTTTTTTTTTTTTTTTTTTAACGAGGGCTGGCAATTTACATTATTCGTTATTTGAATATAATTTATCGGCCTCGGTTTTCACATTCTTAAAACTGGGAAGAAAATCAATAGGGGCAAAATTGGGAAGTGGGGCCGAAAGTGAATAATAAGCAGGCGAGACAATTAGAACGCGCAAGCAAATGTGGATGAAGCTGTGGCTATATGACTGATGTATAGGTGCATGTCTCTGAGAAGAAGATAGAGCTGCAAAAGGAACAAGGAATATAACATTTCAAATAACAACGGGGATAATGACAAATGATAAAAAAAAAACAATTAGAGAAAAACAGCAAAAAAGTGTTTCTATAAAAACATTCACTTTTCGTATTCATGTATACAGAACAATTGTCCCATGTGCTATGTTGATGAGTGTCCGATTGACCTAGCGGTTAGAGCACTCGCCTTTCGGGGTATAGTTACCGGGTTCAGGGATCGAAACCTAGTAGCACCACGCTCAAGTTACCCAGCTTTAAATGGGTACACGGCCCTGTCTTGAGTTATTCAAGGGTCAGACAGCGGTCCCTCCACCTCATTATGAAGCTGGACCTAGTGTGATGAAGTATCTAACATTTCACTTCCCTACAGCAGTATCTGCTACTTGTATGTTGACGCCTGACTGTAATGTAAAATTGTGGTTTCCTTTCGAAGACATGTCTGCTTATACTGGCTGGATGGATCTGTTATCTTAAGTGTATAACCTGGCTGTGTCCACTTTAACACTTTAATACCATATTATTATTGAACTCTTTGTTAGCATGCTGTATTAATTGTTGTTATGATAGTGTATGGATGTCAGTTTTTACGGATGAGTGTGTGGGTTTTCCGATCTCCGGGGTTTCGAGTTTTCACTTTTTCTTTTCCTTCAGCACATTAGGGCAGTGTTTCTAGGGCTTTCTTGCAAACCCGAGGGTTTCACCAACTCAGCAGGTCCCGTGACCAGACCTGTGCAAATGACTGGGTGTCCATTGGTCCCCTCTGTTTCGGTTCAGTGCCTTCCTGACGCTATCGTCTTCGTCTAGGGCTCCGATGCGTTGCTCTTCGTCACGTACCTCTCTCCCGTTAGCATTTAGATAGGTATGATTTCCCTCTGTCCTCTCCAGAATAACTGATGAAAGGGCACTTGGTGAATATATATATATATATATATGTATATATATATATATATATATATATATATATATATATATATATATATATATATATATATATATATATATATATATATATATACCCTTCAAAAGAAGTTAAGGACCATTTTTATTAAGGGTGCACAGTGAAAATGAAAATGAAAAATAAAAACACAGCACAACTGGGCAAAGCGCTGCTGCAGTCTGGAAATAACTGAATGAGATACTGCAAGCCTCTGACCGACATTTCGGACAGTAAGACCTTCCTGCAACCACGCAATGGCTCTTCCTTTATCCACAACACTCAGCTTTCGTCGTTGAGGCATATTGTTGTGCAATGGTTATGCAGCACTTGTGTTGCTTATAAAGACAATTTTGTGAGTACAGTTCAAGACCAACACTATAGTCTCCCACATGCATCACGCATTTTTGGAATAGCAGGTATTTTTTTCATGCTCAGACATCATTAAAAACACCCAAATTTTGGCGTCTCAGCAGCATTTTTTCAGCGTGCTTGCTGAGCTGAACACTAGCCACACGGTATGCTGGTGGCCCATGCAGCACGTGTTGAATGTTTGTCGTTCGAGAAAAATCAATGTCAGATTAATTGCTTATGAAATATAATTTTTATAATTTTTATAACTTTTGGGTCATTTTCACCTACTGGTCCTTAACTTCTTTTGAAGGGTATAGGTATATATATATATATATATATATATATATATATATATATATATATATATATATATATATATATATATATATATATATAATATATATATATATATATATATTATATATATATATATATATATATATATATATATATATATATATATATATATATATATATATACATACATACATACATACATACATACATATATATATATATATATATATATATATATATATATATATATATATATATATATATATATATATATATATATATATATATATATATATATATATATATATATATATATATATATATATGCATTTGGCTGTAGATCTAGCTCTGATGATGGCACCCTATTCTTCACACAACGACGATTTAACCCGCTACGGGTGTTGGCCTACTGCTTATTGTGGCAGTATGTAAACACTAACACTACCAGGCAACGTTGCCTGTTCTGTATTGGGCCGAACAAGCTAAGAGCTCTAATTCCTAGGCAATTCCACGCTGAGGTATATGTTTCCTCCCGTCATGAGAACTTCTAATGCCTCTCCGTATTGTATACTGGGCCGAAACACTTGTCTGATGGGGGACTCCTTCTGATGATCAGATTGCCTCCTGTTGTATCGCTCTGTAAAGAGTTTCCTATCATCTCTTCCTCCCGTCATGAGAACTTCTAATGCCTCTCCGTATTGCAGACGTAACTAGGGCGCCAGTTACTATGCGCGTACCCCAGTTCTCTTCAATTACGATGTTGTCTCTTGCCTCCCTCTATGAGAAGGGAAAGTCCGTTGCAGGCTTAGGGTTACCTACCTTCCGCCGTGAATCGCCAGACTTTCAGAATATCCACGAACCTGTCAGACAACTGACGCTATTCACGGCAAATAAAATTCTTGGACTTGGGAGCACTAACTTGTTGTTGTTGTTTTGAAAAGGTGATGGGTGGAGAGCGGGCACTTAACAGCTGACCATTATTGCCTCTTTTCGTTCCATCTTGGTCTACCCTGTTCAACCTGAAAATTGGTTATAATTGGGGTATTTAGTGTCATTTTATTTACTATTTTTGTATTAAGTTTAAATAACTATTGTCTTTTGCAGTTGCTGGTTTTAATTTTTAGTTTTGTATTGTATATAGGTAACTATTTTCCTTTGCACTTGGTTTTAATTTGTATTAGTGTGTTTTTTTAATCTCGTTGTCTTTCCTTGTCCTATGAGTAGTTAATGGGTTTGCTAATTTTTCTGGTTGTTTAAAATGATTTGTTAGTTTTTGTTGCTTAATTTCTATTTGTTTGAATGTCTTTTCTGAAGTGTCATTTTTGTTATTGTTGTTTGATATTGCCATTGTTACTAACCTTATATGTTTTCCTTTGTCTTATGTATATATCGTTTAAATATTGATTGGGCTTCCCCTGGGGCATCTATACTTAACACCTTATCCCCTGTCATGTCTGTATTGTTATTTCTAAAGTATGTTTTTAATTCTAGCCTCCGTTGATCATATTTCCTACAGTGGATCAGGTAGTGGTCTATGTCATTTTCTTCCTGACATTCTTGGCAGTGTGGTTCCTCTATCATGAAGTATGCTGCACCGAGACGGAGACGCCACAGCTTTTTGTTCGAGGGTACCTTTAGTTCTTCTCTGACCTGGCACGTCCTTGTTGGTTCTTTCAGCAGTTTGAACGCATGTCTGCCTTTTCTATTGTTCTTCCATGTTGTCTTCCATTCCTCGTTTATAGTTAGCTTCACGTGGCTCTTGATCTCCGACCTTCCCAGTCCTGCTCTTATATTGTTTTTACTTATCCTTCCATACTTGGCGTTCTGGTCTGCCAACTCGTTACCAGCTATACCTATGTGTGCTGGAACCCACACTAGCCTCACACAACATTCTCTGTTCCCTAGTGATGTATTAATTGCAAGAATTTCTTCCTTTATGTCTGGCCGGCTACATTTACCTGGGTGTTCTAGGGCTTGTAGTGATGATAGTGACTCTGTAAATATCGTAGCAGCTTCTGGTGGTTATCTTCGATTATTTCTAAACTTTTTAGAATTGCTACCATCTCTGCGGTAAAAATCGAAGCCCCTTCAGTTACACTGTAGCTCTTCTTTATTCCCCACTGTGGTATTACTACTCCTGCACCTAGTTGCCCACTATCACTCTTGGATCCATCAGTGTAGACGGCCAGACTTTGTTTTGTAAGTTGATTTATGAACTTTCTACTTATCGTTTTGGCTTCCTTATCTTCTATGTTTTGTTTGATCTTTTCAATAAGTGAGTAGTCTATGATTGGTGTTTTTAGTTCCAGGGTGGTTTGCGCTTCTATATTTATTACTATTTTTAATTGTGTTTGACAGTTCTTTGAACTGTGTTAGATCTTCTATAGTTCTCCACCCTGTTGGATATCTTTCTTTATTTAAGGGACGTCGCAAACATTTGGTTGGTTTTTGACAAATGTTTTATGTGCTGGGTGGGTCACTTCGTGTGCTACTTTACTCCAATAATTTAATCTTAGTTCTTTCCGTCTTAGACCAAGGGTGCGGTATGCCAAGAGCTACTTCTAGTGCTTCTACTGGTGTTGATATAAATGCACCTGCAATGGTTCTTGTGACAGAGTTATGTAAATATATTACATATATCAACACGTTTTGCTTCCACCTGGCTTCCACCTTGGCTCGCTTATTAATATTCATGTTTTGTTAACGCAGAAGGCATACGCTTCGATGTCTGCCGAACTCATACTTTAGCCACGCCTATTTTCTTTCTCTATTGTCTTACAGGCACTAGGAATGTTTATAATCAGACCCATTAGCGAGTCCAGAGCCGTTAACTGAATTATAACGCGAACTATAGGACAACCTTTGTATATTGACAGGCCAGACTGTTTCACGTGTAGAGAGAGAGGGGACGGGTCGTATATTTGTAGAACCAAGAGCGATAATTCATGAGTGCATTTTCTCAGGGGGAATTAATTGGAGGAAAGGGGAGATAATCACAGTGTAAACCCCCCCCCACATCCGTTCGTTCGTGAAAGTAATTAAGCTACGGAACGAGGGAGATCAAAGAGACGATTTGCTCGCGGAACCACGTCTGCGGTCGGCATAAGTGTAAAATTTGACTTTCATTCAAAATTCGACCGCAGATTTCCCCAAGAATACGAGCAAGACGCGAAATCTGACACTGGTTAGCGTATTTCTATCTATTTTATATGTATACCCCAGCCTTTAAAATCCATTATCTAGTACCCACAGAATTTTTCAGAACATCTAGCTTAGATTTCTAGATCCATTGTACCATTAGAATTACTCAGTTTTTTTCGATTGGAGATCGTTTTAAATTTCTGTGTTGCGGTAAATATTATACTAGAAGCTCGAGTGATTTAATTGTTAAGTCCGTCATTAGATTTCACTAAGATTTTTCTGTGTTGAGTGATTTAATGGTTAAAGTCCGTCACTATATTTTACTAGGATTTTTGATGTTAATTGGCTAACTAATTAAATAACATATAGCTAATTTTTCCGGCTGTAACGACAATTTAATTACTCGCTACCATCCAGAAAAAGAGATAATTTAATTGACTAGAAAATAAAACACTATTCATCATGAGTACTGACGAAATATATATTTATTTCTAATTCATTATGAGTTATTTTGTAAATGACTAGAATTTATTTCACGGGTTAATAGAACGATAAGACAAGCTATACACTTGTGTTTTCTAATCAAAGTTAATAACCGAGGGGATAAATAAATTATACCTTTACGCGGGTTAGGGTAGGATTGTGATTGTGGTTAATGTTGTATTTTTTCTTTCTATAAATCTAGTACGGGTCACAACCCAAAACCTACCAGCGGCCTGCACCTTAATCTGAGAAAAGGGTCTAAGTCTAGTCCAACCAATACAAGAAAAAACATTCTTATGTAAAATGTATTGGGTCTTCGAGGTTGACCGGGTTGGTCGCTTGTTTCACCCAGAGAGAGAGAGAGAGAGAGAGAGAGAGAGAGAGAGAGCGTACCAATATATGACACTAAGAATAACAGTAACTGGACATTTAGCTACCCAGATTTCTTTTCCATTTTCATTTACCTTCAGCCCGCTGTGGCGAAGTTATCAATATTAACACTTCCCGATTACCGAACACTGTGTTGGTGCATGTACCAAGGAGTTCTGTTCCAGACGTTTAAATCAGCAATT
The DNA here is from genome assembly GCA_024509875.1 of Oreohelix idahoensis. Classification (NCBI taxonomy): domain Eukaryota; kingdom Metazoa; phylum Mollusca; class Gastropoda; order Stylommatophora; family Oreohelicidae; genus Oreohelix; species Oreohelix idahoensis. The sequence continues at coordinate 405,006 of JAMPIV010013004.1, read as the reverse complement.
AGGTAAGCGAGATTGGAAATGTGGCCACATGTTTGTCAGAGCGAAAGAAATCAGGAATGAATAATTCTTATATTGTATAATCAATGTACTCACTTTGCTTTTTTCTTCTTATGTTTGCTAATACTGTTCATATCAGAATAGATTAATTAGAAACTCTGTTCTTGACAGTATATACAAATCCTATACCATAGTGCTAATCTTTTGACCTTTTGGGGGTTAATTAACCTCTTCTTGTGGGATCTTGTCTCAACAGAGGGGATTGCACTTATGTGTCTATTTCTTTATTAATTCTGTAACCTATGATTTTTACACTTTGATATTTGATATTAAATGTTGTGAAGTTCTTTTCTTTATGATAAATAAACTTAACATAAAACTTAATTATCTGTGTCGGTCAGCTCGTCCCAATATCCCTACTCCATTAATATAGTTTCACGTTTGTGCGTCTAATTGTCGTCACTTATCTGGTGTGTTTGTGTGTATGTGAGTGGTTATAGTGTATATGTTAATATATATAGAGAGGTATACTGTCTGATCAACAAATCTCAGTCGTAAATGATAGGCTGGACTAGAGTATCTTCACAATCCAGGGACAGACTCTACCTTTCACCATTTCACTCGTGAAAATCTATTTCTTTACCTTATCTCTCAGAGTCACTACCTGTTCTAGTTCCATTCAGACGGGACCAGAATCGATCATAATTACCTATCAAAAAAAAAAAAAAAAAATCTACTACAGAATGGAGAGCTCGTTTTCCGGGAATTTGAGCTAGATCTTGAACTAGTACCACTGAAAGGGTGCGAATTCCTTAGATTTGTCTTTTCTAGTACGTCAGATTGACTATGTTTTCAAATTTGGATCTAATCTGTATCTAGATAATTGACTAAAATCAGATAAAATCTTTTATAGTCTGAATACAGCAAGAGTGTGGTTGTCTCGTGAGTTTTAGTAACATTAATAATAATGTTCCCCTAGACAAACGATCTGTTTATTGGCTTGCTGACCACACAAATATATCAATTGTTTTTTTTCAAAGCATTGTTAGAGTATATACAATTAGATGTAGAGGGTGATCTTTGTCGGGTACATGTTATGTAATGATTTTGTAATACAAGGCCGCTGGTAGCGGGTGATTGTGTGACAATCACCAGGTTTTTTTAAGCAGAGGTGTTTGAGCTAAGCGAAGGAGCGCGTTTGGACAGAAACGTCAAGTTAATAGCCTCCCTTACCCTAACTGACTTCAGGTGTGGACTTGTAGCTGGACTTAAAAATTAAGGGAATTCTTTTTCTCTCCTTAAATTTTTTTGAAATAATAATTTTTTTTTTTTGTTTCCACTGTAGTATTATAGTTTTTGTCAGTTGATTAGTCTGATCGGTCTGATCTACCATTTAGTTGGCTTAGTCGTCTGCATTATGAACCTAGTTGCCAGATAATAGCAGCGATAGATTAGATAACTGATAACAAGGAGGAGGTATCACAGTTAAATAACAGATTTTTTTTTCTGTATTTTTCTCGTAATTGGTAGGGAACCAGTGTATCCTTTTTGTTACTTCTTTCTCCGGTATGTCACAGTTAGCTATTTGCAATGGCTGCGCGTGCGAAACTTAGACACATGCTAAGACAGGAAGCAAGGGAAGAGGGATTACAGGGAGAAGAAGCGAAAGCGTTTGTCAACGAAGAACTTGACAGATATGATGCGGAGAAGAAAGAAGAAGTTAGAGAGAAGGAAAAGGCTGACGAAGCTAGGGAACAGAAGAAAATTGAGGCGGAAATGGAAATTCGCAGGGCGAACGAAAGAGAGAAGGAAAGACAGCATGAGGAAAGAGAGAAGGAGAGACAGCACGAATTGGCTCTTAAGGCTCTAGAGGTCCAAAGCCGTGGGGATGCCTCTACTTCCAGCAGTGGAGAGCCGTCTTCTCCCCAAGCATCTTTAACTGATCAAGTCAGCACTCAATCTCCCCAACTCACAGCTATGTCTTTTGCCCTAGAATCTTTCCCAAGCCCCAATGAGAAAATAGACTGCTATCTAGAAAAATTTGAGAGAACTGCAAATCTGTACGGTTTAGAGAGGTCGCATTGGTGTTTAAAGCTTTCTCGAGCTTTAAAAGGTTCTGCGTATGATGCGTACGCAAAACTGGAAAGCAACCACCAAGACGATTACGACATGTTGAAGAAGGCTTTGCTTGAGCGTTTCAAAATGAACGTTCGAAAATTTTTGCAACTGTTCCGTAACAGCAGAAATGAGAGCACTGAAACTTTTCACCAGTTCTCTTCTCGTCTGAAGGGATACTTGACAAAGTGCCTGCATCTTTCACAGCTTACTTCTACCTTTGAAGGACTTGAGGAGTTCGTTGTAACCGAACAAATAAAGAACACTTTGTCCAGTGACACCCGTAGATTTCTGGCCGAACAAGGCGCAGAAAAACTAGAAGACATTTTGAGCAAGGCGGAGCGATATAACAATGCGCTGGCCGAACTGCTGTGGTGAAATTACCGTGATACAACGTTAAAATATCTCAAATTATAAAGATAACGGGTAAGATAAAATGTAGGGATAAAAATATACGTAAGATATGCCGTGACTTCTTCACCTACGCCCGCGGTTCCTACCGCCATTCAAACTAACTAGTTAGACATGCAGACGAAACGGAGATATAAAAAGGAAAAATATGACTGAACACGTGTTTGAACCTAAAGGCAAAAAGACGCAAGTTGTAGTTTAAGGAAAAAAATTCACGCCACTAGTTGACACAATGTAAGAAATTGGTAGAAAAACAACCTTAGCTCTGGTTAGAAACAGTCATATCTTGGACGTTTTACGGTACTTGGTTGTTTTATTTGAATTCAGCGGCAAACGCCGTCGAGAAGGTTCGAAAACAAATTTCAAAAATTAACCTTGAGAAAAGTAGGTTTTTCTTTAATAATAAAGTTATGAAAATAAAACCTAGCTAGTTTGATAGCCCATCTTGAGCAGAGAAATAATATACTTTTAATTATACAGACGGACAGATAACACGGAAGATATTGACGAAAGACTGTATTGTTCACATCAGACTGGCGAACAGTTTTCTGTGCATACTTCACAAAAGCTACGTTTTTGGTGTCCTTGAGCCCTAGAAATGCAAAAATCAAACTGCATTGAACTAGAGGGGAAAGTTGGGAGATAGTGGCTAAAAATAACTTAGGAAGCAGGTTTGTGTAGGTTTTGCATGTAGTTAGTCCAAAAAACAAGTGTAATTTTGGGAAAAGATAAAATGTGACCGACGTACATTTGAAAAATTGAGATGTACTTTTGACTTTATTTTCAAAATTTAAATTGAAAAGCTTAGTCTTCCGATCTGATTGGCCAACGCATTTTTATATTAGCAAGAAAGAGACTCACATTTGTGCCATTTTAAAGAAGACTGTCCAGTAACACAGTTCTTGACTGCTAGTGGTGTTTTCCAGGAAATAATAAATAAAATTCAGTGGGACGCCATACTCTAGCCAGCAGCTCAGCTGAGTTTTGCTAGTCCTAAGTAACTGTGTTCTCAATTCTGAATTGTGGTAAGGCCAGTAAGCATTTATCTTGTTTATTTAATATTTTGAGTGATTGATACTGCCATATCATGAAAAATGATTACGACAAGTGAGTGCTTGCTCTAGGTCCCCCGCCGCAGTCCAGGGCCTAGAGGCAAACTAATAATAAATAAAAACCTGTCTAATACTATGGAAGGAGGATCGATTATTGACATCAGTGGGAACATATCACTGATGCGTGATGCCATATGATGATGGATGGTATCCGCATGTCTGGTTTTGTGTAGTGTGTAGATGTGTTCAGTCAAAACAATGTTCATACAACAATAACAGGGCAATCCACATAGGACGTCAGTAAACTCACGACGTATAAAGTCAATGAGTCTTGAAACAGCCGTTGACGTTTTTCTTCATTATTTATTGTGGACGCCACAGTGACAAAATGGTTACGCAAATGTGTAGGCACATCAAACAGTCATTATCACAGCAACATTCAATACAGCAATAGACGGTAGACAGCATTACAATGATGAGTCAGATGCATGTTATATTTCATAGTGCTGTAAATGTAGTCAGGTGGAAAACTCCATCCTTTTCTATAACAGCCAGGAGATAACCAGATGTATGAGATCAGTTCACTCTCCTTAGTTTGACTTCAGCAAGACAGACACGTCTGCCGAAGTATAAATAATGTCCACAAAAATATCCTCTAGATAATAAAGGTTTTCCAAACCTAATTCATTTAACAAAGTAGCAAGTAATGGTCCTTGGTACATGCATCAACCGATGCAGTACAATGCAGCGACATGTGAGCTGGGAAAAAACATCTCGTGGCGACGACTTTCGGAGACAGGCTATGAATCGAAATCGCTCACGACCCAAAATCGATAGAGTTAATGAAAAAGTCAATTTACCTTGCTTTCATGAAATACACAGAAATATCACGCCTCCCGACATGTGGGAAAACACTAGAGGTATTATCTCGAATAAACGAAATATCCATTAAGAGGACTACACATCCCTGACAGAACAAAAAATAGCGGAGATCCCCTCTTCAACGAGGCATCTCTTTCGCCATTCCAAATCGCTCACTCCACTAGTCGTGGGCGGAAACCGATCGACCAAACAACAAGACAAGTCATGCGCAGTCCAGCGCAAAAATGACCACAGCTCAAACTTAACTGCATTCGATACCAACGCGAGAAGACAAATGCTTACCGAGAAAAGTGACTATAAATTCCAAGCAGTTGTTGCCCTTGCGTTATAAAACAGACATTGAAACAAAACGATGTTGCGAGAATTTATCACGCAACATATCACCACCTCCTCCCGATAAAAAAAAAAAAATGTGGAACATATTTTTTTTTTCAATATCAAAGAGCATGCGATAAGCGGCTCAAAACGCACGAATTATGCGCTGATAATTAATTAAATTGCCAAACAGTAGGCTAATTATAGAGTGTCTGGTGAGGATATACCTCAACAGAAAAATAAATATGTCTCAAAAAATATTCACATCGGGGAGGTGTCACCAACACACATCACGTTAGCATGTAAACACAATATACGTATGCAAGTTACTATAATCATCATTAAACAGCATACTCTAATATTGTCTTTAAAAATGGATGTACAAATCTGATAGGAAAATTTAAATAGTACATTCTTTGACATGTAATGACATAAGTACATAGTAAAGTTAAACTACATGACGATCCAGGACATATGCTCTGGTATTCCGAGGGTAAGTACACAATCTAGAACTCGTAAGGTAAGTCCTCAGCTCAACAATGACATTCTGAGAAAGTACAAGCAATATAATGCTAATTAATAACTAATATGCTTCATAAGGTACAATACATTATTAATAATTGTGGCTGTTTAGTAAACTAACGGCCCTTATATTAACTACTCAGTCCTCCTCTATCATCTTAAAAAACGAACAGAAGAAGATGACAACAAAGCACGATAGTGTGTACATATAAAGTAAGTACAGATGTGCTAATCTATTGTAGAAATATAGGTGTGTTATGACTCTGTAATATATAGAAATATAGGACAGAAGTATTAGTTGGAGTCATGTGGGCATCTAGACAAAATGTCAGCCATCACATTATCCGCACCACGGATAGCTCGTACCGTGAAGTGAAAAGGTTGAAGAGCTATAGCATATCGAGTGGATCTCGAACTCTTCAAATTCTTAGTCTGAATAGCTGTAAGAGCTTTCTGATCAGTCTCTAGAATGAAATGTGCGCCCAGGAGGAATCTTTGTAGTTTTAGAATTGACCAAACCATCGCTAACAACTCACGGTCTAAAACCGAGTAGTTCCTCTCTGCCGCATTTAGTTTTCTAGAAATGTACATAACAGGATGCAGAGTATTTGCATATTCTTGCATCAGTGCTGCTCCAATCCCAGTGGATGAAGCATCACTCCGAAGAACAAAAGTCCTATCAAGAGTAGGTAATCTTAAGATGGGAGGAGAAGAAAATATATTCTTGATTTGGTCTAGTGAAGATTGGCATTCTTCAGACCAACGGAACCAGATTAGGCGAACCTTTCTTCAACAATGTTGAGAGAGGTGCCATGATCGAAGATAAATTTGGAATAAATCTCCCATAAAATTGAATTAAACCTAAGAGACTCCTAACTTGTTTCTTCGTTTTAGGAACAGAGATGTTCAGTATTTTGGAAGTATTGTGGTCTTCTGTCTTCAAGAGACCATGACCAACACGATGACCCAGGAAAGAGATTTCACCAAAACCAACAAAAGCTTTAGAAGGTTTTGCTGTCAAATTATTCTCACGTAGAGTGGACAGTAAGTCATATAACCCTAAATAGTGATCTTCCCAGGTATCACTGAAGAGACAGATGTCATCTAAGTATGCGATGACATCCGAACGATGTGACAGAATTCGACGCATCATGCGAACGAAAGTGGCAGGAGCGTTCATGAGACCAAAAGGCATAACATTCCATTGAAATAGACCCCTAGGTGTAGAAAAAGCAGTAAGAGGTTTGGCATGCTCTGCTAAAGGCACTTGCCAATAACCTTTAGACAAGTCAAGTTTAGTGAAGAATCTAGAATTAGAAAGTCTAATCAGTAGATCTTCTAACAAAGGCATCGGTTCAGCGTCGAACTTTGTGACCTGATTCAATTTGCGATAATCAACGCAAATTCGTATGTTCTTATCCTTCTTCCGGACAATAACCATGGAAGAAGAATATGGTGAAGTCGATGGTTCAATTATATTTAATTGAATCATTTCATGCAATTCCTTTTCCACTTGCGACTGAAAGTGTATAGGAATAGGATACGGCCTAACCCTAATTGGATTATTGTCGGTAAGAATTATGTCATGTTCTATGACATCTGTGTGTCCAGGAATGTCAGTGAGAACATCCTGAAATGTTTGTAACATCGACAAGTCTTGTCGATGTTCGTCACCAGAAAGATTAGGAGAAACAGAAACGTTTTTCCAAGATTCCGTGGAATGTAATGGAACCACTGGAAGGGGAAGGTTGACATCAGAGAAGGTAGCTTCCTCATCCTGAATGACAGACAGGGATGAATAATGACCGTGAGGTGCAGGAGCATCATCCGTTGCCTGGAAAATAGGCAGCAAATAGTCCGGACGTTCGTGAAATTCCGAAAGCATGTTTATGTGGAAAGTTTTATGCTTTCCATCAATATCGACCACATAGTCAACATCGGAAATCCGAGAGACTATTGCATACGGACCTTTCCATGCAATAAGAAGTCTATTTTCCCTACTGGGGAGTAGGACGAATGCTTTGTCACCTGGACAAAGTTGTCGTAGACATCTATTCTTGTTAGCAAACTGTCTTGCCTTCTCTTTAGCAATTTCTGATGAAGCAGTTGCTAGCTTACATGCCTCAATGATCTTTTGTCTAAGAGCAATGACATACTCATATGAGGATTGAGTTTCATCGCTAATATCATCGGCATTGATGAGATCGTGTAATAAAGACATAGGGCCGCGTGGACGCGCGCCAAAGACAAGTTCGAAGGGAGAAAATCCTGTGTGTTCATTAGGGACTTCTCTATAGGCAAAGAGAGCCGCGGGTAAAACCCCTGTCCCAATCTTGAGGATGATCTTCAGTTATCTTACCAAGCAAAGTCTGGAGCGTTCTATTCAGACGCTCAACTAACCCATTAGACATAGGATGGTAGATACTACTGAGAGATCGTTCAATATGTAAGGTAGACATTACCTGTGACATAGTGTCAGATATGAGTTGAGTGCCATGGTCTGACAATATTTCTCTGGGGAACCCCAAGCGAGAAAATATCAACCAAAGAGCATCTGCGATATCTGTAGTAGATATGCTCTTAAGAGGAATAGCCTCTGGCCAACGTGTGCACATATCGACACATGTAAGGATAAACTGATGTCCTCTGGCCGACTTGACCTTAAAAGGGCCAATAATATCTATGGCCATTTTCTGAAACGGCCGAATAGGAATGTCAGCAGCCTGGATAGGCGCAGCATGTCGTGGTCCTCTAGATTTGACCTCCTGACATACCTTGCATGATCGGCAGTAAATACGAATGTCCTTATTGACAAAAGGCCAAAAGAAAGCCGCAAGGACTCTCGACTTCGTACGGGAAAAACCCATATGTCCAGCACATTGCGAGTCATGAGCATGTTGTAATATTTGGACTCTCATGCTCTTGGGAACAAGAATTTGCGAATGTGCCGACGTAGTCGAATCTTGTACCATACGTACAAGTACGCCGTTTCTCATTGCAATCCAAGATTTTCTATTTGTATCCTGATTCGGATCACCTTTCTTCGCAAGAACGAAGAATTTTTTTAAAGAAGGATCTTCTTCTTGCAATTTTATGAAAGAGTCACGAGTAATTACTAAGTGACTATCTTGGCTATCAACTTCATTATCACTATTCAGTGAAGTTTCGGGTGTTTGTAGAGCTTGTGCTCTTGTAACCACTGCATTTGTAGCTTGCATGTTATTATCTTCCCAAGCAGCAATCTGCTGTGGGGTACACTCCCTAACTCCGTGAATACGACCAATAATAAGGTCCGCAATAGGATTAGGTAAGAGACAAGCATGCACATCTCCAGTAAAGAAAGGAGTGGCAATGCGAATTACAGCAGTAGGATATTTTTCTAGAGTGCCGCCAAATGTGACACATTTAATAACCCTTCCTGTAGCACAAGATGGATCTACAAGCGATTGTCTAACACCAATAGTGGTGCATCCGGAATCGAAAAGTAGTGAGACCGGAGTATCATTAACAAGACCCTTATGTAGGATTAAAGAACCCCTCCCGTCATGCGCAACAGCAGCAGGAAGAGCGGGAAGTGGGTGACCACAACTCAAAGTAGTTATGGTACCCGGTTCGAATAAAGTACTGCATTGGGGGCATTTGTTTGCTCTCTCAAAGTCAAAAGCAGAACCAGTGACAGCGTCAAAGTTTTTATTATCAACACCATGATTACAGGCTCCCTCAGTTTCCTGTTGTACAGCATTAGCCTGCTGATATCTCTTTTTTTTGTGTTGAGATCTACCCCGACTATTATTACCTCTGAAGTTATCAAAGTTATTATTATCTCTGCAGTTATTATTGTCTCTATTGTAATTGTTATCCTGGTTCGAATTCCAGTTTCCACGATTACTATCATGTTCACATTGATGCGAACATCTATTTGTTTGGTTCTGAGGTCTTCGGCAGGAATAACCTCTATTACCATATCCTCTTTTGAAATGCCTATAATTATTAGGGTGATAGTAACGTGTACTATCAGGCTGTCTCCAATTCTTCGAAGAAGAATCACCATGAAATTGATTTCCATGATTTTGACAGAAATTACCGCTACCCTTTCTATCAAAATTTTGTTGGGATCTACGAGCAAAGTTTTGACCATACGGAGCTGCCGAAGCAACTGGTAAACCTTCTTTCACCTTAGAGTTACCCATGGTTATGTGTGGGTGCGCAGTTACGTATTGGCAACAGAAATCTTCCATTTCTTTTATTGTTTTAGGTTTACGTTCATGAAGGAAAGCAAGGAAAGACTCATTGACAGACGACATGACTTTGTCTCTAAGTATTAAGTCCATAAGTCCTTCATAAGTTTTTTCCGTCTTAGATAGTTCAACCCATCGTGAGAAAGTAATGCGTATTCTTGCAATAAACTCGGAGAATTCAACTCCATTTTCAGGTAACATGTTTTTAAATTGTAGACGATAGCCGTCTTCGTTAAGCTGATATTTCTTTAACAAAGCGGCCCTGACAACCTCATAATTGTTCTTGTCAGGTTCATCCACCATATTTAATATACTTAGAGCTCTACCTGTCAGTATCCCTGATAACTGATAAACATATTTTGCTTTGTCTATGTTATGAGCTGTACATGCTTGTTCAAATCTGTCCAGATAGAACATTATGTCATCACTGGAAGGACTAAATGTTGGTAACTTAATCTTAAAAGTATCATTATTAGCCTTACCAGAAGATGAACCCTTGTTTGAATCATTACCATTTCTCATGCTTGTCAATTTCAATTTTTCCAACTCTAAAGCTAAGACCTTTTCTTCATGTTCCATTTTTGCTTTCTCTTTCCTCTCATCAGACTCTCTCTGTAATCTTCTTTCCTCAGCCTGAGCCTCTTTTTGAAGTCTTTCATTTTCAGCTTCTTTTTCAAGTCTTTTATTTTCAGCCTCTTTTTCAAGTCTTTTATTCTCAGCCTCTTTTTCAAGTCTTTTATTCTCAGCCTCTTTTTCAAGTCTTTTATTCTCAGCTTCTAGCTGTAGCTGGAGTTTTCTTTCCTCAGCTTCTGATTCCCTTTTTTGTTTTTCCATTTCCATTTGGAATCTTTTTTCATCCACCTGCATCTGCAGTTTCTTTTGTTCAGCTTCCATATGCAGTTTCTTTTGTTCAGCTTCCATTGCTTTATCATATCGAGCAGTTGCAAATTCTTCTAACTTATCACCAGTCTTGCCAAGCAATTTACCCTGCTCAATAAAGTGCTCAAATGTAGACATGTTGTCTAACATATGAGTCCAAAACCTGAAATAATTAACTAATTTATTTCAAACCTAAGTGTAACAAGTCTTAATTAAACACTTGTATATTCACATCACCTTATATTATCCCAGTCTCTGTGGGAAACAAGTCTCCAATCAAAGAACTTGTATATGAAATATCAGCACTCAATTCTTGATCATAAGTGCACTTCTCATTCAATAGTGCACGACACTATTCATCATTCATTTATCATCAGTGTAGTAGTAACAGTGCATTAGCATAGCCCATTAACTAATTACTATAACTGTAAACAATGACTATGTAAACACATGCAGAATGTAAACATTGAAAATGTAAACAATACAAACAATGTAAACAATAACAATGTAAACAATAACAAAGATCAGCAACAATACAAAAACTTTCGCAGAAATCAACTAAAAATAAAGCAGAAATTAATGAAATATCACAAAAAATGTGACGATATCTGCGCTATAATTAAACAAAATACATGACACCACAGTGTATAAACAAAAAAATGTTGTATGAAACTAAATTATAGACAAGAGTAGGCTAACAAATACAAACAAATCAAAACAAAACTAAAGAATGCGAAATAATAACGAAAACAATATTAAAACATGTCATCACAGCTAACATAAATAGCAACAGAAGTCGCTTAGCAAATTCCAGTATCGGAAATTTGCAACCCTACAGAAAACGCTCACAATAGACGACCTCTATGACGTGGCATAATCTAACGGAGACACCACCCAACCGAGAACCCGCTGAAATATAAACATATAAATATACAAATAACATATAAACATATAACATATAGAATGAGATGATACACAGAAGACTCAGCAGAAGTATAAGGGCACAGTTTACATACAAACAGGCCACTTAACTTATAGGCTTCCAATCGTCGAACAGCAGAAAAACGGATGTCAATCAACGTCCTAAAGAGCGAAGCTCCAACGATGATGGCACATCTGAACTGCTTCCACTGCTAACACGATGGTACAAGAGCTTCTGAAGTACTGTGTGTTGAGTTGTTTCGGCACTTGACCTTCTAATCCAAAAGTAAGTTGATGGAAATCGGTACTTGGCCTTCTTCAGAAAACAACCCGTTTCAACCGGCACTTGACCTTCACAAAAACGACAGCACTGGAACCTTGACAGCAGCAACTTGCTTGACTTGCGTAAAAGATAACAGCAGTCCGAGTTATCCGGCAACATGTAACAACGCCGGGTACTGTCAAATTCTTGTTTCCGTCAAAAAATTGAAATTTTGACTTTTACCGGGCAACGCCGAGTACTTTGAAAATTTTGAAGATGTTGACTGTATTGAAGAATGTTAATTTCTTGAAGGATGCTGATGAATTCTTGTTGAAAATGAAGTGGGTAAGGGACCCCGTGTTTGCTAGTACCAGAATCAAACCAGCTTATGGCCACCAAATGATGCGTGATGCCATATGATGATGGATGGTATCCGCATGTCTGGTTTTGTGTAGTGTGTAGATGTGTTCAGTCAAAACAATGTTCATACAACAATAACAGGGCAATCCACATAGGACGTCAGTAAACTCACGACGTATAAAGTCAATGAGTCTTGAAACAGCCGTTGACGTTTTTCTTCATTATTTATTGTGGACGCCACAGTGACAAAATGGTTACGCAAATGTGTAGGCACATCAAACAGTCATTATCACAGCAACATTCAATACAGCAATAGACGGTAGACAGCATTACAATGATGAGTCAGATGCATGTTATATTTCATAGTGCTGTAAATGTAGTCAGGTGGAAAACTCCATCCTTTTCTATAACAGCCAGGAGATAACCAGATGTATGAGATCAGTTCACTCTCCTTAGTTTGACTTCAGCAAGACAGACACGTCTGCCGAAGTATAAATAATGTCCACAAAAATATCCTCTAGATAATAAAGGTTTTCCAAACCTAATTCATTTAACAAAGTAGCAAGTAATGGTCCTTGGTACATGCATCAACCGATGCAGTACAATGCAGCGACATGTGAGCTGGGAAAAAACATCTCGTGGCGACGACTTTCGGAGACAGGCTATGAATCGAAATCGCTCACGACCCAAAATCGATAGAGTTAATGAAAAAGTCAATTTACCTTGCTTTCATGAAATACACAGAAATATCACGCCTCCCGACATGTGGGAAAACACTAGAGGTATTATCTCGAATAAACGAAATATCCATTAAGAGGACTACACATCCCTGACAGAACAAAAAATAGCGGAGATCCCCTCTTCAACGAGGCATCTCTTTCGCCATTCCAAATCGCTCACTCCACTAGTCGTGGGCGGAAACCGATCGACCAAACAACAAGACAAGTCATGCGCAGTCCAGCGCAAAAATGACCACAGCTCAAACTTAACTGCATTCGATACCAACGCGAGAAGACAAATGCTTACCGAGAAAAGTGACTATAAATTCCAAGCAGTTGTTGCCCTTGCGTTATAAAACAGACATTGAAACAAAACGATGTTGCGAGAATTTATCACGCAACAATCACCCACCTTATTTAATAGAAGAGGAAACTATTGAACATATTTCGGATGCAATGCAGTCCTGGGGAACTTGTACAAATTGATAACAACTAGGTGAGATGTGTTACGTTGGTCAGATAGATCTGAATCAGTCTGTGTAATGTTGTTTTGTGGTGTGTGTGTAAGAGTGGCGCAGTGAATAGAGTACTGACACATGGCACAACTTTTGTTTCAGAATTGTGAGTTTCTGATCTGGCACTACGATTGTGCCAGATGCTTTTATAGAAGTATCAAGCGAGTGCCTGTGCAGCCTAACTTATTTTACTCCAGCTAATGAGAGGAGTGGGCCACAAGAATTCTGTGCTACGTCATTTCAGGCCAGTAAACTGCAACCTGGCCTGCTGGAGATTCATTAACAACTCCCACCATCAATAGAGAAATAAAGATTGTACAGATCCGTTAAGATCAGACCCTATGTTAAGGGCTATGAACTGTTTACACTTAGATTGATCATGATGATGCCACCCCAACTAACCATCCATTACTAGTGTTCCCAGGACTTTGTAGATACCATTAATATTAATCATTGTATTAATAATTGACCTATGTACAAAAGTTATATTTGATTATGCAATATATATATGCATTTCATTGATAAATACATATCATTTCATAAGTTCTGACCAAAAGAAACATTTGGTTCAGAACAAATAAATTTTAAAAGATTTTAAATTTAAACTTAAACAGCCAGTGTTAGTTCAGTGTATTGTAGAGTTTATTATTATTATTAGACTTATTATTTACATGTGTGTGTCAGTGTATTTTATTACCTACACATTACATTTCAGTACCCTAGACTTTTAACGTAGCTAACACTCATTATAGTAGAATAGGTCTGTTTGAGGTCGTAAAGTGGTAGCAGAAAGGCCTCCTGTAACTCCCATAAACTTTTATCTCAGGAGCCTTCACAGCTGACCTCATACAGGACACTAGGTAACATATCAACCATACAATAACATCAAAAACCACTACAACTGCCAGGAGCAAAACGTAAACCGACAGAAGAGTCTTCTCGGAAGAATAATCTAGAACAGTCTTCCCATTCTTCTCATCACAATAACCCCAGAGAAACTATACTCCAGAATTCCCCTACGGAAAAATCTAAATTCTATAAAAACAGGTACCCCACCAACAACACGAATTCTGATCAACCCAACTGGTCTACATGGCAGCGCAGCCAGAAAGGACAGGGTGACAAAGGGAAAACCCCTGCGCACGGGACATCTGATCAGAGCAAGCACACCGGGCCTAATCGCATCGGATGCTTGCAAACAGCCTCGCAAGGAAGAATTAATGTCAGTGATTCTCAACCTGAGGGGGAGAGGCCCTCAACGCGAGGTACTGTTATTTTGAACGGGACTTCAACCTATTGTTTGTTTGACACAGGTTTATCTTTTGATTGTATTGTCGCAAGGCATTTGGTCAAACCTGGTCAAGAGACAGAAGACACCGTCAAACTTTGTGGAGTTTTAAACGGAGATGCATCCATGACGCTTCCCATCGCATTGGTGGCGATACACTCTGATTTTGTCAGAGGTGTGATCAAAGCGGCTGTTATGGATGACCCGACCTACCCAGTCATACTTGGCTGTAGATATGTGTTTATTGGGAAACCGAAAGAGCCAATTGTGGCAGCAGTAACCACAAGAGAGAAAACCAAGAAGGAACGGGAGCCTGCGCCAAATTTGTTACCTAAGGAACTAAAAGAGGCGCAACAAAAGGACCCTACCTTGGAGCCCTGCTTTGGGAAACTGCCCATGGCCAAGGACCCCAGACACAACGGGGACATTTCTTCTAAGGATGGCGTACTTTATCGTGGAACGGGCAACCCTGAACAAGGGCATAACCAGCTCCTAGTACCGACACAGTACAGAGACCAAATCTTAGAAATGGGGCACTCTCTTCCCTTTAGCGGACATACGGAACAGAACGCCACAAATCAGCGAATATCGACTCACTATTGGTGGCCAGGAATGAACACTGATATTATCAGATATGTGAAATCCTGCGCCAAGTGCCAAAGGGTGGCACCCGAGCATTGGACACCCCCAGTTCCCATGGGTGAAATGCCAATAGTAGGGACACCATTTGAACGGGTTGCAGTCGACATTATAGGACCACTGGAAAGGACTAAAAGAAGGAACAGGTTTATCCTGACCTTAGTCGACACATGCACTATGTGGGCCGAAGCTAGCCCGCTAACATGCACGGATTCCAAGCATGTCGCAGAAGCCATAGTGCAGATATTTACACGGTTGAGATTCCCTCAACACGTTTTGACGGATAACGGATCCCACTTCCGTAGCCTGTTGATGGAGGAGATCGTTAAGATCTTGAGGAACAAGCACATCTACACAAGCCCTTATAATCCGGCCTGAAGTGGGTTAGTAGAACGTGTTAACGGACGCCTCACCATGATGTTAAGTAAACTGGGACAAGAGAAACCTGAAGATTGGGACCTTTACATTCCTGCAGCCTTATTCGCCTACAGGGAAGTCCCACATGCTTCCACAGGATTTCCCCCAGCTACTCTTTTATTCGGCAGACCTATTAAGGGGCCACTAGAAGCCTTACTTCGGTCCTGACAGACCAGAAGGCTGATGAGACAGTCGTCTCAGCCAGTAAATATGTATCGGAATTAAAGGAAAGGTTACAACTAGGATGGGATCTAGCAACGACCAACCTTAAGCGAGCTCGCACAAAGCACGCTAACCGATACAAGAAAGCTGCGAAAGAAAGAGAATTGCAGCCAGGAGAGAAAGTTTTGTTGCTACTCCCAACCGGGAACAACAAACTACGTATCGGATGGCAAGGGTCGTTTACCGTCCTGAAAAAGATCTCAAGGGCTAACTACCACATCTCTATTAAAGGAAAGGAGAAGGTCTACCATGTAAATCTGTTAAAGAAATACTTGGAAAGACCGGTGCCGTCCTCCGAACATCTCCTGGCGGTCGCCATAGCTACCTAAGATGTTAAAGATGACGATAGTTGCAGGGAATCTCCACTGCAAACACACAGAATCTTTCAACGATGTCAAACTCTGCGACACTCTTTGAAAAGCACACCGAATACATTCCAGGGAAAGAAAACGTAGGGGCAGATTTCATGAGTAGGAATTGGACAACGGAGGAGGAGGAAGATGAGAGTGAAGAAAACAGTCACCCGGAAGCTACGGGTATAGGTAACTCTATTTCCATAATGTAGACATGAAGGTGTTTCATATCTTCAAGCAGAGCCGTACTGTGGCAGAGGTATGTAAATATATTACATATATCAACACGTTTTGCTTCCACCTGGGCTCGCTTATTAATATTCATGTTTTGTTAGCGCTTCGATGTATGTCGAACTCATGCTTTAGCCACGCCTATTTTCTTTCTCTATTGTCTTACAGGCACTAGGAATGTTTATAATCAGACCCATTAGCGAGTCCAGAGCCGTTAACTGAATTATAACGCGAACGATTGGACAACCGTTGTATATTGACAGGCCAGACTGTTTCACGTGTAGAGAGAGAGGGGACGGGTCGTATATTTGTAGAACCAAGAGCGATAATTCATGAGTGCACTTTCTCAGGGGGAATTAATTGGAGGAAAGGGGAGATAATCACAGTATAAACCCCCCCCACATCCGTTCGTTCGTGAATGTAATTAAGCTACGGAAAGAGGGAGATCAAAGAGACGATTTGCTCGTGGAACCACGTCTGCGGTCGGCATAAGTGTAAAATTTGACTTTCATTCAAAATTCGACCGCAGATTTCCCCAAGAATACGAGCAAGACGCGAAATCTGACACTGGTTAGCGATTTTCTATCTATTTTATATATATACCCCAGCCTTTAAAATCCATTATCTAGTACCCACAGAATTTTTCAGAACATCTAGCTTCGATTTCTAGATCCATTGTACCATTAGAATTACTCAGTTTTTCGATTGGAGATGGTTTTAAATTTCTGTGTTGCGGTAAATATTATACTAGAAGCTCGAGTGATTTAATTGTTAAGTCCGTCATTAGATTTCACTTAGATTTTTCTGTCTTGAGTGATTTAATGGTTAAAGTCCGTCACTATATTTTACTAGGATTTTTGTTGTTAATTGGCTAGCTAATTAAATAACATATAGCTAATTTTTCCGGCTGTAACGACAATTTAATTACTCGCTACCATCCAGAAAAAGAGATAATTTAATTGACTAGAAAATAAAACACTATTCATTATGAGTACTGACGAAATATATATTTATTTCTAATTCATTATGAGTTATTTTGTAAATGACTAGAATTTATTTCACGGGTTAATAGAACGATAAGACAAGCTATACACTTGTGTTTTCTAATCAAAGTTAATAACCGAGGGGATAAATAAATTATACCTTTACGCGGGTTAGGGTAGAATTGTGATTGTGGTTAATGTTGTATTTTTTCTTTCTATAAATCTAGTACGGGTCACAACCCAAAACCTACCAGTGGCCTGCACCTTAATCTGAGAAAAGGGTCTAAGTCTAGTCCAACCAATACAAGAAAAAACATTCTTATGTAAAATGTATTGGGTCTTCGAGGTTGACCGGGTTGGTCGCTTGTTTTACCTAGAGAGAGAGAGAGAGAGAGAGAGAGAGAGAGAGAGAGAGAGAGAGAGAGAGAGAGAGAGCGTACCAATATATGACACTAAGAATAACAGTAACTGGACATTTAGCTACCCAGATTTCTTTTCCATTTTCATTTACCTTCAGCCCGCTGTGGCGAAGTTATCAATATTAACATTTCCCGATTACCGACCACTGTGTTGTGGCAAGGATTTATCCAGAGAGATTTATCTACCTGACATTTTCTTAAGTATCAAATTTACCAGCTACTGTACCCTGTGCACATTTGATTTCAATACAGTTCTCATGGCTGCATTTTGAACTCTGTCTAGTTTTGCTTTGTTAGAAGCTGCAGCGGAGTCATAGACTATGCTGGCATAATCTAGTTTCCCCATGATGAAAGATGTGTAGAACATAAGCATTATTTTATTGCTGGCCCCCCATCCACTACCTTTTACTATTGTTGCGTGATAAATTCTCGCAACATCGTTTTATTACAATATCTATTTTATAACGCAAGGGCAACAACTGCTTGAAATTTATAGTCACTTTTCTCGGTAAGCATTTGTCTTCCCGCGTTGGTATTGAATGCAGTTAAGTTTTGAGCTGTGGTCTTTTTGCGCTGGACTGCGCATGACTGGTCTTGTTTTTTGGTCGATCGGTTTCCGCCCACCACTAGTGGAGTGAGCGATTTGAATGGCGAAAGAGATGCCTCGTTGAAGAGGGGATCTCCGCTATTTTTTGTTCTGTCAGGGATGTGTAGTCCTCTTAATGGATATTTCGTTTATTCGAGATAATACCTCTAGTGTTTCCCACATGTCGGGAGGCGTGATATTTCTGTGTATTTCCTGAAGGCAAGGTAAATTGACTTTTCATTAACTCTATCGATTTTGGGTCGTGAGCGATTTCGATTCATAGCCTGTCTTCGAAAGTCGTCGTCACGAGATGTTTTCCCAGCTCACATGTCGCTGTATTGTACTGCATCGGTTGATGCATGTCCCAAGGACCATTACTTGCTACTTTGTTAAATGAACTAGGTTTGGAAAACCTTTATTATCTAGAGGATATTTTTGAGGACATTATTTATACTTCGGCAGACGTGTCTGTCTTGCTGAAGTCAGACTAAGGAGAGTGAACTGATCTCATACATCTGTTTATCTCCTGGCTGTTATAGAAAAGGATGGAGTTTTTCACCTGACTACATTTACAGCACTATGAAATATAACATGCATCTGACTCATCATTGTAATGCTGTCTACCGTCTATTGCTGTATTGAATGTTGCTGTGATAATGACTGTTTGATGTGCCTACATATTCGCGTAACCATTTTGTCACTGTGGCGTCCACAATAAATAATGAAGAAAAACGTCAACGGCTGTTACAAGAATCATTGACTTTATACGTCGTGTGTTTACTGACGTCCTATGTGGATTGCCCTGTTATTTTTGTATGAACATTGTTTGACTGAACACATCTGCACACTACACAAAACCAGACATGCGGATACCATCCATCATCATATGGCATCACGCATCATTTGGTGGCCAGTGTGGGGATCGAACCCACGACATTCGCGTTATCAGCACGAATTCATCAGCATCCTTCAAGAAATTAACATTCTTCAATACAGTCAACATCTTCAAAATTTTCAAAGTACTCGGCGTTGCCCGGTAAAAGTCAAAATTTCAACTTTTTGACGGAAACAAGAATTTGAAAGTACCCGGCGTTGTTACATGTTGCCGGATAACTCGGACTGCTGTTATCTTTTACGCAAGTCAAGCAAGTTGCTGCTGTCAAGGTTCCAGTGCTGTCGTTTTTGTGAAGGTCAAGTGCCGGTTGAAACGGGTCGTTTTCTGAAGAAGGCCAAGTACCGATTTCCATCAACTTACTTTTGGATTAGAAGGTCAAGTGCCGAAACAACTCAACACACAGTATTTCAGAAGCTCTTGTACCATCGTGTTAGCAGTGGAAGCAGTTCAGATGTGCCATCATCGTTGGAGCTTCGCTCTTTAGGACGTTGATTGACATCCGTTTTTTTCTGCTGTTCTACGATTGGAAGCCTATAAGTTAAGTGGCCTGTTTGTATGTAAACTGTGCCCTTATACTTCTGCTGAGTCTTCTGTGTATCATCTCATTCTATATGTTATATGTCTATATGTTATTTGTATATTTATATGTTTATATTTCAGCGGGTTCTCGGTTGGGTGGTGTCTCCGTTAGATTATGCCACGTCATAGAGGTCGTCTATTGTGAGCGTTTTCTGTAGGGTTTGCAAATTTCCGATACTGGAATTTGCTAAGCGACTTCTGTTGCTATTTATGTTAGCTGTGATGACATGTTTTAATATTGTTTTCGTTATTATTTCGCATTCTTTAGTTTTGTTTTGATTTGTTTGTATTTGTTAGCCTACTCTTGTCTATAATTTAGTTTCATACAACATTTTTGTTTATACACTGTGGTGTCATGTATTTTGTTTAATTATAGCGCAGATATCGTCACAATTTTTGTGATATTTCATTAATTTCTGCTTTATTTTTAGTTGATTTCTGCGAACGTTTTTGTATTGTTGCTGATCTTTGTTATTGTTTACATTGTTATTGTTTACATTGTTTGCATTGTTTACATTTTCAATGTTTACATTCTGCATGTGTTTACATAGTCATTGTTTACAGTTATAGTAATTAGTTAATGGGCTATGCTAATGCACTGTTACTACTACACTGATGATAAATGAATGATGAATAGTGTCGTGCACTATTGAATGAGAAGTGCACTTATGATCAAGAATTGAGTGCTGATATTTCATATACAAGTTCTTTGATTGGAGACTTGTTTCCCACAGAGACTGGGATAATATAATGTGATGTGAATATACAAGTGCTTAATTAAGACTTGTTACACTTAGGTTTGAAATAAATTAGCTAATTATTTCAGGTTTTGGACTCATATGTTAGACAACATGTCTACATTTGAGCACTTTATTGAGCAGGGTAAATTGCTTGGGAAGACTGGTGATAAGTTAGAAGAATTTGCAACTGCTCGATATGATAAAGCAATGGAAGCTGAACAAAAGAAACTGCAGATGCAGGTGGATGAAAAAAGATTCCAAATGGAAATGGAAAAACAAAAAAGGGAATCAGAAGCTGAGGAGAGAAAACTCCAGCTACAGCTAGAAGCTGAAAGATTTCAAAAAGAGGCTGAGAATAAAAGACTTGAAAAAGAGGCTGAAAATAAAAGACTTGAAAAAGAGGCTGAAAATAAAAGACTTGAAAAAGAAGCTGAAAATGAAAGACTTCAAAAAGAGGCTCAGGCTGAGGAAAGAAGATTACAGAGAGAGTCTGATGAGAGGAAAGAGAAAGCAAAAATGGAACATGAAGAAAAGGTCTTAGCTTTAGAGTTGGAAAAAAATTGAAATTGACGAGCATGAGTAATGGTAATGATTCAAACAAGGGTTCATCTTCTGGTAAGGCTAATAATGATACTTTTAAGATTAAGTTACCAACATTTAGTCCTTCCAGTGATGACATAATGTTCTATCTGGACAGATTTGAACAAGCATGTACAGCTCATAACATAGACAAAGCAAAATATGTTTATCAGTTATCAGGGATACTGACAGGTAAAGCTCTAAGTATATTAAATATGGTGGATGAACCTGACAAGAACAATTATGAGGTTGTCAGGGCCGCTTTGTTAAAGAAATATCAGCTTAACGAAGACGGCTATCGTCTACAATTTAAAAACATGTTACCTGAAAATGGAGTTGAATTCTCCGAGTTTATTGCAAGAATACGCATTACTTTCTCACGATGGGTTGAACTATCTAAGACGGAAAAAACTTATGAAGGACTTATGGACTTAATACTTAGAGACAAAGTCATGTCGTCTGTCAATGAGTCTTTCCTTGCTTTCCTTCATGAACGTAAACCTAAAACAATAAAAGAAATGGAAGATTTCTGTTGCCAATACGTAACTGCGCACCCACACATAACCATGGGTAACTCTAAGGTGAAAGAAGGTTTACCAGTTGCTTCGGCAGCTCCGTATGGCCAAAACTTTGCTCGTAGATTCCAACAAAATTTTGATAGAAAGAGTAGCGGTAATTTCTGTCAAAATCATGGAAACCAATTTCATGGTGATTCTTCTTCGAAGAATTGGAGACAACCTGATAGTACTCGTTACTATCACCCTAATAATTATAAGCATTTCAAAAGAGGATATGGTAATAGAGGTTATTCCTGCCGAAGACCTCAGAACCAAACAAATAGATGTTCGCATCAATGTGAACATGATAGTAATCGTGGAAACTGGAATTCGAACCAGGATAACAATTACAATAGAGACAATAATAACTGCAGAGATAATAATAACTCTGATAACTTCAGAGGTAATAATAGTCGGGGTAGATCTCAACACAAAAAAAAGAGATATCAGCAGGCTAATGCTGTACAACAGGAAACTGAGGGAGCCTGTAATCATGTTGTTGATAGTAAAAAC
This sequence comes from Oreohelix idahoensis, assembly GCA_024509875.1. Taxonomy (NCBI): domain Eukaryota; kingdom Metazoa; phylum Mollusca; class Gastropoda; order Stylommatophora; family Oreohelicidae; genus Oreohelix; species Oreohelix idahoensis. The sequence continues at coordinate 382,817 of JAMPIV010013004.1, read as the reverse complement.
TTTGACGCTGTCACTGATTCTGCTTTTGACTTTGAGAGAGCAAACAAATGCCCCAATGCAGTACTTTATTCGAACCGGGTACCATAACTACTTTGAGTTGTGGTCACCCACTTCCCGCTCTTCCTGCTGCTGTTGCGCATGACGGGAGGGGTTCTTTAATTCTACATAAGGGTCTTGTTAATGATACTCCGGTCTCACTACTTTTCGATTCCGGATGCACCACTATTGGTGTTAGACAATCGCTTGTAGATCCATCTTGTGCTACAGGAAGGGTTATTAAATGTGTCACATTTGGCGGCACTCTAGAAAAATATCCTACTGCTGTAATTCGCATTGCCACTCCTTTCTTTACTGGAGATGTGCATGCTTGTCTCTTACCTAATCCTATTGCGGACCTTATTATTGGTCGTATTCACGGAGTTAGGGAGTGTACCCCACAGCAGATTGCTGCTTGGGAAGATAATAACATGCAAGCTACAAATGCAGTAGTTACAAGAGCACAAGCTCTACAAACACCCGAAACTTCACTGAATAGTGATAATGAAGTTGATAGCCAAGATAGTCACTTAGTAATCACTCGTGACTCTTTCATAAAATTGCAAGAAGAAGATCCTTCTTTAAAAAAATTCTTCGTTCTTGCGAAGAAAGGTGATCCGAATCAGGATACAAATAGAAAATCTTGGATTGCAATGAGAAACGGCGTACTTGTACGTATGGTACAAGATTCGACTACGTCGGCACATTCGCAAATTCTTGTTCCCAAGAGCATGAGAGTGCAAATATTACAACATGCTCATGACTCGCAATGTGCTGGACATATGGGTTTTTCCCGTACGAAGTCGAGAGTCCTTGCGGCTTTCTTTTGGCCTTTTGTCAATAAGGACATTCGTATTTACTGCCGATCATGCAAGGTATGTCAGGAGGTCAAATCTAGAGGACCACGACATGCTGCGCCTATCCAGGCTGCTGACATTCCTATTCGGCCGTTTCAGAAAATGGCCATAGATATTATTGGCCCTTTTAAGGTCAAGTCGGCCAGAGGACATCAGTTTATCCTTACATGTGTCGATATGTGCACACGTTGGCCAGAGGCTATTCCTCTTAAGAGCATATCTACTACAGATATCGCAGATGCTCTTTGGTTGATATTTTCTCGCTTGGGGTTCCCCAGAGAAATATTGTCAGACCATGGCACTCAACTCATATCTGACACTATGTCACAGGTAATGTCTACCTTACATATTGAACGATCTCTCAGTAGTATCTACCATCCTATGTCTAATGGGTTAGTTGAGCGTCTGAATAGAACGCTCAAGACTTTGCTTGGTAAGATAACTGAAGATCATCCTCAAGATTGGGACAGGGTTTTACCCGCGGCTCTCTTTGCCTATAGAGAAGTCCCTAATGAACACACAGGATTTTCTCCCTTCGAACTTGTCTTTGGCGCGCGTCCACGCGGCCCTATGTCTTTATTACACGATCTCATCACTGCCGATGATATTAGCGATGAAACTCAATCCTCATATGAGTATGTCATTGCTCTTAGACAAAAGATCATTGAGGCATGTAAGCTAGCAACTGCTTCATCAGAAATTGCTAAAGAGAAGGCAAGACAGTTTGCTAACAAGAATAGATGTCTACGACAACTTTGTCCAGGTGACAAAGCATTCGTCCTACTCCCCAGTAGGGAAAATAGACTTCTTATTGCATGGAAAGGTCCGTATGCAATAGTCTCTCGGATTTCCGATGTTGACTATGTGGTCGATATTGATGGAAAGCATAAAACTTTCCACATAAACATGCTTTCGGAATTTCACGAACGTCCGGACTATTTGCTGCCTATTTTCCAGGCAACGGATGATGCTCCTGCACCTCACGGTCATTATTCATCCCTGTCTGTCATACAGGATGAGGAATCTACCTTCTCTGATGTTAATCTTCCCCTTCCAGTGGTTCCATTACATTCTACGGAATCTTGGAAAAAAAAACGTTTCTGTTTCTCCTAATCTTTCTGGTGACGAACATCGACAAGTCTCGTCGATGTTACAAACATTTCAGGATGTTCTCACTGACATTCCTGGACACACAGATGTCATAGAACATGACATAATTCTTACCGACAATAATCCAATTAGGGTTAGGCCTTATCCTATTCCTATACACTTTCAGTCGCAAGTGGAAAAGGAATTGGATGAAATGATTCAATTAAATATAATTGAACCATCGACTTCACCATATTCTTCTTCCATGGTTATTGTCCGGAAGAAGGATAAGAACATACGAATTTGTGTTGATTATCGCAAATTGAATCAGGTCACAAAGTTCGATGCTGAACCGATGCCTTTGTTAGAAGATCTACTGATTAGACTTTCTAATTCTAGATTCTTCACTAAACTTGACTTGTCTAAAGGTTATTGGCAAGTGCCTTTAGCAGAGCATGCCAAACCTCTTACTGCTTTTTCTACACCTAGGGGTCTATTTCAATGGAATGTTATGCCTTTTGGTCTCATGAACGCCCCTGCCACTTTCGTTCGCATGATGCGTCGAATTCTGTCACATCGTTCGGATGTCATCGCATACTTAGATGACATCTGTCTCTTCAGTGATACCTGGGAAGATCACTATTTAGGGTTATATGACTTACTGTCCACTCTACGTGAGAATAATTTGACAGCGAAACCTTCTAAAGCTTTTGTTGGTTTTGGTGAAATCTCTTTCCTGGGTCATCGTGTTGGTATGGTCTCTTGAAGACAGAAGACCACAATACTTCCAAAATACTGAACATCTCTGTTCCTAAAACGAAGAAACAAGTTAGGAGTCTCTTAGGTTTAATTCAATTTTATGGGAGATTTATTCCAAATTTATCTTCGATCATGGCACCTCTCTCAACATTGTTGAAGAAAGGTTCGCCTAATCTGGTCCGTTGGTCTGAAGAATGCCAATCTTCAGTAGACCAAATCAAGAATATATTTTCTTCTCCTCCCATCTTAAGATTACCTACTCTTGATAGGACTTTTGTTCTTCGGAGTGATGCTTCATCCACTGGGATTGGAGCAGCACTGATGCAAGAATATGCAAATACTCTGCATCCTGTTATGTACATTTCTAGAAAACTAAATGCGGCAGAGAGGAACTACTCGGTTTTAGACCGTGAGTTGTTAGCGATGGTTTGGTCAATTCTAAAGCTACAAAGATTCCTCCTGGGCGCACATTTCATTCTAGAGACTGATCAGAAAGCTCTTACAGCTATTCAGACTAAGAATTTGAAGAGTTCGAGATCCACTCGATATGCTATAGCTCTTCAACCTTTTCACTTCACGGTACGAGCTATCCGTGGTGCGGATAATGTGATGGCTGACATTTTGTCTAGATGCCCACATGACTCCAACTAATACTTCTGTCCTATATTTCCATATATTACAGAGTCATAACACACCTATATTTCTACAATAGATTAGCACATCTGTACTTACTTTATATGTACACACTATCGTGCTTTGTTGTCATCTTCTTCTGTTCGTTTTTTAAGATGATAGAGGAGGACTGAGTAGTTAATATAAGGGCCGTTAGTTTACTAAACAGCCACAATTATTAATAATGTATTGTACCTTATGAAGCATATTAGTTATTAATTAGCATTATATTGCTTGTACTTTCTCAGAATGTCATTGTTGAGCTGAGGACTTACCTTACTAGTATCAAGCATGACGAGTTCTAGATTGTGTACTTACCCTCGGAATACCAGAGCATATGTCCTGGATCGTCATGTAGTTTAACTTTACTATGTACTTATGTCATTACATGTCAAAGAATGTACTATTTAAATTTTCCTATCAGATTTGTACATCCATTTTTAAAGACAATATTAGAGTATGCTGTTTAATGATGATTATGGTAACTTGCATACGTATATTGTGTTTACATGCTAACGTGATGTGTGTTGGTGACACCTCCCCGATGTGAATATTTTTTGAGACATATTTATTTTTCTGTTGAAGTATATCCTCACCAGACACTCTATATTTAGCCTCATGTTAGGCAATTTAATTAATTATCAGCGCATAATTCGTGCGTTTTGAGCCGCTTATCGCATGCTCTTTGATATTTAAAAAAAAAAAAATATGTTCGACATTTTTTTTTTATCGGGAGGAGGTGGTGATATGTTGCGTGATAAATTCTCGCAACATCGTTTTATTACAATATCTATTTTATAACGCAAGGGCAACAACTGCTTGAAATTTATAGTCACTTTTCTCGGTAAGCATTTGTCTTCCCGCGTTGGTATTGAATGCAGTTAAGTTTTGAGCTGTGGTCTTTTTGCGCTGGACTGCGCATGACTGGTCTTGTTTTTTGGTCGATCGGTTTCCGCCCACCACTAGTGGAGTGAGCGATTTGAATGGCGAAAGAGATGCCTCGTTGAAGAGGGGATCTCCGCTATTTTTTGTTCTGTCAGGGATGTGTAGTCCTCTTAATGGATATTTCGTTTATTCGAGATAATACCTCTAGTGTTTCCCACATGTCGGGAGGCGTGATATTTCTGTGTATTTCCTGAAGGCAAGGTAAATTGACTTTTCATTAACTCTATCGATTTTGGGTCGTGAGCGATTTCGATTCATAGCCTGTCTTCGAAAGTCGTCGTCACGAGATGTTTTCCCAGCTCACATGTCGCTGTATTGTACTGCATCGGTTGATGCATGTCCCAAGGACCATTACTTGCTACTTTGTTAAATGAACTAGGTTTGGAAAACCTTTATTATCTAGAGGATATTTTTGAGGACATTATTTATACTTCGGCAGACGTGTCTGTCTTGCTGAAGTCAGACTAAGGAGAGTGAACTGATCTCATACATCTGGTTATCTCCTGGCTGTTATAGAAAAGGATGGAGTTTTTCACCTGACTACATTTACAGCACTATGAAATATAACATGCATCTGACTCATCATTGTAATGCTGTCTACCGTCTATTGCTGTATTGAATGTTGCTGTGATAATGACTGTTTGATGTGCCTACATATTCGCGTAACCATTTTGTCACTGTGGCGTCCACAATAAATAATGAAGAAAAAACGTCAACGGCTGTTACAAGAATCATTGACTTTATACGTCGTGAGTTTACTGACGTCCTATGTGGATTGCCCTGTTATTTTTGTATGAACATTGTTTGACTGAACACATCTGCACACTACACAAAACCAGACATGCGGATACCATCCATCATCATATGGCATCACGCATCAACTATCCTTAGTATATTTAGGGGTCCCCTACAGCTTTCTACTAAATTGTCTGTATGCATATTCCAATTTAGTTGTTTATCTAAAGTCATGCCCAGAAATCTAGTTGTTGAGGAGGTACATATTTTCTGTCCTTTAATGGTTATATTGATTTTGCTATTTAAAAAAAAAATTCCTTTGCTGAATATCATACCTACTGTTTTGTTTACATTAATTTGGAAACCCCACTTTTTCATCCACTCTGAAACTTTGTCTGTTTGTTTTTGAAGTTTTTGGTAAAAATGGGCCAAGTTTTTTCCAGATTGCCAAATGGCACAGTCGTTTGCAAATTGTCATAATGCATTCTTAATGTCGTTAAATTCATCTTCTAAATCATTTACGGCTATAGTGAAAATTGAAGGTGAAATCACTGTCGTGAAGTCTGATTCACAACACGTCATTCTGACCAAACGGTACGCCATACTTTATGACAGTATATCCTTGACGGACCAATGGAATCGCACCTTCATGTATAATGTTTACAAACGTACTAGCCTAACAAAGGCGAGCTCAAATCCGTGCAACCTTGATTCAATTGGAGGTAAGCTACAGACTTATGAGCGAAGTACAGCATGGCAGAGGTCAAGAATTCACTAATAGAAATGTTCAGTTAATAGAGTGTGCAGAAATTTCCACGGGAAGTAATATGGTAATTAAGAAATCTCAAGTGGAATGCATCGAGACATCAGGCAAGTCAAAAATTTTGCTGTTTAGGCTACGCCTAGGAAAAGATGGTAGTATGATAATAAAAGACAATTATCGAAATAGATGAAGACTAATACAGAAAGTATTTTAAGCCTAAGATGAAGGAAATCGGTCCAGGAATAAGGAGGATATATAGATTACTAGTTTTTCATATTTGCACATCTGGGCAAATGTGTGCCTGTATTTCGGAACGCAAACACACTTTAGCAGTAAAGCTCCCTCTGTCGTTCGGCCTTGGCCTATATATAGGACGTGCCTTAAATGGAAAGCAGGCCATAAAAAAAAATTTCAAATACAGCGAGAAGCGCCAGTTCTGTCAGAGAGAGACTTCTTTGCCTTCTGCATCTGAGAGCAGACTGCGTGATCATTAACAGCTCGACTGTATGTACTTGAGGATAAGAAAGAATGTATATATATATATATATATATATATATATATATATATATATATATATATATATATATATATATATATATATATATATATATATATATATATATATAATTCTAGTTAATTAATTAACTTGTGCGTTAGGAAATGTGTAGATGTGTTTCAAACTACTGTGTAATTTCTGGAGGCTAAAACAAGCCTGTGTATATTTAAATAAATTAAGAATGGAAGCAGAAAGGGTGTCCATGGTTTTAGAAAAGCATTTAAAGAATTATTTCTTGATGGAATGGGACACACCCCAGGAACAAAGGAAAGGATGAAAGGAATTGTATTACTGTATTGTATGAGATATCACTTAGTATTGTACACAAGACCTAATAATTGTAGGGAGGCGGATCATGGACAAATGGCTCTAACTAAGGATTTGGAGGAAAATTGTATTCACAGTGACCTGGATTGTGTTGTTACTGATATACTATGCCCTGTTCGTCTGCTTGCACACTGTCTGAAACTGTCTCTCATCCCCTACATCTGTAATAGAGGGATAGTGATAGACAATATAGTGGTTAATCAAATATGTTTCAGGTTATATCCTGTCATCCAAGTACACTTTAAAGAGTCAGCCACTACTGAAAGGAACTAGTGGTGCGAGCGCCCTTGTTGTTCATAGGGACAGCCACCAAGTATCCACTGCCTGGAGGAACCTCATGTGATTTTTCCTTCCATGTCAGAAGTGTGACAGCCTTCAATTCACCAGATAAGTGGCCAAACAAGGCTACTGTTCAGAGTACACCAGTCAAACCACTATTAAAGACAGTAATATCTAATGATGACATCTGTTTGGGCATGGTTAAAGCCAGTATAAACAATCGTTCAAAAACTGAAATAAGATGGGTCTTAAGATATAAATATTCTACAACCAGAGTGAGTTCAATCAAGAGAGAAGAACTTTCTACAAATTTAGAGACTGTTTGATACTTTTGAACAATTTTCAAGTGGTTTTATTTATTTAATGTTGTAATTAAATTTTGAGTTTCTTGAAAGATTTTCAAACAGAAAAGAAAATCTGTAAAAGTAAATTGTAAATATTTACCAGCAGACTTACTTAAATTATTTAAGTTAAGTTACAGTTCTGGAAGGAAGAGCTGGAGAAGAGAGGGATGGTCATAAGCAGCTCTGAAACAAAATCCATGGTGATATCACGAGAAGAAAGAAAACATCAGATTAAGTTGGGAGAACAGGTCCTGGAGCAGGTCGACCACTTTAAATATCTCGGAGCTATTATAGACCGAAAGGGGGGCATCAAAGAAGAGTTGGCCACTTGAAAAGCAGCGGCTGGGAGACTTTATCAGGCCATAAATCAAGGATTCCTCAGCAAGAAAGAGGTTGGTAAGAAAACGAAGATGGCTGTATACCGCTCCACCTATGTCCCAGTCTTGACATATGGATGCGAGTCATGGGCAATGACTACAACCCACAAAAGCCAGATCCAAACCTCAGAAATGAGGTATCTGAGGAAGGTGGTTGAAGTAACAAGAAGAGACATGGTCCGCAACCAGACGATACGTCAAGGCCTAAAATCTCACCCGCTGCAGACCCAAATAGAACAGTCCCAACTAAGATGGTTGGCCATGTCTGCAGAATGGGAGAAGATCGGCTACCACGACAAGCATGGGAAACGAAGAGCCAAGGATCCAGACCCCCAGGACGACCCAGAGTCCGCTGGGAGGACAACATTAGACAATCTTTGAAGGACCGAGGACTAGAATGGAACCAGGCCAGGAGGAAGACAGCCGATATGATAGTCTGGCGCTCTCTCTTCCAAACCTCTACACCTCACGGTAGAAGGGGAACGACTAAGTAAGTAAGTAAGTTACAGTTCTTGTTGGTAGATATTTGATTTAATACCCCTAGCATAGCTATTAATATTAACAGAGGAGGATCTTGAGAGGAGCATGTAGGAACTTAGAGTAATACATTACCATCTTCTCTAGGAACTTATACAGCTTGATCTTACCTTTGATGTCTATACACCTTACTCTTTTCAGAGAAGGGGGTATTACTTATAAGACCAGTATCTTATCTGCCACTATCCTGGTATCACCTGATGCAACTTTGTGTCCAGGATACTTTATAATTTCAATAACAATCAACCCTCTCGTGACAATCACTGATCCCCGAGGAAACCCATTCTGTTGTTCATATATTTGTGACTTATCATTGTTAACCTGTACAGCAAAATACTTGTCCTGTAAAAAGTTGTCTAGATACTTATAGGTTTTACCAGTAATGCCAATCTTTTTCATTTTGTAAAGAGCTCCATCTCTCCATCATTCATCATATGCTCTAGCGACATCCAAAAAGACTGCCACTGATTTCTCTTTCCTCTTGAACCCTAGCTTTACATCGTGTTCTAATCTTACAAGCTGGTCTACTGTACTTCTGTCTGCTCTAAACCCTGACTGGTTAAGGCTGTATAACTGATTATTTTCCAGGTAGAATTTAACTCTTTTGTTAACAACAGTTTCTAGTATTTTACCTAGTTATGATGTTAAGGAGATAGGCGTTGAGGCTTGTTTTAGTATTATTATAGATGGTTAATAATCTTGAGCATCGTGCTTATGGATGTTTGCGAATGGTTTGGGGTTGTCAAGAAAATTACAGTTCATGCATGGACTCCAACACCTGGTTGATTTTTGGGTCCACAAATACCGGCATATTTATTATGACATTAAACAAGTTCATTTGAAAGCATGAATTACATTAATGATTTGGAAGCTCCTACAATCCTCCTTGGAACATCACACATCTGGAATATTTACTACGCAGTGCTATCATGGATCACTGAAGTACCGAACCCCAGACGTGGAGTTAATATTTATATATTTTAAATTGCGATAGCAATACTTCTCTGTGAAAATACTTCCTCGAACTCAATCCTTCTGTTCGGAATCATATATAACATCAGTGGCGACCTTCGTACAATATACAGCCACGTAGAAGAGTAGATAATCTTCTAAATAAGGAGCAACAGCTTTGACGTCCTTCTTGATCAAAATCTGATAACGAAAGGCCACTTCTAACGGTTTGCATAAATTATGTTAAGCACCAACACGACGTCATCATACACAAGTAACGTCAGACTAATATCGCGTTCATTTAACATTTATATAAGTGCAAAATACATCATGCTGGCCACGAATAGAACTGTTAGCGCGTAGATTAACTGATAACAGAACTAAACATGGTCAACATGTAAAATACATGATAAATCACCTTTAACAAATTCCTTCCCCGGTAGGTTGAAAAAAAAAATCAAGAAACTACATTTTTTTTTTTTTAAATATGACCGAAAAAATTTAAGTTATTCTAGTCCTAAGATTTTGGAACAAAAAATCGCGAAAAAAATTTAAATAAACATCCAGATATGTTTATATTACACTAATGGCAATGTCATTATCTATAATAATATACGTCAAACGTATGTCAGAGCAAGTTATACATAATTACACGTCACTAACAGAAAATGTCGTTAATAGTCAACAAATTAGAGAAGTCTATGATACTGAAGGAGTATATAAGACAAATTAATCTCTAACCATAGCGATGTAATAATTAACTACTCTGTAATATTATTAACTAAATTAAAGAGAAGAATGTGGTAACTATATGATGATGTAGAAATTTCAAACAATAAAATTATATATATAGATACATAATTAAATATTAAACACCATAATACTGAGAAATGACATGAAAAGAAAGAAAACAGAAGCGAAGTCCCCCAGGTTAAAGCAACTATATAGCGAACAGTACAGTCAGCTGGACAAGGAAGTTAAACGCCAAACCCGAGCCAACAAAAGGAATTTCCTAGAAGATCTTGCAAGACAGGCAGAAGAGGCAGCACTGAGAAATGAACAAAGCACAGTATACAAAATAACTAAATTCATCAGCGGAAAACGAGGTGCAAACAATATTACATTAGTAAGAGATAAGCAAGGAAATCTCATCACGACAGTAGAGGGACAGGAAACAAGATGGGCTGAGCACTTCAGAGAAACTCTGAACAAGGAACCACCAGAGACACAATTGAATGTTCCTGAGGCTGAAAACGATCTAGATGTAAATACACACATTCCACGGAAAGAAGAAATCATCACAGCAATCAAAGGGTTAAAGAACGGAAAAGCTCCTGGCCATGATAACTTAAATGCAGAGCTATTTAAGACAGACCCTGAGCTAGCAGCAGAACTATTAGAACCACTATTTGCACAAGTCTGGAAAACGGGGACAACACCATCAGAGTGGAACAAAGGAATAATTGTCAAATTGCCCAAGAAGGAAGATCTTGCAGACTGCAATAATTGGAGAGGAATCACTCTTCTCTCAGTTCCCAGCAAAATACTAGGCAGGATAATTATAAAGAGAATTTCAAAAGCAGTAGACAACAAACTGAAGAAAGAACAAGCAGGATTTAGAAAGAACAGAAGTTGTGTAGATCATATATTCACTCTCAGGAACATTATAGAGCAGTGCTCAGAATGGCAAAGACAGCTTTACATTAATTTCGTTGATTTTGAAAAGGCTTTTGACAGCATACATAGGGACCGTTTATGGAAAATACTGAGGGCTTATGGAATTCCAAGCTGCATAGTGTCAATCATAAAAAGCCTTTGTGCCAACTTTACGTGCAGCATTGGGCAGAGCAACCTAACCTTTGAAGTGAAGACAGGAGTACGACAGGGATGCCCCTTATCAACATCTCTATTTTTAACAGTCATAGACTGGGTGATGCGCCAGACAACAGAGGGCAATCCAAGAGGAATAAGATGGACTACATTTTCTACATTGGAAGATCTGAAATATGCAGATGACATTGCACTACAAGCACATTCACATCAACACATCCAGGAAAAAACGGATAGACTTAATAAGTTTAGCTAGCAGGTGGGCTTGAACATCAGTTTAAAGAACTCAGAGGTCATGACGCTCAATGTGAGCAAGCCTGAGCCCATATCAGTAAGGAATCAGCAACTGGTACAGACAGACACCTTCACATACCTAGGATGCATAGTAACACCAGACGGCGGGGCAGGCAAAGACATCAACATCAGAATGAATAAGGCAAGAACAGCCTTTTTTAGCCTAAACAACATCTTGAAGTCCTCTCAATACAGCACAAGCACAAAATTAAGATCATATAAGAGCTGTGTGCTTTCTGTGCTTCTCTATGGTGCGGAATGCTGGAGAGTTACAGAGAAGGAAATGTCGAAATTGTCCTCTTTTCACACAACATGCCTAAGAAAAATTCACCGAATCTTTTGGCCGAATACCATCACCAACCAAGATCTGCTTACTCGGAGCAAGCAAGAGGACATGCACACCATCATAGCTGGCAGACGCTGTGGGTGGGTTGGCCATGTCCTCAGAAGAGACCCAGATGCGATCACAAGAACAGCTATGCTTTGGACCCCTGAAGGAAAACGAAAGAGAGGCCGACCAAAAACAAGCTAGCGGAGGACTGTGGAGGCTGAGATGCAAAGAATGAACCAGAGTTGGGGCACTGTACGAAGGATAGCCGCCGACCGAGCAAAGTGGAATCAATTTATTGTTGCCCTACAAGACGCCACTAGGCGTGATGGCCGCTGACTGCTTTGACGGTCGGCGGCTAAGGATCAAAGAAGAAGAAGAATGCCCTGAGGCAGTATTAGATTTCTCTTTTATTGCACTAGTTACTTCCTCCTCTGTTATATCAGCATCTAAATAGTTTGTTTCATCTATCTGGTCTGGTAGTTCCTTTAAAAATTGTATCCTAAGTCTTTCTCTTCTCTCATTTTCTTCCTGTCCAAGACTACTGTAAAGTTTCTTTTCTTCTTTCCACTCTAATGAAGTGTCAGTCTGTATGCTCTGTAAGGAAGAGTGGTGTGTTGTTGAGATCAGGCATGCCCCCAGTCTACCCAGCTGTAAATGGGTAACTCACCCTAGTCCTGAGTTAGGGAAGGCAAAGGCTCCAGGGGAAGCAGGCCCTAAACTTGGTCACTCCAACCGACGCAGGATGGTGTATGTATGAAGTAGAAGTGTAGAGTGTGATTACCGCGAATGGTGTACTGTTCGTGTGCTGACCAATATAACCACTCATACACATGTGTCTACAAGGCACAATGCAGGCTGCTGGAATCTTTGTTTACTCAATTTATTCAGACGTACACACTGGGACATACGAGTACATCATGGTATGTTGACATATCAATTTGTAGGTATACATAGCAGATCTGAAGTCATGACACATTCAGAAATAATGGGCAGTACATCAAAAGTTCAATGTCATGATATATTATGGCCGCATTCCCCTATCTGACTAAACGCGTCAGTGAAGGCAGATCGGTAAATAACTAAGGTTACTTGACGTCCATAGTTTGTAGCATATATTATGAAACCACGAAAGAGGGGGTTTCTAGCAAGATTGAGATCTCCCTGTCACTGTCCGATAATAGGATAAATAATCTGTTCTCTTGGCAGTGATCAAAACATATGATGACCGAAATCTAACATGGCCGCCTCCCTGAGTTGTCGTTCACTCATTCATAGGAAGGAGAATATAAGCCAGAGTTAATTTATAATGGGTATATAAATGATTTCATAAATGTTCCCATACAGCTCTACGATGATCAGGTTAATTCACGTAGCCATAACCGCTGTAGGAAAGTCTGTCATCTTTGTCGATACAAAACACGACCCTAGCGATACGAAGCACAATGTTCCATCTAGGTCGAATCGACATGAGATCATCAAAATAGGGTCTGGCAATACATGGAGTCCGAATTATACATTGTACCGTACCTTAGGAGAGTCTCTAACATAAACTATAGTAGAGATACCATCTCCTTTAGAAGAAAACCACTTCATGAATTATATTTCCTTAACAATCTACCAGCCCTTTGAAAAGTGCGTACCAGCCATTATCACGGTACATCGGAACTCATCACGACTTGTCAAGACAACTCATACTTCCGCTAGACCGGAATAATAAGAATCTAGTCCCGCCTACCCATCCAAAATATACAATATAGGACTGATTCTACTTGTACTAATAATATGTAATACATATGAATTCAGGCCATAAACATAATAAGCAAATTAATATATTTTCTGGCCCTAAAAAATAAGTACAAACGTAAGAGCAATCCATGCGCCGGATCAATATCAAGAACGATTACTCCTATAATCAAAAGTGTGAATCAAACATGGATTCTCTCGCTTTTACCATAGACAGCATTTTCATACACAAATGAATGAATGTCTATATTTTTTTCCATATTAAATAGCCATATCGATTTTTGTAATATGTGCGTCAAAATATGCACGCAACAGATTACCACACCCCTCGGGAAAAAAAAAATGGTACATTTTTTTTTTTAAACACATCTAGGAGCAACATACAATAGGCTCACAACGCACCAATAACAATGCGCAGATGATAAGCATAAGTTTTATGACCTTAGAGAAGGTACTTCTCTAAGTATTAATATTTCCAGAGAGGTGTCACCAACGCATACTACAATATTAGCAATGACACAATTTCCACATTAGTTTATACATAAATTTCATCTAAAATATCTTAACATCATGATCATCAAAGACGAAAAACATTGAAAGATCAGCGGTGAATAAATATCAATGAACCGCTAAGTAGTGTTACAATCAATATATGATATATTACATATGTGTACACATTTCAACATAGAAACAACTGTATCAAAGTTGTATAACAGTTATGAATCATGTGGGCATCTAGACAAAATATCTGCCATCACATTTTCTGACCCACGGATAGCTCGCACCGAAAAATGAAATGGCTGAAGAGCAATCGCGTATCGCGTTGATCTCGCGCTCTTCAGATTTTTACTCTGAATAGCCGTAAGAGCTTTCTGGTCAGTTTCCACAATGAAATGCGCGCCCAGAAGAAATCTTTGCAGTTTAAGGATTGACCAAACCATAGCCAATAATTCACGGTCTAGGACCGAGTAATTCTTCTCTGCGGCATTTAATTTCTGAGAAATATACATCACAGGATGCAGAGTTCCAGAGTACTCTTGCATTAGTGCAGCTCCAATCCCGGTGGATGAAGCGTCACTACGAAGAATAAATGTCTTATCCTTAGAAGGCAATACTAGGATAGGTGAAGTAGAAAACATAGTTTTAACCTTATCCAAAGAGGATTGACATTCTTGAGTCCAATGGACTACATTAGGAGACCCTTTCTTTAGCAAGGAAGAAAGAGGTGACATAATGGAGGACAGATTCGGGATGAATCGTCCATAAAATTGTATTAGACCTAAGAGACTTCGTACTTGCTTTTTAGTCTTAGGAATAGAAATGTTAAGTATCTTACTTGTATTATGGTCTTCTGTTTTTAGGAACCCATGACCAACACGGTGTCCTAAGAAAGATATTTCGCTAAAACCAATACATGCTTTCGATGGTTTCGCTGTCAGGTTATGCTCGCGTAAGATAGACAATAGTTCATTTATACCATTATAGTGATCGTTCCAAGTATCACTGAAAAGACAGATGTCATCAAGATACGCAATGACATCTGAGCGATGAGATAGGATTCGACGCATCATGCGGACAAATGTTGCAGGGGCGTTCATAAGACCGAAAGGCATGAAATTCCATTGGAATAGACCCATAGGCGTCGAAAAAGCAGTAAACGGTTTGGCGTGTTCGGATAGTGGAACTTGCCAATATCCCTTAGACAAATCGAGTTTAGTAAAGAAGTGAGAATTCGATAGTCTCGTAAGTAGCTCTTCTAGTAAAGGCATAGGTTCAGCATCGAATTTAGTTACTTGATTCAATTTGCGATAATCCACGCAAAGACGTATGTTATTGTCTTTTTTTCGTACTATAACCATCGGCGAAGAATATGCTGATGTGGATGGTTCAATAATTTTTAACTCTATCATCTCATCTAACTCTTTCTCTACCTGTGCTTGAAAATGTATCGGGATAGGATACGGTCTGACTCTTATAGGACTATGGTCAGTAAGAATAATGTCATGTTGAATGACATCAGTTTGACCAGGAATGTCAGTAAGGACATCCTGAAATTGTTCTAACATAGTAGAAACTTGTTTCTGCTCTCCTGGAGATAATTCTGGAGAAATTGCAACATCTTTCCATGATTCATTAGAGTGAAGAGGAATCATTGGAAAAGGTAAATTTACATCCGAGAAACTTGTTTCCTCATCCTGTATTACTGACAGAGATGAGTACTGTCCATGTTGGACTGGAAAATCGTCCGTTGCCTGGAAAACAGGTTGTAAATAATCAGGACGTTCATGGAATTCCGTGAGCATGTTGATGTGGAAGGTTTTACGCTTCCCGTCAATATCGACGATATAGTCAACATCGGAAACTTTTGATATTATATCGTACGGACCTTTCCAAGAAATGAGAAGTCTATTTTCCCTACAAGGTAGCAAGACAAATGCTTTGTCACCTGGACAAAGTTGTCGCAAACATCTCTTTTTATTGGGAAATTCCCTTGCCTTCTGTTTCGCAAATTCAGAAGAAGCAGTTGCCAATTTGCATGCTTCAATAATCTTGTGTCTAAGTGCGATGACATATTCATAAGAGGATTTTGTGTCATCGACAATATTATCATCAGTTATAAGATCATGAAGTAAGGACATGGGACCTCGCGGTTTCGCGCCAAAGACAAGTTCAAAGGGAGAAAATCCTGTATGTTCGTTGGCGACCTCTCTATATGCAAAGAGAGCCGTGGGTAAAACCCTATCCCAATCCTGAGGATGATCTTCTGTTATCTTACCTAGTAGGTTTTTCAGAGTTCTATTCAAACGTTCCACCATCCCATTGGACATAGGATGATAAATACTACTCAGCGATCTCTCTATCTTCAGAGTCGACATTACTTGAGACATGGTATCCGATATGAGTTGGGTACCATGGTCGGATAATATTTCTGCTGGAAACCCCAGACGAGAAAATATTAACCAAAGAGCATCTGCGACATCAGCAGTAGTTATGCTCTTTAGAGGAACAGCCTCCGGCCAACGTGTGCACATATCAACACACGTCAAAATAAATTGGTATCCTCTAGCAGACTTTATCTTAAATGGACCAATGATGTCTATCGCCATTTTTTGAAATGGCCGAATGGGAATGTCTGCAGCCTGAATAGGTGCATCATGGCGTGGACCTCTGGATTTAATCTCTTGACATACTTTACAAGATCGACAATAGATTCGTATGTCCTTATTCACAGCAGGCCAAAAGAAAGATTGAAGAACTCTAGCTTTAGTACGGGAAAAACCCATATGTCCAGCACACTGCGAATCATGAGCGTGCTGTAAGATTTTAACTCTCATATTTTTAGGCACAAGGATTTGAGAATGAATGGACTTAGCGGAGTCTTGTACCATACGTACAAGTACGCCATTCTTCATCGTAATCCAAGATTTACGATTTGTATCCTTATTCGGATCACCTTTTGTTGCCAGAGTAAAGAATTTCTTTAGAGTAGGATCATCTTCCTGCTGTTTGATAAAGGAATCGTGGGAAATCTCCAAGGGATCATCTTGGATCTGCGCATCATTATCTTCAGAATGTGAAGATTGTGGCATATTAAGAGCTTGAGCCCTAGTGATTACTGCATTAGCAGATTGCATATTAACATTTTCCCAATTAGAAATTTGCTGTGGAGTGCATTCTTTCACTCCATGAATGCGACCGATGATAAGATCAGCGATCGGATTCGGCAAGAGACATGCTTGCACCTCTCCTGTAAAGAAAGGCGTAGCAATATTGATAATGGCAGTGGAGTACTTCTCCAATGTGCCACCAAATGTTACACATTTGACTATATTGCCTGTAGCTCGAGAAGGATTTACGAGTGATTGCCTCACTCCAATGGTAGTGCACCCCGAATCGAAAAGAATTGATACCGGAGTACCATCTATTAGGCCCCTATTAAAGACAAGAGCACCCCTTCCATTATGCGCAATTGACGCATGGAGAGCGGGAAGCGGGTGACCGCAGCTTAAAGTAGACACTGTGGTTGGATCGAATAATGTTTTGCATTGCGAACACTCAGATGCTCTAGCAAAATCGAAAGCGGAATTTGCTACACTGTTGGAGTCTTTTTTATCATTATTCTGATTATCGGTGTCGTGGAACTCCTGTTGTGCAGAGTTAGCCTGGTAATAAGATTTACCATGTCTTTTGTGTTGTGATCTACCTCGGTTATAATTGTCTCTATAATTATTATTGCCTCTGTTATAACCCCTATTTGGGTTTGAATCATAATATTCATGATCATAATCATCACGCTCATTATATTGAGTATCCCTGTAATATTGTTTCTTTTGTCTCCATGAAGCACTTGGGTAGTTCCTATAGCTACTCCCCTTTCGAGAATTTCTAACATTATGGGTACCCCTCGCGTGTCGAGGACTATCAGCTCGATTCCAGTTCTTCGAAGAAGAACCCTGATTTGAGTGGTTATCTTGGTTTTGATACTTATTCCAATTAACCTTTTTATCAAATTTATTTTTAGCTCCTTGGAATTTGTGTGAGTAATTCTGATTATATTCTGTTGCCGAAGCAACTGGCATACTCTCTTTAATGTTAGAGTTACTAAGAATCATGTCAGGGTGTGCCGTGGCATACTGGTCACAATATTCTTCCATTTGCTTTATTGTACCAGGTTTACGCTCATGTAAGAACTCTAGGAATGATTTATTTACAGAAGACATGACCTTGTCTCTTAGCAATAAATCCGTAAGACCATCAAATGTTTTCTCTGTTTTGGATAATTCAATCCATCGTGAAAGTGTAATTCGTGCTTTTGAGATGAAATCTGAGAATACTACACCTACCTCAGGTCTCATTGTTTTAAACAAAAGACGATAACCTTCTTCCGACAGCTGATATCTCTTTATCAAAGCTGCCCTAACAGCATCATAATTATCTTTGTCGGCCTCTTCAACAAAATATAACTTACTTAGGGACTCCCCTTTTAGATTTTCAGACAACTGATTCACATACTGTGATTTGTCAACATTATGAGATCGACAAGCCCGTTCAAATCTAGAAAACCAAAATGTTATGTCATCACTGGTAGGGTTAAACGCTGGTACCTTGACCTTGTACACAAAGGGTTTACCATTACCACCAGATGCCTGATTAACATTACTCATACATGTCAATTTTAATTTCTCTAATTCAAACTCATGTTCTCTTATTGCTTTTCTCTCTTCAGCTTCTCTATCTAATCTTCTCTGTTCTGCAGCAGCTTCTAATTTTTTTCTGTTCTGCAGCAGCAGCAACTTCTAATTTTTTCTGTTCTGCAGCAGCTTCTAATTTTTTCTGTTCTGCAGCAGCAGCAACTTCTAATTTTTTCTGTTCTGCAGCAGCTTCTAATTTTTTCTGTTCTGCAGCAGCAGCAACTTCTAATTTTTTCTGTTCTGCAGCAGCTTCTAATTTTTTCTGTTCTGCATCAGCTTCTAATTTCTTCTGTTCTGCATCAAATCTCCTTTCCTCCACTTGCATCTGCAATTTCTTAAGTTCAGCAGCAGTATCAGCTTCTTTTTCTAATCTTTTTTCTTCAGCTAGAGCTTTCCTTTCTTCTGCAGCAGCTTTTTTTTTTCTTCTATTTGAAGTTTTCTCTCCTCAGCCGCAGCTTTTTTTTTCTCAGCAGCAGCTTTTCTTTCTTCAACAGCAGCAGCAATTTTTTTCTCTTCTGCAGCTAATGCTTTGTCATATTGAGCAACAGCCCATTGTTCTAAGTCTTTTCCAGTCTTATCAAGAGATTTTCCTTGTGCAATGAAATAATCTAATGTAGACATATTGTCTTCTTAAATCAGAAACCTGAAAAAGTAAATAAATTACCCTCTTTCACGTTAATGAGAGACAAGTCTATACCATAGACTTAGTCTTAGTCCAAACTTGTATGGTTTATAATAACCAATGATAACTTGAGTACCTATGGACACAATAACTGTATCTCAAATACTGTGGGAGACAAGCCTTACAAAGGTCTTGTATACCTCAATGTAATCAAAGATCACTTGAGTACCTGTGGAAAAAATATTTCCCTTTACCAATCACTTTGGGAGACAAGCCTTACAAAGGTCTTGTACATTTTGTTTTATAACAATAACAATCATAAAGTACTGATCTGTACTATACTATCAGTGTATACCACTATACGTCATATGTCAACTAAAGACATTACAAAGGACAAACAAGAAAAGACAATATGAACACATTTGCAGAGATCAAATTAAATTAAATAGGAGAAATGAAAAAAATGATCACAGAAACCGTGATGATAACTGCAATAATAAAATGACAAGACAAATAACGCCACAGTGTATAAACATAAGGGTGTAAAAAACTGAAATGAAAGGAAAGATGAGACCTACAATTATACAAACAAATCAAACAAAAATAAAGAACAGAAAAAATGTTACAAATACAAATATGAAACAGTCGTCACAACTAACCAAATATTTGCAAACTATGTTGCATGCAAATTTCAATTAAGAAATTGCTCCCTATCGAACGCCAGAACAAGACCAATATCACTCGGTATTTCCTGTTCTAGTCACCTCCCATCCAGGCCCGCAACATATAAACACCTACACATATAAACAAATAACATGTAAGCATAAATAGCATATAGCATACAATATAATTTATGTCATGAATGGAATGTGTTGCAGGTATAGTGTTGTAAAGCAGGCACAGTTTATTTTAATTCTAATAACTTGCCACTTTATTGAGTAATAGATTTAATTCTAAACTATTACACTGTCAATTTTTTCTCTTTTGAGCATATGAAGATCCAACGATGAACTATGCACTTTATGTTCAACAACACTGTGATTCTTCTGTACGTTGAGAAATGTCAACAATACTGCTCCAGATATTTTCTACACTTGATACCACTGTCCTGTGTAATACTGTCTGTACAGCGAAAAACTGTCAACAAGCGCTGACCTAGATACAGCATCCTATCGGTAATACAGGTCAAGCTGACATCGACTGTATAGCTGTCCTACTGGTGTTGATGTGTTCAAACAAATGTTCTTTCAGCTGTAAACTGTGATTCTCAACACAAAACTGCGTAAGCTGGACCCAGGAATCTGGCTCGCCACTGTAAAGTTTCTTTTCTTCTTTCCACTCTAATGAAGTGTCAGTCTGTATGCTCTGTAAGGAAGAGTGGTGTGTTGTTGAGATCAGGCATGCCCCCAGTCTACCCAGCTGTAAATGGGTAACTCACCCTAGTCCTGAGTTAGGGAAGGCAAAGGCTCCAGGGGAAGCAGGCCCTAAACTTGGTCACTCCAACCGACGCAGGATGGTGTATGTATGAAGTAGAAGTGTAGAGTGTGATTACCGCGAATGGTGTACTGTTCGTGTGCTGACCAATATAACCACTCATACACATGTGTCTACAAGGCACCAATGCAGACTGCTGGAATCTTTGTTTACTCAATTTATTCAGACGTACACACTGGGACATACGAGTACATCATGGTATGTTGACATATCAATTTGTAGGTATACATAGCAGATCTGAAGTCATGACACATTCAGAAATAATGGGCAGTACATCAAAAGTTCAATGTCATGATATATTATGGCCGCATTCCCCCTATCTGACTAAACGCGTCAGTGAAGGCAGATCGGTAAATAACTAAGGTTACTTGACGTCCATAGTTTGTAGCATATATTATGAAACCACGAAAGAGGGGGTTTCTAGCAAGATTGAGATCTCCCTGTCACTGTCCGATAATAGGATAAATAATCTGTTCTCTTGGCAGTGATCAAAACATATGATGACCGAAATCTAACATGGCCGCCTCCCTGAGTTGTCGTTCACTCATTCATAGGAAGGAGAATATAAGCCAGAGTTAATTTATAATGGGTATATAAATGATTTCATAAATGTTTCCATACAGCTCTACGATGATCAGGTTAATTCACGTAGCCATAACCGCTGTAGGAAAGTCTGTCATCTTTGTCGATACAAAACACGACCCTAGCGATACGAAGCACAATGTTCCATCTAGGTCGAATCGACATGAGATCATCAAAATAGGGTCTGGCAATACATGGAGTTCGAATTATACATTGTACCGTACCTTAGGAGAGTCTCTAACATAAACTATAGTAGAGATACCATCTCCTTTAGAAGAAAACCACTTCATGAATTATATTTCCTTAACAATCTACCAGCCCTTTGAAAAGTGCGTACCAGCCATTATCACGGTACATCGGAACTCATCACGACTTGTCAAGACAACTCATACTTCCGCTAGACCGGAATAATAAGAATCTAGTCCCGCCTACCCATCCAAAATATACAATATAGGACTGATTCTACTTGTACTAATAATATGTAATACATATGAATTCAGGCCATAAACATAATAAGCAAATTAATATATTTTCTGGCCCTAAAAAATAAGTACAAACGTAAGAGCAATCCATGCGCCGGATCAATATCAAGAACGATTACTCCTATAATCAAAAGTGTGAATCAAACATGGATTCTCTCGCTTTTACCATAGACAGCATTTTCATACACAAATGAATGAATGTCTATATTTTTTCCATATTAAATAGCCATATCGATTTTTGTAATATGTGCGTCAAAATATGCACGCAACAACTACTTTTTGCACTGACTTTATAGAAATACCCAGCAAGGGCATTAGCTTTTTCTTTATCTCTTTCTGCTCTCTTTGGTAGTTTGATTGTTGGCATTAGAATTGTCCCTTTTGCCTTAAGTTTTTTCAGTGTTTCTAAGCCCATTTGGTTTCTTTGGCTTTGTCAGTTTATCATCACATGATTCTATGTCTTTATATTCCATCACCTCCAGCTCTGATTGGAAGGCTTCCCAGTTTGCTTTTTTATAGTTGAAAGTCGGTTTCTCTGGACCTGGGTTTGGAATGATGTTTTCATGCATGGTTATTACAATGGGCAGATGATCTGAGTTTGTGTTTTGTAACACTTCCCAATTTACATTCGCTAGGTTATTAGTTGCTATACTTATGTCTATTGCTGAGTCTGCCCTATTAGCTTGTGGATCAATCCTAGTTGCAGTTCCATCATTTAGTATTAGCAGGCCATTGTTTTCTATAAAGTCAAGTAGGCGCTTTCCTGCACGTTGTCCACCCCAAGCATAATGATGGGAATTAAAATATATTTCTTCATCTTTAATTGTACTATTTTTAGCGTATACATTTAAGATTGTTAGATTGTTTGGTTCAGCTGATATAGTGACCTGGATACCTTCTATGTTGGTTGTATCAAATACTTCCCAATCTATAATTTTAAATGTTTCGTTAACTAAGACTGCAACACCCCCTCCTCTACCTTCTTTCCTATCGTGCCTAAGTATCTTCAAGCCATTACAAATATATCTACTATTTGGGTTTAAAAGTGTCTCTTGAAGAGCATATATAGTGTTAGTTCCTCCTGTCTCTGCAAGCAGGGGTGCAAAATTCTTTTGATACCCCTACAATTCCACTGTATAATTCTAAATCCTTCTAAGTTGAACTTTAACATTGTTGCGTAGCATAATGTTGTACGCCATAATTTTTGAAGGCGATGAAGACATAGTATGGTATCTGTGCTCTGGTTTGTGTAGGATGCAGATGTGTATTCAAACAGTGAGCATTACAAACAAGGCAATCCACACAAGGACGTCACGTTAACTCACGATGTGAAAAGTCAATAAAGCTTTAAACAGCCGTGATGGTTTTTGGCAATATATATTGTGTACGCCACAATGACAAGATGCATGGACATCGTTATGCAGAAAACATCACAGGTATAGTACAAAAGTCATTGTATCATCGACGTAGTCAATTCAACAGGCACAGCAGACAGCATCATAATAATGTACATCATATGCCTTTTAGGATATCGTAATCAGCTGTACATGTAGTCAGGTAGTAAACTTCCCCTTTCCATAAGAGCTAGTAGATATCAACTGGGAGATTAAATCTAGTCTCCTATATTTGACCTCAACAAGACAGGCATGTCTTTTGAGCGTCACATTATCGTTCTCTATGTTCCTTCAACAGCAAAGGTATCAAACCTAGATCCATCAATAAAGTTCAAGAAGCAAATGGTCCTAAGGACAGGCATCAATCGATGCGTGACAATATAAGTGGATCGTGAGCTGAGCAAACTTGTCATATCATAGACTCTATAATGAGGCAGGCTAAGCAAAAGTCAACATCACAAGATGGCGATAAAGTTACTCAGCAAAAAGGATTCAGTTACCTGTTCATCAGGAATTAAATCACATAAATCACATATGCCTCCAGGCATTTGGAATAACATAGAGACATATCATCTCAAAAAAGGAACAACAATGATGAGGACTCCTTCCTGAATAAACTAAGCGAAGACGCTAGCACATCGCTACGTCTCGCCTTACCAACATTTCTGCTCAGACTCCCCTGGGCGGAAATCATTCAAACCTTGCCACAAACAAAGACATGCGCAGAACACCCGAATCGAATACAACTCAGCTAATTTACGAAACGAAGAATGTTCTACGATGTTCGACTAAAGATTCGAACCTTAAAAGGAAATGAATCTTGAAACATTGCGATTGCCAACTGTTTTCTAAGAACTGGCGATCTGAGCGCTCCATATATGGACGTGACTCAAAATCGTTCACACAAACTATCAACAACCCTAGCTATCAAGATAAGACAACTTCTTAACGATAGCTATCAAGATTAGACGACTGTAGAAATAAAAGTGACTACAATTCCATGAGTTACTTCCCATGCATTATAAAATTGAATATAGTCAGAATGCATGCTCAGAATATATAGTCAGAATAAGTTGCGACAAGTTTAGCGCAACAAACATCATCTAGTATCCCTTTTATTTTTGGTTAAACTATCAAATTTGCTCCTTATTCTGTATTTCCTATACTAATGGGCCCATTATCAACCATGTTCTCAAGAAATTCCTCATTCAGACTTGTCATTTTGTACCTAATTTTTTCCACTAAGTATGGTAAAAGTACCTCAACTTGTTCTTTGATAGATTCTTCTAGGCTGCTTTTGTTTTCCTGTTGCATTATGTTCTTTTTGACCACTTTCCTATTTTCATCCAATACTACATTCGCTTCTCTGCCTATGTTTATCTCCTGTCTTTCACTTTCCATTCTTTTTAGTATTATTTCATTTTCCTCTTTTAGCTCAGACAGTTTGACTAGTATTATTTCATTTTCTTCTTTCAGTACAGTCAGTTTAGCTACATCCTGGGCAATTTGGTGCTGTATGGTTTTCACTTCTTGAAGCACTGC
The DNA here is from genome assembly GCA_024509875.1 of Oreohelix idahoensis. Taxonomy (NCBI): domain Eukaryota; kingdom Metazoa; phylum Mollusca; class Gastropoda; order Stylommatophora; family Oreohelicidae; genus Oreohelix; species Oreohelix idahoensis. Next base: position 358,083 of record JAMPIV010013004.1, on the reverse strand, counting down.
CTCTGCACTTTTCAGCGCATTCACATTTTTCCAATGTTGTAGCTGAACTGTCTGGCTGACTGTTTTCTTTTGTTTTGTTAGTTACTTTCTGGTCTTTTTCTTTCGACAGCTGCGTTTTAATAGTTTTAATTTCATCTTTTACAGTCTTGATTTCTGCTATAACTTTAGTGTTAGTGTTTGTGGTGTTTTCTTTTATTTCTTTAATCACTGTTTTAAATGGTTTTCTTGTTATGATGGATTCTTTTAGTGCTTGTTTGGTTCGATGGTACACTGGACAGCCCTGAAACCTGGCACTGTGGTTCCCTTTGCAGTTGAAACACTTTCTGTTCTCATTCGCCTATTTGTAGTCGGTATCTGCCTTTGCTTTTTCACACTGTGCAGAGGGGTGAGTGCCGGAGCAATATCTGCAAACTGTTTTCCCACTTACAATTGTTCCTTCCGTGGCCGAATTTCAAACAGTTGGAGCATTGTAGCACAGGGGGAATGTAAGCTTCTGTATTCTTCTTAGTTTTCCCAAATAGTAGTGTTTAGGTGTTTCCCTCCCTTCTGTCGTTATTACTACCACTGGGATTACAATACTCCCTTTCACTGTTATTATGTCCACGTGTACCAGCTTTATGTCTGGGTTCTGTTTTGCGAGGTTGTTCATAACTTCCTCGCTTAGCAGGGTGGTGTTTATCCCCTTTATCATACATCTACTGGTCTCTTTTGCTAGCTCTATCTTCACTTTTATGTCGTGTGCAAGAGTCACTGTTTTTGCTTCTACTTTTAGTTCCTCTAACATCTCTTTTATTCTGTCACTCTGATTTAGGGTAATGATTATGCCAAAATGGGTTTTTGAAATTTTGGCTATCGCCTTTTTGCCTAACACAGGTACGTTATAATTTTGTCTTCATCTAGTGCCTTGATCTTGACAGCCTCACCAGCTACTTGCGTTAACTTTAAACGACATATGTTTACTACATGCTCATCTTTATTTTTGGAAACTGCATGGGTTGCTTTATGTCTTGAGTCTTCTTTGGTACTTTCTGTGCTTTCATTGCTATTTTTTTGGTTAGTATTTTCTTCTATGAGGTCCTGATTATTCTCTTCTAGTTTATCGTGCCTGGTGTCCCTACCTTTGGTTTTAACTGCTTCTGCCCACGTTTTGCCTACACCTGACTGTGCTCTAATTAAAGGTGGCATGTTTGGTTATGAGCTATGTCCTAATTTCCTATTTGAATTTATTTATTTATTGTTCTTTCCTATTTCTTTTAGCTCCCTTTCTTTTCTTTTGTTATTATTATTTTACTTATTTTATTGTGCTATCGTGTTCTTAGTTTTTATTCTTAGAAGTTTTGTATATTTTGGTTCACTCTTTTGATCTGGCAAATCTAAATTTTTCCTTTTCCACTAATATTTATTATTAATAGTTGATTAACACTACTAGACTCTATGATTACAGTTTAGGGGGATTCAACTTATTGCTATTTCCCGGTGAGTTAAGTAAAACAAAAATGGCTGCTGTACCACGCAATGGAAAGCACGTGGCGCCTGGGCCTTTTAAAATGTATTTGTTTTCTTTTTTATTTATTACTATTCCTAATTTATATTATCACTCCTAGCTAGTATCTAGCAATCAACAAATACTAATTATAAACAACTGCTTAAATTGTGTACAGAATAGAAACAGAAAATAAATTCAACTTATCTGGCTTGTATTTCTCACGATGCTGCGTCTCAAAAATACACCACGTGGACTGGTCAAGGTTGTGGCACGTCTGATCGCTCTGGAAGTCAAAAGTGAAAGAGGAGCACTAACTAATAATTTGGCCCTGCATATATAGGGCCAATTTTCTGATGCAAGACCGACGCGGTGAGTCATAGCTTCTCCTAAAATCCGTTTCCAACCCCACTTCTGACGAAATCTAATGACTGCTACATAAATTAAAAATCAAAACCAATCGTACGAGCTTCCCGTTAAATATCATAACATTATCTTAACTCGACCAATTCACTAGTGACGAAGAGTTATTCCCCCTGCTGGAACGGGGGGGGGGTGGAATCAAAGAAAATAGACTCCCCTCGAAGCTTGCTGAAAAATGTACGTAATATTACCTAACTATACTGACCGCCTATCAACAAGAAAGACTCACTAGCCACCGTTACAACACGGGTAGGGGTTTTCTCCCATCTCCAACCGAGAAGGGTTGGTGTTGGTGGTATGAGTCATCCTACCGCCATACAGAATAACCCAGAATTAAAACAAATACGCACTAGGACGCATTAGAATAAAAAAAGAACCAAAATTAATAAATGGGACAAGAAATGAGGCGAGTTGAAAATAAAAATTAACAGTAACTCATCACACATGGGAGCCGCGGTAGTGTAACCGCTCTTTTATTTAGCAGTAACCTCTTCTGTATTAGTTCCAACTTGACTGTAAACCACCAAATGATAATAGTCGTGTTTGGTATAGGTAAAGTGAGTGTGATTGTGTGCTGGCTAAGTCGTTCACACAACAGGTGAGCACACGGGAGTCATCGAGTATGGAACGACTGGTGATATTTAATTATTGTTTATTAACTCACAGCACATCATCACGTAGACATAGACGAACACAGTTACATCGAATCATAGTGTATAATTTCCACACTGCATCAATACCTAATACGGCCTGTCCACATCCTGGCCTTATAATCGCTTCATCACAGCTTCATAAATCTCCACACTACTCAACAAAGCCTGCTCACACGGCAGCTATAATAATCTTCATAAGGCCTAAACAATACTCCATTGCTCAATAAAGCCTGCTCACCCGGCAGCTATAATAATCTTCATATGGCCTACACAAATCTTCATTACACAATAAAGCCTGCTCACCCGGCAGCTATAATAATCTTCATATGGCCTACACAAATCTTCATTACACAATAAAGCCTGCTCACCCGGCAGCTATAATAATCTTCATATGGCCTAATAAATCTTTACTACACAATAAAGCCTGCTCACCCGGCAGCTATAATAATCTTCATATGGCCTAATAAATCTTCATTACACAATAAAGCCTGCTCACCCTGCAGCTATAATAATCTTCATATGGCCTACACAAATCTTCATGACACAATAAAGCCTGCTCACCCGGCAGTTATAATAATCTTCATATGGCCTAATAAATCTTCATTACACAATAAAGCCTGCTCACCCGGCAGCTATAATAATCTTCATATGGCCTACACAAATCTTCATTACACAATAAAGCCTGCTCACCCGGCAGCTATAATAATCTTCATATGGCCTACACAAATCTTTACTACACAATAAAGCCTGCTCACCCGGCAGCTATAATAATCTTCATATGGCCTAATAAATCTTTACTGCAGTTTATCACATAGGCTGTACACACAGCGAAATATATAAGTCGACATTTTCTTAAGCACTACGTAGGCATACACTATCCAAAAACCACTGGGACTCGACCTACACGGTCCACGCCCAAAACACAACTCCTCTTAAATCACACACACTAGTCCCGCCGAAAAACCCCGTCACCAGACTCGGCTGTCTTGAACACCGCTCTCGATAACACATGCAGACTAGCTGCGAGCTATTCACATGGCTCAAAACAGTACAGAATAAATACATCTCAACATTTGAGATTAAACAGCGTTCACACGCTTTTCTGGACTCTGTCACTCGAAAAATAGGAAAAGATAATTCTATCCTAAAGTCAAACAAGTATCCGCTTAATCAAGCGTTGCAACTCGAAATTTAATTTGTCCAAAACATTCTAAAGATTACTTCCCCTTCCATAAAATCCACTTGCAACAGTTACCACCCCCTCCGGGAAAAAAAAGATTCTATCATTTTTCTGAAAAAATTAACTCCCAAAAACAAAAAATTTAGAAGACAATGAAGCTCTTACATATGCCTACAAAAATATCTTATTTTAAATCAAAATTATATCTACAACAAATATCAGCATTAAAGTGTAAAGTGGCAATTAAAGCATACAGCATAATCAGCTAAGTATAAAAAGTAATTAGCTAAATATACAAATATGATCAGTTCCAAAATTAAGTCAAGTATACGTAGTACAAACCAAACCGACAACAACCGATCGAAAGAGAAAACACAAGATCAATCAAAAGAAGAATGATCTGTAAAAAAGGAAAGTAAGAACTCAACAATACCATATACTCATAATTTAAGTTGGACAATTACATGTAAAATAAATACAACTATATAAGTAGATATATCATATCAAGTCATATAACCATTCCAACAATACAAAGAATGGAAGTATAAATGTTGAAAGAAGACAAAGTATACAAGTAGAATCAAGTAAAACGAAGATGAGGTACGAAAGTATAAACAAGATATGAAATCCATACCGAAAAGACAACAGAAAAGAAGGAATGAAATGGAGAATAGTTACCAAAGACAGATGGAAAGCAAAGGCACGAACGCAGAGAAAGTCAATAACAGTACATACTAATAACTGTTTTGATCAGATAACCTATTCAAAAATAAATATATGAACATGATCGAAAGGCACAACACAAATTATCAAAGTATATCTATACTAACACATCACCAAAAAATAATTTATAACTAAACAAAACCTAATAAGTAATTTAACCAAGTTACAAGAGTTATACAAAACTAAAATAAATAAATTATAGGCATCGAACAAACAAGTAATAGCATTGCTATAACTAATACGACCAACGCACAATCAAGCGCTAAAATAAAAGTTACATCATAATAAAAAACAACTTTTTACAGGAACTAATCACACTACATAATAATCATCTCGCACTGACAAATGCTAGGCACCCACACAAAAATTACAATCCAAAAAAATAAATAATTTTTTCCAAAAGTACCATACAAACATATTTTTTTACGATAAGTTACATAAAAACAGTATTCAATTTTTAAGTAATTCAAAACGACTAAAAAACTAATAATGAAATCAACTTTTAACAAAATGAGCGAAACATAAAACAAAAATCCTATCTCGAAGAAACCTTTAAATCAACACATGTAAATTTAATTTATCCTTTAAGTTCTTTCTGCTGACAATTACGTTCAGCTCAGTACAATGCTATTTAGCTATAACTTTATCTCTTACTCAAATCGATAAGATATACATTATAAATAAATCTACACTTTGTTGCTAATATGAAATATGCAAAAGGTTCTATAAAAATATCTATAAAAAAAATAAGTTTTTTTTAAAAAAAAAATAATCTGCTAAGAGAATAATCAAAGTTTCACAATATGTTGACAAATCCAAATATAAGATCATTTATGATACATGCAAGCTATTTTCAAAATTACATTTCACAACATAACAGATAATTCACATCTTCTCTGTATGTTCTATATATTAATTAACCATAACATCAAAACATGAGAAAAAATTAAATTAAGTGAATAACGAACACTCAGGACTATCTTAAAATAACCACTATCTCAACACAATAAAAGAGTTTGTGCTTAGGGCTGGCAATCTCATCATGTACAAAAACTATCCTAAACAACACAGTTGCAAAAATTCTAAGTTGAACAAAGTAGTATAAAGGACAATAATTACATACTACACATTATCAACACAATAATATATAAATAGCATAAAAATGTATTAATACATCATCAAAATACAGACATATAAATAACAATTAAAAAAAACCATGGCAATCAAATGATGCATAGAAACAATTATACAACAAAATCATATGTTATTTCAAAACAACAACATGTCATGTACTAATATAGAATACAAAAATATTTACTATCTAAAAAAAAAAAAAAAAATCACACGCAAAATTTCCCACACTCTTGTAAACATGCTTGACCTTCAGTAAGTAACACCTCAGATTCTAGTTAGACGCTGACAGGTTTCGGTTGACCACTCGAGCGTAAAGTTGACCTACATATCTGACCGTCAATATGTCACAGAAGCCTTGACTCTTATCGCAAAGTAGCTTCTGTCAACAAATACAAATGAAAATTTCCATTTTACTCAATAGTGAAATTTAATGAAGAAAAAACGTAGAAATCAAATTGACAATTACCCAGCACCGGCTTGTGTAAAGCACCGGTCTCTTCACGATGTCATCAGCTCTTCCTATCACATGTAGATATCACAGAATACTTGGGGACAACATGACCGACCTTGAATGTAGCCGTTCCCGTACGCTGAAACAAAGTCTCACATTCACAACAACAAGTAGAGCAAGCAATAGTATTCAAGCATCAACTGTTATTTTTACTCTGTTTACCTTGATTAACCCAATCAATAGCTATTCCAAAAAGTAGTGGTGACATAATACAGCCTTGTTTCACCCCTGTTTCTACTGTAAACCATTCTGTATTCCCTTTATTTGTTCTAACACAACATCTTGCATTGTCATATAGCGCTTTGATTATATTCACATATTTTGTTGGAAAACCATAGATTGTAAGTATCTTCCACAATGATGGGCGGTGTAGACTATCAAAGGCTTTTTGAAAATCGACGAAGGTGATAATAAGTGGCGATTGCCTTTCCACTGATTCTTCTATAATTGTTCTTAGTGTGAATATTTGATCAATACATGATCAAATATTCACACTAAGAACAATTATAGAAGAATCAAGTCAAGTATACGTAGTACAAACCAAACCGACAACAACCGATCGAAAGAGAAAACACAAGATCAATCAAAAGAAGAATGATCTGTAAAAAAGGAAAGTAAGAACTCAACAATACCATATACTCATAATTTAAGTTGGACAATTACATGTAAAATAAATACAACTATATAAGTAGATATATCATATCAAGTCATATAACCATTCCAACAATACAAAGAATGGAAGTATAAATGTTGAAAGAAGACAAAGTATACAAGTAGAATCAAGTAAAACGAAGATGAGGTACGAAAGTATAAACAAGATATGATTGGGTTATGAGAAACTATACCCACAATGAACAATTGGGTATAAAATGGACAAATGGAAAATTCCTGGGGGACCTGGATTTCGCAGATGATGTAGCATTCTTAAGTTCAACACCAAGACAATCCCAAGAAGCAATAAATAATTTGTGTCATCTCTCGGTTAAAATAGGTCTCCAAATAAATGCCTCTAAAACTAAAGCTATGAACTTTTCTAACGAGACCTTTGATATCATCTTGAACGGGGAAAAACTACAGAAAGTTGAAAGTTTCAATTATTTAGGCAGTAAAATGACTCAGGATGGTGACACAACAAGAGAAATCCATACTAGAATTGCTTTGGCAGCTAGCGCCTTCAATATATTATCTAACATTTGGAAATTACGATCATTGAATATACATACCAAGCTTCGTCTGTTTAATTCAAATGTTATCTCAGTGTTAACATACGGCTGTGAGAGTTGGAAAATAACAAAAATCATTGGAGAACAAGCTGAATACATTCGAGAACAAATGTCTTAGAAAACTCATGAACATCAGTTGGAAAGAATTCAAGACTAATCGACAAATAAGAGAAGACTCTAGGCAGAAATATGTCTCCGACTATATAAGGAAAAGACGATGGTCATATATCGGTCATGTCCTACGAATGCAAAACAACAGAATACCACTACAGGCGCTCACTTGGGTTCCTGAGGGTAAGAGGAAAAAAGGAAGACCAAAAGAAACACTCAGAAGAACAATAATAAGAGAAGGAAGAACGTTGGGCCTAAATAATGTGCAAGAGCTAAGAGGAGTGGCGTCACAACGAACAACCTGGAGAGCACTGGTTTCTGCCTTATGCGCCGTGTTTGGTGCTTAAAGAATTTATTATTATTATTATTACCTTGATTATAAATGACTCTGGGCTCATGTTGAACAAAATTAGCACAATTGCGCTTATTATTTGTTCTATGATCAAAATACTTATTATTACCGTTGCCTTGTTTACAAATAATGACTTTAGTCTTTTGTTGAGGAACATTACTCTGGTGATGTAAAGCAACATTTGAAAAGCCATTATCTCTATCATACTTTCCAACATTCTTACAATCAAAACTTTGAGATTTATTAAATTGTCTACAGTATCTAGGAGAGGGAAAATTATTATTTACTGATCTCCCTTGGTACTGTTTAATCTTGGGGTTATCTCTCTTACTAGAACTGTTTTTCTTTTCCCCTATGGGAATATATTTACCAATTGTTTCAAACTGACTGTGCTGAGTTTGACAACTGCCAGAAACAATAGTATCTCTATTGTTCCGCATATGGGTTTCATCCCTGGGACAAGTAGTAATAGTCTTAACACCCGCTATTAATTTCTGAGTATTTCCAATAGTAGAGAAATATTTGCTCTTATGAGTCTTGACCTGAAATTTATCACCTTTCTTTTCATGATCAACAGAACTGGCTGTTACACAAGAATCTTTGTTGGTCTGACGCCAAGAATTATTACTAGAATTATCAGTGATATTAGAACTTGGAAAGTTGTATTTCCCCCGAAAAGATCTATATTTACTATGTATGACATCTTTATTAGCAAAAAGTGTATGGAGCTGACTTTTCACAACTTTCTGTCTATCACTGTCAACATTGACAGAAGACCACATATTGTTTTTCAAGACGATGTCAAGCAGGCCATCTACTCGTTTTCTTGCCTGTGCAATCTCCACATCTCTATGTGAGATCTCTTCACCTAATTTCTTGTTTAAACTCTCAACTCTTAAAACTTTGCAGCTTTCCTCTGCTAGTAAATTTTCAATCTTAGCGACCTTCTCTTTCTCAGCCGTCAACTCCACTAATGTCTCTTTCTCTAACTGTTCTTTATTTGCTCTCAACTGAGTCAACTCTAATTGTAGAGACTGAATTTTAATATCATCATTGCTATTATTAAGCTCATCAATCTTTTCTGGAATAATCGCATTCTTTTCTTCCTGTTGGAGACCAAGATTCGCAATATCATCCATCAAATCAAGAAGTGACTCTGTATAAGCCCTATCACGTTTATCGGTCTCAACTTTTAATTTCTCATAAATCTGTTTATTTTGTTGGACCTCCTGTGTAATATTTTCCACCTCAATTTGCTTATCTTTCATCTGGACTTCCAATTGCTTTATCTTCAACAATGCTAAATCCATACTTGCCTGCACACCAGCAAGTTCCGAATTTGATTTATCTAAATCACCTGTTAGTCTGGACACTGTTTCATGTAGCTTACTTACTTCAGCAGTGCTTTTTAAACAATTGTCCCTTTCCTGTAGGGCACTCTGTTTGTTGACTTTTATTTGTTCCTCACCTGTTAACTCTTTTTTCCGATCATCAGAATTGTCGTTGCGCACTATCTTACGTATACTCTTCAATATCTGATCGCGCTCAACACCCATATAGTGGTACGAAAACAATCGAAGATCCATAACCAGTAACTGCGCTAAATCTTTAGCCATCCTTAGATGAGGATGAGAGTGAAAATTCTCCTCAGCAAAGTATTTTAGGGCTTTTGCCGCATTGACCAAAAATTTGTCAATCACATGTTCCTCAAGCTCTGGGCCTTTTAATTCTTGAAAATCTCTACCTTCTTCCTGCAAATAAGCCAATACAGGCCTCATATCCTCAGGATCTATATCATCATCATCCATAGTGATTCACTTACTTAATCAAATATATATAGTAATCACTTATAGCTATGACAAATTACTGTCGCAAAAGGTTTGACAATTACCCTTCCAGCTCACAAAGTTAACTATTTGTCAAGAAATGAGCTTATTCCTCAATTCTGTATCACCAATTCCTTTTTATAGCACCTTTATCAAGTCACATCATTATCAGGAAAATCGACATATGTCAACAGCCATTAACACCTATGCATAAAATCTTAATCATATGTCAAATTAGACATAAACAACAATAACAACAGAATGAGCAATTAGGGAGGCCCAATGACATGCATGAAGTGACACAATTTACACAAGAAAAAATCACTTATCTGTCAACAATCCCGTTCCTTTCCGCCACGACACTGGATATCACATAGACTGCTAAAACCTCCACTGCGGGAAAGCACTGGAACTTGATTCGCTTCTCTTCAGGTAATTTCGTCAATATGATATGTGCTTAACAATGCACAAGTTGACAGGAACCATAATACAGCACACACCGCAACTCTTGACTCTTCTTTAGTCTGAACTGTACACGGCAACTCCGTGTATCATAACATCTTGAACTTGTGATGGGGATAACTGGCACAGGTAACCCGAATATTGCAGGAATCCGTCACAACCCGTACAAATGCTGGTACAAATACTGTCCAAGTCTAATTGAACTTCCTTGACCACTGCAGACGTTGTTGTGGTCTATAGGCATGAAATAGCACGTCAATTGATACTGGTGTAAAGTTGCATACTACCAAATAAAGCGTGCGTGGTTTCTCAAATGCGCCACCCAGGCAGATAATAACTAGGTCGAAGTTCCGAAGTACAGTAGATTCACTTTACCCTCTTGTTTCAAGTACATATCACTGTAGAGGTAACAATTTCTTAATCGCACACGCCACACAGGCACATCTTAAATGATATCAAATGATACGAAAACTACGCCACTTAGGCTATCGACGCGAATAGTCGTAGATGTCAGATCCTGTTAACTGAAAACCACCAAAAATGTAACCGCTCTTTTATTTAGCAGTAACCTCTTCTGTATTAGTTCCAACTTGACTGTAAACCACCAAATGATAATAGTCGTGTTTGGTATAGGTAAAGTGAGTGTGATTGTGTGCTGGCAAAGTCGTTCACACAACAGGTGAGCACACGGGAGTCATCGAGTATGGAACGACTGGTGATATTTAATTATTGTTTATTAACTCACAGCACATCATCACGTAGACATAGACGAACACAGTTACATCGAATCATAGTATATAATTTCCACACTGCATCAATACCTAATACGGCCTGTCCACATCCTGGCCTTATAATCGCTTCATCACAGCTTCATAAATCTCCACACTACTCAACAAAGCCTGCTCACCCGGCAGCTATAATAATCTTCATATGGCCTAATAAATCTTTACTGCAGTTTATCACATAGGCTGTAATAATAATAATAATAAATTCTTTAAGCACCAAACACGGCGCATAAGGCAGAAACCAGTGCTCTCCAGGTTGTTCGTTGTGACGCCACTCCTCTTAGCTCTTGCACATTATTTAGGCCCAACGTTCTTCCTTCTCTTATTATTGTTCTTCTGAGTGTTTCTTTTGGTCTTCCTTTTTTCCTCTTACCCTCAGGAACCCAAGTGAGCGCCTGTAGTGGTATTCTGTTGTTTTGCATTCGTAGGACATGACCGATATATGACCATCGTCTTTTCCTTATATAGTCGGAGACATATTTCTGCCTAGAGTCTTCTCTTATTTGTCGATTAGTCTTGAATTCTTTCCAACTGATGTTCATGAGTTTTCTAAGACATTTGTTCTCGAATGTATTCAGCTTGTTCTCCAATGATTTTGTTATTTTCCAACTCTCACAGCCGTATGTTAACACTGAGATAACATTTGAATTAAACAGACGAAGCTTGGTATGTATATTCAATGATCGTAATTTCCAAATGTTAGATAATCTATTGAAGGCGCTAGCTGCCAAAGCAATTCTAGTATGGATTTCTCTTGTTGTGTCACCATCCTGAGTCATTTTACTGCCTAAATAATTGAAACTTTCAACTTTCTGTAGTTTTTCCCCGTTCAAGATGATATCAAAGGTCTCGTTAGAAAAACATAGGCTGTACACACAGCGAAATATATAAGTCGACATTTTCTTAAGCACTACCTAGGCATACACTATCCAAAAACCACTGGGACTCGACCTACACGGTCCACGCCCAAAACACAACTCCTCTTAAATCACACACACTAGTCCCGCCAAAAAACCCCGTCACCAGACTCGGCTGTCTTGAACACCGCTCTCGATAACACATGCAGACTAGCTGCGAGCTATTCACATGGCTCAAAACAGTACAGAATAAATACATCTCAACATTTGAGATTAAACAGCGTTCACACGCTTTTCTGGACTCTGTCACTCGAAAAATAGGAAAAGATAATTCTGTCCTAAAGTCAAACAAGTATCCGCTTAATCAAGCGTTGCAACTCGAAATTTAATTTGTCCAAAACATTCTAAAGATTACTTCCCCTTCCATAAAATCCACTTGCAACAGGTAGCTTAGTGGTTAGTGCACTGGCTTCCTAGCTTAGTGGTCTATGGTTCGATCCACAGATGAGGTGGGATTTTTTTAGGCCGCAAACGGCTCCTGGGTCGACTCAGCCCCAACTGGGTACCAGAGCAACTCTGGGAAGGTTAAGGCGGCCGGCGTGATGCTGGCCACATCACCCCTAATGTGCCGATGGTCAAGAAAATATGGGCCTAACACCATATTCCCAATATGTCTCAATGGGAGTGTAACGGGATCCCATCACACTTTGGACTGTTTTTGCCTGGGGAAGTTTTACCGATGAACAGCACAATAAAAACACGGGACTTTCCGGCATAATCCTTCGACAGGCACAGTATCAAAAAGTAATCAAAGACGTAACATATGAAAGAAAGGGACACACGTTAAAAAAGAAACGACATACAAACAAGAAACAAATATAAATAAATAAAAGTACGGAAGAAGACATCAAACAAGAAAACCCGGAAATGTCAATAAGGGGGAAAAACTGAAATTAAACAGCAAATAATAAACTAAGAAAGATGTGCCCTAATATAGATGTAAATCTCCAACCTCGTACGTCAGTGTTTTATATTAATTCCACGGGTCTGTGTTTGCTGTTACATGCGGCCGTCTGATACGTTGGGTGCAGAAACAAAAATTATGATGGATATTGAAAGCCGTCAGTTAATTTTTATTCTTGTTAGATTAGAGTGGCCTAATTCCTTGGGGGATGGGGGGGGGGGGGGGGGCAAAACTTGTTTACATTTATTTGTAACAAAAAAATCCATCAACACCGTCTGCTGTCTAGGTTTTTTTTTTTTGCATGTCTAATCTGAATCCTGCAATTCTTGTCTTTTTATTTATTTAAGAGCTTTCCATAGCGCACCGACATCTTATAGCAATCAATGTTCTTTGTTGTCGTTGTTGCTTTAGTAGTTGGCAATAGCGGATGCTCCTACCCCGGAATTTCTCTGAAGAGCATGCACAATTCTTCGTCACATTCATTATTTTTTATGAATTAAATTCTAAACATTCAAATAGTTGATATTTCTTTCTTTCTTTTTTCTTCCTTTCATTCTTTCTTTCTTTCTGCGTCTGTCTATGTTTCTTTCCCTCCTTAATTATTTCATGCTTTAGTTATTACTTTCATTCATATTTGTCTATTACTGAGCAGTCTACTGGGCTTTTTCCGATGTTACAGTTTTTTTCCTTATTTTCCAAAAAGTCCTTATTTTCCACTGTCAGATGCAGCCATTAATCTGTGATCACTATCTCTCTGTAATATCACGTAGACCGGATACGTGCTCTTGTGCAATTATTTTCCATGACAACCCCGGCTAGATTAGACTGTCCTATCAGAAACTTGCGTACTTGTTTGTATCTATGGTTATGCTCGCGAGATCTTCGTTCGTGAAGATATTAGTTTTTTAGTTGAACTTCTTATAATTCCCGTGAACACAGCTCATTGTATGGCGCCAAACATCTTTTACGAGGTTGACAGCATATTGACATCTAAGGCAGATTATATCAGTCAGAAGTCACAGTAAATCACATTAGCCTCAGAGACAGTGCTCCAGGCTGGATCACCACCGAATATGCTTTCGTCTTTTCGCAGGTGTCAAAGAGAATAAATCAAATGTCTATCTAGTGTCATGCCGCGCCAAGTAGGCAATCATTTTTTTTCAGAACTCCTTGTCTGTAGTGGTGCCTTCTGAGTTCTATTGGTGACTTCTTCCTGAGCTTTTCTGTCAGTGTCACAGATTAGCTCAGAATGTTCTGCCGATTTCGTGCTGAAAATTACCCCTTTCCGTTTCTCTAATTTTAGGCCCTTCCCATTCTCTTTCTTCGACTTCTTTCTGCTGTAATAACTCTGACCTCTGCGTGTCTATCTTATTTGTGACTTTCCCTGCTTCGTTCATTCGCTTATGCTTTGATTCCTGCGTTCGCTGACTGTCAGCGGCGAGGTTGCCGTCAGAATCTCTGTGTTCATCAGAGCATATCTTTGATTCGGGGAGGGGGGATCTAACACATTAACTATTCCCCGTTCTCAGTCTATGACGCAATCTTCCGCTAACAGACGAAGAAGCATCCTGCCACGTTGACGAAGGACATTATATCTCAATTCCTCTGTACTTGGCCTCATGACGTAACTTTCTTCGAGCGACAAGAATTGTGCTCGCATACGATTACGTAACTGGCCACCTGCATCTACGAGCGTCGTTTCCTGTCTCCTGTTCCATCTAGTTTGGTCTTAGCACGGACGCGGGGGACCATGTCTATCAACTTCCCCGGTCAAACGGGAAATGCATCTTTCATCTTTGTCGTCTCGAGGAATCTTCTCGTTCACCGAAGTCTTTGTCCCTCATCGCCTTTTTGCACACGTGCCCGACAAAGAAGAAGCCGATCTCTGAGCAGATGTGATCAGGTTAAGCGAATGTCCCCTATATAAAATAGGACCCACAATTTGTTATTTACTAGCCACGTAAGTGCAGCCGAGATTTCCTTAATGTGAAGTGGGATAGAACATAATCTTCTCGTGTCAGTCACTAAATGATAGAACGGATATCTTTTCTATTTAGGTGAGCAACACATATTATAGGTTAGAATTTGCACTAGATTAACATGTAAATAACTGCTAACTATTTTTTTTAAATATATCTATATATAAATGATATTCACAATTTTAACAGACTTGTAACTGTATTTGTGGTAAACACATTAATTTTTGAATGACTATCTCTCAGAGGGAAAGCTACGTCATTTTTGAAGTAATTCTCTTACTAGGGAGTAATCCATCAGCTAAATTTAATAATCTTGACCTTGCAGGTCTTGTGTGTAAATTGGTTATTTGTTATTTTAAATGTCCGAGATGCTAGAGTCTGGAGGGGGCCAGAGATTGGAAGTGATCACTACCTGCTAACAATCAAAAGAACAACTGAAAGAGTTGCTCAGCCTAGGAACTGTCCAACATCACGCAAGAAACCAAGTAAACGAGCAGGAGAAATGAGCATTAGGACCTACAAGCTGAGAGAGCCAGAAATTAAGACCAGATATCAGGGGCTTATTGCTGCAGCGGTGAGCAACACAGAAGAACGACCTGATGACTTGGAAACCCTCTGGATTAAATTCAAGGATATCATAAAGACAGCTGCTGCAGAAGCATGCGGTGAAGTCCGACTTGGGAACAAGAGAAAGAGAACACCTTGGTGGACAGAGGAAGTCAAAGAGAAAATAAGAGAGAAGAAAATGGCATGGAAACAATACTTAGGAGCTAAAAACACAACAGGACAAATGGAAAAATATAGAGAATATGTGACACTCAGAACAGAAGCAAAGAACAAAGTGCTAGAAAAAAACAGAAGTCCTAGGAAGAATTTGGAGAAAAGCTAGAAAAAGATGCACAAGAAAACCAGAAATTGTTCTATAAGACCCTAAAGAACATGAGGAAGGAAAAACAATGCCCTCTCAAATTTATAAAGGACAAGCAAGGCAAATTGCTTACTGCCCCAAAGGAAGTAATGGGAAGATGGAAAGAATATTTCTCAGAACTCCTGGATGGTGAGCATGGTGAAGCATCAGAAATGATAAACACTAGCACAGAAGAGAAAACCAATGATGGTGAAGATGACATAAAGATGGAAGAACTGAAGGCAGCACTGGAGAAAATCAAGATGGGCAAAGCAGCAGGGCATGATGGTATAACACCAGAAATGGTTAAGTTCATGGGAGCATCAGGCGACCTATTACTCTTAAGGGTTTTACAGGCAGCATGGTACAACAAGACAATACCAAAGGATTGGGAGATTGCCATCATAACACCAATTTTCAAAAAGGGTGACAATCGACAGTGTGGAAACCATAGAGGCATATCCCTTCTCAGTGTCCGTGGTAAAATCTACTCTAGAATCCTAGAGCAGAGACTCCGACGCCTAGCTGAGCCACAATTGGATGAGGTCCAGTGCGGATTCCGAGCAAACCGAAGTACTCAAGACCTAATCTTCACACTCAGACAGCTGAGTGAAAAGGCCCTTGAGTATAAGAGTGAGATGCATCTTTGTTTCATAGATCTGGAAAAGGCGTTTGACAGGGTTCCCTGGAGCAAACTTTGGGACTGTTTGGCAAGGAAGAATATTCCAGCACCTCTGATTCATGCTATACAGAGCTTCTACAAGTCTTGCAGAAATTATGTGAGGACAGCAAACCATAAGTCGGAAGAGTTCAGGACCACCACTGGTGTAAGACAAGGTGATATCCTATCACCTTACCTCTTCATACTCCTTATGGACGATGTCATCAAGGCATGTAAGGAGAGAACAAGAAAGTATTCAGTGGGGTACTGGAAGATGAGACAGGTCTATATTTCGGAGCTGGCATTTGCTGATGATGTTGCCCTGATTGCTAAATCAGAGGCACATCTCCAATCCAACCTGCAAGTCTGGAAGGAAGAGCTGGAGAAGAGAGGGATGGTCATAAGCAGCTCTAAAACAAAATCCATGGTGATATCACGAGAAGAAAGAAAACATCAGATTAAGCTGGGAGAACAGGTCCTGGAGCAGGTCGACCACTTTAAATACCTCGGAGCTATTATAGACCGAAAGGGAGGCATCAAAGAAGAGTTGGCCACTCGAAAAGCAGCAGCTGGGAGACTTTTTCAGGCCATAAATCGAGGATTCCTCAGCAAGAGAGAGGTTGGTAAGAAAACGAAGATGGCTGTATACCGCTCCACCTATGTCCCAGTCTTGACATACGGATGCGAGTCATGGGCAATGACTACAACCCATAAAAGCCAGATCCAAACCTCAGAAATGAGGTATCTGAGGAAGGTGGTTGAAGTAACAAGAAGAGACATGGTACGCAACCAGACGATACGTCAAGGCCTTAAATCCCACCCCCTGCAGACCCAAGTAGAACAGTCCCAATTAAGATGGTTTGGCCATGTCTGCAGAATGGAAGAAGATCGGATACCACGACAAGCATGGGAAACAAAGAGCCAAGGATCCAGACCCCGAGGACGACCCAGAGTGCGCTGGGAGGACAACATTAGACAATCTTTGAAGGATCGAGGACTGGAATGGAACCAGGCCAGGAGGAAGACAGCTGATAGGATAGTCTGGCGCTCTCTCTTCCAAACCTCTACACCTCACGGTAGAAGGGGAACGACTAAGTAAGTAAGTAAGTAAGTAAGTTATTTTAAATGTAATCATTTAAAATTTAAAATGTAATCAGGCTTCTCAAAGCCTGTGTTGTAAATTTTGATTGTCATCATCCTACCTTTGAATTGATTTCTCTCTCTCTTTTTTTTAAACTTTACCGCGAGAGGCAAGGCTGTAACCACTAAGCCAATGGGGTTCTCACCCATGAATATACTGCCACGAAAAATAATGATTGCGAATAATTTAACAACATTCCGGCAATAGAAATAAAAATCAAGAGAACCGTACTATAAAAAAGAAGTTGACCTAAATACTCTTACATGGAACGTAAAATTGCAGAAGAAAGAAATGAAATAATTTCGATAATGATACCAGTATAATGATATTTTTATCATAATAACAGTAACATTAATAGTAACAATATCATCAACAAGATCGATTTAAAAAAAAAAAGCCCACAGCAAGAACAACACAAGTACTATATTTAAATGAATCTTTATCTCAGTGGTTCCCAAATTTTGCGGTACTGCCCCCTAGGGGTGTTGGGAGGTGTGACAAAACGTTTGTACATGTACTTTTGAGCCCCTCTCTCACTCCTCCGTCCGCTTTTTATTTGGCATATTTTGTGCACATTCATTCTTTTTTTTTCTGTGACCACTACCAGACTTGCTTATGTTTCCCAGGTATTATTCTCGAGGCTAATTACACCGGTCAGCGGGTAATACTTTTATCACCTTAGGCGTCTGGCCACATTTGATAGAGTCGATCTCTATTGACACAATATGCTCGCTCACGAGCGATGAAAAGAAAAGCCATATGGTCTGTCTGAGAGAGCCGCCTGGGGTGTGCGAAGACACATGTGATAATTAGATAATCGCTTCCGCTGGCCCATCTCTGTATCAGTATTACAGATAGTCTGTCTGGGGATACAATATTGGCGGAAAGGATCTAGACAGGAATACGTTTACAGATTTGTTTGTGAGTTTGCATAAAGAGGCAAACGGAAGTATTACGAATTATTAGAAAGAGGTCACGCGATGGAATTTTAAAATTTGATATTTTAAAACACCGGGGGGGGGGGGGGGATAATTAAATTAAACACCCCGACCCAGATAGTTTTAAAGAGCTTACGATTGGCTCGATTTGAGAAACGGGATACACAATGTTCTCATTGGAAAATTCGTCAGAAGTACAATCTGGGATTTGCACTGAGAATTGGAAATATAATTTAGCGAAATCGGAGTCACAGATCACACTGCATCGCCACGTCAAGCTAGCAATTCACCAGAGCCAGAGAAGGATCGGACTAAGAATTCCAAAATTATAAGTGACAGATCAGAATATTTGGGCAACTTTAAAACTTAAAAGTTGTTACGTTGGGATAAATTAGAGGATCATGCATGTATACGCGAATGATAGCAGGTGTTCATTCAGGACAAGTATTGTCAGTACACATAACAAAGCCGGTAGGTGAACAGGTCCACGGGAAAAACATGGTTGACATTTAATAAACAAAGTCACTTCACAATGGTCCATCAAACATCAAAAGTACATGGCAATGGATAAGCGTAGTAGATTCCCTGGTCCGTCAATAAAGTTCAAACGTTAGGCATCTTTAAGTGGCAATAATATAATAATAATACAATCCTCTCATCTCCACTCAATTCTGGCCGTTGTACTAAAGGTTCGGTAATCCACGAAAACCAAAGTAATGCGGCAGAAGAAATCAGGGCAAACCAAATATTAGTTGCCTCCTATCGCAAAGTTACACTTGTAGTAAATTATGATATGCACTTCTAGATACGTTTATGAACCATCTTGCACATAACGTGGCAGCCTCCGAGAATCAACAATGCCACAATATATATTTATAAATCACGCTCCATTATCCCGGAGCTCGAAAAATTACACCTCTCTTGGACGCAAACACAAAGACGGAAGCCCCATTAATTAACACACTGAACGCCACGACATGTGACAGAAAACGTCACTAGTTGACCGTCGCTCATCACGGGTGAACGCCTCGTGCAAACCGTAGTTTGCCTACAGGCGAACACAATTTCTCACATAAAAATGGAAATGTGCTAGCGTGTAGTAGCATGCCTTACTATTTTGACTGCACCCCAAATCTATCCTTAACATATCACCCCCTTCGCGGTGTAAAAAAAAACAAATTTATTTGTTTCTTTTTTCAATTCAAATATTTAATATGCGGAAAATATCGGCCAAAATTGATTATATCACAAATATTGGGCCACATAGAAAATAACCTAGTCGCAGTCAGTCTGCCTAATGTAACTTATCATTAAATAACATGCTAGATGAATTTGTCATCAGTCATAAACAGTCATATGTCAATAAGTAACAAGTCATACACAGTCGATATTCCAATGATGTAACAAAAAAAAAAAATTACCTAAATGTATGATCACTGTGATTTTACAATAAACCTATCAAAGAAATAGCATGCATATATGAAAATGGTATGAGATATATAAAATAAATAAAAACAAAAAATCTAAATCAAAAATGCATGAATAATAATTTTAAAAAAATAATTTAGAAGGTTATATCTTCAAGTAACAATGCTGTCAAAAATCCTAAATTAAGCTTAAACGCAATTCACGCATGATATGAATCAAATAAGATATGAAACAATGCGATATGAAATTAATGTAACTAAAGTACATGAATATCTCACAAAAAGAGAAAGAAGAGAGGGAAAAAAAATAGTACAAGAATGCAAGTATAACTAATTAACACAATTATTACATTACTTAATTATTCTACTCTAAGTACCTTTTGTACGTTGGCAAGACAAGTAATGTCCAGATCAAACTTGCAATAATATAAGAATACTCCAAACTATCCGTGTCAGGACTAGATTTGTAGCATAATATAGCAATCTTAATTAATGTGAATGTGCATTTCAGAATAATAAAATGATATTGCAGTTGCAAATTGTTTGTGTCTGTAAGTAGAATAACACTATTCAATGTACCGCTTGCTAAAGTGAATAATGATTATCTCCAAGTCGTATAAATCACAAATGTTAATATGGATGGTTTGAAAATCCTCTTAGTGTTCATGTATTCATCGTTCTTTGTCATAATGACTAGTAGTGGATAAACACCATGGCTTCACACATGTATAATATAAAGTCAATTAACTAAATCAATATGAATCTTCAAGTTCGAGCTGTGGGCATCTCGATAAAGCATCTGCGACCACATTTGCAGAACATGGTATTGCCTCGATTTCATACTGAAAAGGTTGAAGCAGGATGGCGAAACGGGCTAGCTTTGGGTTCTTGTGATTCGCCTTCTTCAATGAGGAAAGGGATTTCTGGTCTGATTGTATGATGAAAGGGGCGCCCAACAAATACCGCTCCAGCTTGACTACCGCCCAGATAACAGCCAGCAACTCTCTTTCTATCACTGGGTACTTTCTTTCTGCATCATTGAGCTTTCTGGATATGTAGAGGGTTGGATGTAATCTTCCCTCGAACTCTTGCATCAGTGATGCGCCGATACCTTTTGAACTAGCATCTGTGCGGAGATAATAAGTCAGATTTGTATCTGGTAACCTCAAAATTGGTGGCACAGAAAAAATATTTTGAACATAATTTAACGCAGCCTGGCACTCTGGTGTCCAGTGTACGTGGTTCGGTAAGCCTTTTTTAGCAAGGCAGAGAGGTCTGCAGTGATTGAAGACAAGTTTGGTATAAATTTACTATAATACTGAATCAAGCCGAGAAGACTACGAACTTGCTTCTTAGTAGTGGGCACAGATAATTTTAGGATTTTGGAAACATTATGTGGCACGGTCTGAAGAAAACCGTGACCCACCTTATGTCCCAAGAATGAAATTTCCTCAAAGGCAATAAAGATCTTTGAGGGCTTGGCTGTTAGGTGATGGAGACGTAAAGTGTCCAGAAGAGAATGTAAACCTAAGAAGTGCTCCTCCCAAGTGGAACTGAATAGACAGATGTCGTCTATATATGTGATTATATCGGACCGATGAGAGAGAACTTTTCTCATCATCCGGACAAACGTTGCCGGGGCGTTCATAAGACCGAAAGGCATTACGTTCCACTGATAGAGACCCTGCTGTGTATCAAAGGCAGTGTATGGTTTAGCTCTGTCAGTCAAGGGAACTTGCCAGTATCCCTTGGTAAGGTCAATTTTAGTAAAGAAACGAGACTTGGCGAGACGAGACAAAAGATTTTCAAGTAGGGGTAAGGGTTCAGCATCGAAGACTGTGATGTTATTCAGCTTCCGGTAATCTACACACAATCTGATATTTTTGTCTTTCTTACAAACGATGACCATAGGTGATGAGTAAGGGGCATTGGAAAGTTCTATAATTCCTAAATTAAGCATTTGTTTTAATTCTTCCACCTGGTGCTGGTAGTAAATAGGGACAGGATAGGGGCGTAGACGAATTGGTCGATCATCTGTAAGGGTGATGTCATGCGAAATGACTTATGTACGCCCTGGGATGTCTGTGAGGACGTCTGGAAAGGATTCTAGAAGATTAGAGACTTGGGAATGTTGTTCAGAAGACAAAGCTGGACAAATAGCAATATCCTTCCATGTCTCAGTCGATTGGAGAGGAAAGACAGGTAAGTTCATGGGAACATCAGGAAAGCCGATTCTTCCTCCTGAATTACTGATAGCGCAGAGTAGTGAGTACCAGGTCTAGGGTGGTCATCAACTGCTTGAAAGATGGCTTGAAGATGTTCCGGTCTAGTGTGGAATTCTTTAAGCATGTTTATGTGAAAGGTCTTCCTTTACCCTTTTATCTCTAAGATGTAGTCAACATCAGAAATGCGTGACAACACTTTATATGGACCATTCCAAGCAATTAAAAGTCTATTTTCTTTCCTTGGAAGCAATACAAAAGCTTCATCGCCCGGCAATAGTTGACGTAATCGTCTATTGCGATTTTGGAACTGGCGTGATCTTGCTTTAGCAGCATCGGAAGAAGCTGTAGCCATTGGGCATGCATCTATAATGTTACGCCGGAGGTTAACGACGTATTCATATGATGACTGGATGTCCTGAGTCATCTCTGAGTCTATGAGTAGGTCCTTAATAAGTGACATGGGACCTCGAGGTTAAGCTCCAAACACAAGCTCAAAAGGCGAGAAACCGGTCTGTTCATTCGCTACCTCACGGTATGCGAACAGCACGGCGGGTAAAACCCTGTCCCAATCTTGAGGATATTTCACTGTAACTTTGCCCAATAACTGCTTTAACGTCCGGTTAAGACGTTCCACCATGCCATTGCTCATCGCATGGTAAACACTACTGAGAGACCTGTCGATATTGAGGCGTTTCATAACAGCAGTCATAGTGTCAGATACAAATTGCGTACCTCGATCTGAAAGAAGTTTTCGAGGAAAACCAAGTCTAGAAAAAATCAAGAAAAGGGCATCAGCAACGTCATTAGTGGTGATGTTCTTAAGAGGGATGGCCTCGGGCCATCGAGTGCACATGTCGATACATGTGAGCACATACCTGTGTCCTCTAGCGGACATAACAGGTAAAGGACCGATAATATCTACGGCCATTTTCTCAAAGGGGCGTACAGGTATATCACACGCCTGAATCGGGGCCATATGATAGGCTCCTCTTGATTTTACCTCTTGACAAATAACGCAAGAGCGACAATATATGGAGGTGTCTCTGGAAATTCCCGGCCAAAAGAAAGAGGACAAAACTCTGGATCGCGTCCTAAAGTAGCCCATATGGCCAGCACAGTGCGAATCGTGTGCATGTTGTAGAATGTACAGACGAAGTTTTTGGGGAACCATCACCTGATGTCTGATTAAAGATGAATCTTTTAAATTCCTAACCAGTACATCATTTTTAAGTGTGTACCACTGTTTTGGTGACAAACTATCATCAACGTAATCATTATCTTTGACTAATCTAAAGAATTTCTTCAAAGAGTTGTCTTCTCTTTGAAGTTTGATAAAGGATTGTTTGTCTATATCAGAGTGAACGTGAAAATTGTCCTGAGTTCCAGGACCGGTATCATCATTTTCCTTTTGTGCCTTGGCCTGGGCACGCGTAGTAACTGCAGCAGCAGTTGATAAATTTTGACGTTCCCATTGAACAATTTCTTCGGGTGAGCAATCATTGCTGCCGTGTATCCGGCCAAGTGTGACATCCGCTATTGGATTCCTTAACAAACACACTTTAACCTTGCCTGTAAAAAATGGTGAGTGAATATCCACCACGGCTGTGGGATAAAATTCCACTGTACCGCCGAAAGTTACACATTTAACAAAGTCACCCGTTGCATGAGACGGATGTACTAATGACTGTCTCACTCCGACAGTCGTGCAACCAGAATCACGGAGTACTGTAACTTGAGTGCCATTTAATAAACCTTTATGAAGCTGTAGTACTCCTGTGCCATCATGTGCTGATGAAGCAGTAACTGCTGGGAGCGGATGACCACATTTTAACAAGGAAGTCACATTAGACTGGAATAGAGTTTGGCAATCTGGACACTGTGAAGCAGTATCAAAGTCAAACGAACAACATGAAGCTGAATGATTAACAACATTGTTGTCTTGCGCGTTCTCAGGTGTAGCAGCAGTATTTGCTGAGTTGGCATGGTAGTTCGAATTTGCATTATTTCTAGAGCGTGATCTATGTCTCTGATTGTAAAAAGAGTTATTTTGACTCCCGTCATTATTTCTTTGGTTCCTATTGTTGTTTCCTTGATTTCTATAGTCTTGTGACCTATTACGATGTGAATAATTTTGGTTATTGGGTCCCCAGTTATTCCAATTCTTATTATAGTTACCAAAATTATCATTCCTTCTTTCTCCTGAGTTTTGTTGGAAGTTACCTCTGTTTTGGGGTGAATAGTTTCTATATGGTTGTCTACCTCTATATGGTTGTGAGTTATTGAATTTGTTTGGTTTGAAATTCCCATCACAACTGTAGGATCTTTGTCTATGATTGTTGCGGTTCCAAGTTGTAGCTGCGGCAACAGGTAAAGCTTCCTTAATAGTGTTGTTACTGACACAAACTCCCGGATGTGCATTACAATATTGCCTACATAATTCCTCCATTGAACTCAAACTCGACGGCTTCCTTTCCTGTAGATATTCTCGCAGTGGTCTGCTCACGGAAGACAAGACTTTGTCTCGCAATAACAAGTCCTTAAGGCCCTCATAATTCTTTTCAATGCCGGAAAGTTGTATCCATCTATTAAATGTTAGACGAGTTGCAGCTACAAACTGTGTAAAATCTTTACCCGTTTCAGGAATCATATGTTTGAACTTCATACGATAACCTTCAGCGTCTAACTGATGAAGTTTTAATAATAACGTTTTAGCAGCATCATAATTGCGTCTATTCGGCCCGTCCAATTGGCACAGAGCAGTTAAGGATTCACCAGTCATGAAATCCATCAATCTTGTACACCAATGTGATCTATCAAGCTTATTTTCTTCACAAACATTTTCATAGCGTTGTAGGAAGGACGAAATATCGTCTATTTCTGGCTTAAACTCAGGCAAACGGAATTTAACAAAACCGCTATCGTGGTTGCTAGAGGAACCTCTACGTTCAGAGTCGTCATTTTGTCTACTCTGATGTTGGACTTTTTGTTCTTCAATACGTAAAGTCGCCATTTTTTCTTTATGTGCAAGCTTTCTCTCTTCTAATTCTTTTTCATGAGCAAGTTTCGTTGCTTCTGCAGCTTGTTGAATCTTTTTCTCCTCAAATTGTCTTTCCAACTTTTTTTCTTCTAATTCTTTTTCATGAGCAAGTTTCGTTGCTTCTGCAATCCTTTTGTTCTCTTCTGCAAGTAGCTCTGCTTTTCTGAGCTCTCGCTCTTCATACCGTGCATCTCTTTGTCTCTTATTCTCTAGGGCTTCTTGATTTTCTTTGGCATTGAATTCCGCTTTGGCAAAGTCCATTAATTCCTTCGCCTTATAACCATATTCTTGGCCCATAGTAATAAATTCCTGATACTCCATTATCTACTTCTTCAGTTTCTTACTATCAATATTATAAATTATGTAATAAATGTATCTCGATTAGTCCGTCTCTACCAATTCACTAGCTTTGTGCTTTGCAATATTATCAATGCAAATAGATTCTTAATATTACTAATTAATAACAAAATAGTATAGTATGAAAGACCAACAGTAGTAAAGATACGAGGGAAAAGAGAAAGAGAGGAGAGAAAAAAAATTATTATAATGTACAAGAACAGAATTGATGGAACTAAACAAAAAGACAAGTACAAGTGACCAAGGCAATGTAATAACAGCAGCAAGTAAACGAAAAATAATGCAAATGGGAAACTAAGGAGAAATAACAAATAGAACAGACTTACTGCTTAAAACAAAACAAAAAACAGGACAGGACCTGTAACAATATATATAAATGTAACCAAGTGATAGAAGGTTAGACTAGCATCACGAACAGAATGGTTGTCAACTAAGAAGAAGAAAACAAAACCAACACACTACAAAAACTGACAACTAAAAGGACGGAGCAACACACCTAACCAAATTAAGTCACACTAAACAGGCAGTGAACTAAACGTCGGTGAGAAAACTCAGGCCGGAAATTTCACTGCTTGAGAAATGTAAGCAAAACCTATAGAAATATCTGCTCAGCGGTCATTTTTCCAATGACATGTGTCGCTAACAACAGATTTGTACAAAGATATAGAAACGAAAAAAACGAATAACACAGATGTAACAAAAAGGCTTACACCACGGCAAAGATACAAGAGTGTATTAACAGGCACTTATCTTATCGTAATCCGATCAGATGCAAGTCCGGAAAAAGGTGTCAACACTGGAAAACGCTGTCCCTCAATACAAGTGAAGCACGGATAAAATGTAAATAGTACACGGTCTCAATCAGATGGGCATCATGAACTGTGTAGATCTTGAAACGTTGTGTTGACTTGGTACAAAATAACTTGACATCGCCGTGGCAGGACTTGAAAGAATCTTATAAACGTTGTGATGTAGACTAGAACACGAAATAAACTTGGAAACTGGAAATTGTAATCTTGAACGTTACAGCGAACAATAGGACATTGAAACTGGAACATCGGATATGCGCAGTAGCAAAGTTCGTTATCCAACTGGACCCGTTGATAATGACTGAGTTCACGAAGCGGTGTGTTCACAATAACACGCTGAACAGGAGTGACGGTCGTATATACAGATTAAATGTCAGCTGTATTTTTGCAAAGTACGAAGGTATACTTGCTTCAGTGAATTTGAAAACTATGTCCTGATGAAAGTATCGATCCAAAACCACACTGGCCACCAAATTATATGGTGTTACGTTGGGATAAATTAGAGGATCATGCATGTATACGCGAATGATAGCAGGTGTTCATTCAGGACAAGTATTGTCAGTACACATAACAAAGCCGGTAGGTGAACAGGTCCACGGGAAAAACATGGTTGACATTTAATAAACAAAGTCACTTCACAATGGTCCATCAAACATCAAAAGTACATGGCAATGGATAAGCGTAGTAGATTCCCTGGTCCGTCAATCAGGTTCAAACGTTAGGCATCTTTAAGTGGCAATAATATAATAATAATACAATCCTCTCATCTCCACTCAATTCTGGCCGTTGTACTAAAGGTTCGGTAATCCACGAAAACCAAAGTAATGCGGCAGAAGAAATCAGGGCAAACCAAATATTAGTTGCCTCCTATCGCAAAGTTACACTTGTAGTAAATTATGATATGCACTTCTAGATACGTTTATGAACCATCTTGCACATAACGTGGCAGCCTCCGAGAATCAACAATGCCACAATATATATTTATAAATCACGCTCCATTATCCCGGAGCTCGAAAAATTACACCTCTCTTGGACGCAAACACAAAGACGGCAGCCCCATTAATTAACACACTGAACGCCACGACATGTGACAGAAAACGTCACTAGTTGACCGTCGCTCATCACGGGTGAACGCCTCGTGCAAACCATAGTTTGCCTACAGGCGAACACAATTTCTCACATAAAAAATGGAAATGTGCTAGCGTGTAGTAGCATGCCTTACTATTTTGACTGCACCCCAAATCTATCCTTAACAAAAGTAAATCCGCATTTTTAAATACAAAGACTGGAAACTTAAATGACCAGGATCGAAGTATTTGGGCAACTTTAAAACTTAAAAAGTAAACCCGCATTTTTAAATACAAAGACTGGAGACCTCAGGAATCAGATCACCCGTCATAAGAGGAATAAAAAATGTTCCCAGACCAAGTGATTCGTAAACCATCCTAAGTGCTGTGTCCATTCTAAACTGTGCCAGGAGATTGAGTTCCCAAAAGTTACTTTGGGTTCGTGGAACGAAGCTATCAGATAGTTCGTGGAACGAAGCCGCAAGACTAAAGTTCGACGTCACTAGTTGTGAAGTAAAAGCAGGGAATCAACACTAACCGCCTAAATTGGACAAGTTGTGTGAAGAAGTGCCCTCATCACAGAAGAATTGACGAAACCACGGCTGCAGGACTCACCTAGATCAATTAAGGTTACAAGGAAACAGCAAAAGGACAATATTTTTTTCTGTAAAATCCTCACCTAAGTCTCAGTGAAGAGAAACATTATTTTACCTCTAAAATTCACCATCATTTCATCAGTATTTTAACCTGTAGTGATTATTACATTTGTTACATGTTATTTTAAAACAAAACAATCATTGTTTATTCAGTTATTATAGGTATGAAAGCATACGTATGAGCAAGACTCTTTAATATATATATATATATATATATATATATATATATATATATATATATATATATATATATATATATATATATATATATCACCCGTGTGTTGCCGGGGCCCGAAAGGGGAGCAAAGAATAGTAACACTGCACCCTACCACGCATGTCGTAAAAAGCGACTAAGGAGGGTTGGGCATGGGGCTGTTTACCCCATCCCGTAAAAACTTCGCACAGTGGGCTGATCACCTGCTTGCCAACCAATCTGATTACGGAAACAACGATGGATTGTTTGGTCTGTTTTTGTTCCACAAAGACGCCACTAGGCGTGGTGGAAACAGCGATAGATTGATCAATTTGTTGTTGCCCTAAGACGCCACTAGGCGTACTGGCCACATACTGCTTTGCCGGTTGGTGGCTAAGGATGGAAGAAGAAGAATACATATATATATATATGCCTCGTAATAGTCTCCTCTGTCTGCGCCATCCATGACATCCCCCTCTTTATTCTCGCTCCTTTGATGTCAGCTATGTTCCCATGCAGGGGATGCCTTTTGTCTGTGGTTACACGCATATACGCTTTTACCTGTGCCATCGTATATCTAGATCTAATTGACAGCAATCCAAGCATGTGCCGCATCTGTGTGAATGCCGACGTATATTTCTTCTTCTTTCCGTCAGACATCTACTTGAGTAAACAAGAAAGTAGTGGTCAACTTTAGATTGCTGAAATCGTCATATAATTTGTCCTGTTTTGGTACCGTTAACGGCCAGATGCATTTTTCTCTGTTTCTCATATGTACGGTAGTCCTCCAGCAGTTTTGGATAGTTATTTTATCAATGCTACGGGTATGTCCATGTTTAGTTTCTGTCTTCAGTTTATTGAATAGATGGTATCTCAGTCTGGGACCCGTGCGGGACCTAAAGATCAATACTTGTTCTCTTTTGTTGAGCTGGTGATAGGCACAGTTTTATAGTGGTCAGGATACTCAGATTCCAGTGTGTACCTGTATGTGCTCTTGGTAAGTCTCTTGCTCTCGTATTTTACGCTTATGTTAGTCTGAGACAGTTTTCCCCCGTCAGTTGTATAGTCTGTCTGCCTCTTTATTCTCATAGATGTTGCGGTACTATATCAAAATTTGTTTTGAATTAAACAATTCAGAAAACTTAACAGATCGTCAAGTGTGCAAGAGGACTGAGCAGAAGACGGTCTAAGCAGGACTAATTTGTAGAATCAACACATGAGAGCACATCCACTGAATAATGTAACAACTAACACTCTGATAACAAATTTCTTGTCTGGAGAAAATCGAGCTTTCTTAAGATGAAAGAACATTCCTGGCGTTGGGAAGAACTTCCAGACAGAAGCACGAAGAAAAGCCATTAAATATATAGAGGAACATTAACAAAGCGGTGAGTAAACTCATGCATACACAGATGGATCCACAGGTCATGCAACTGAAAACAGATGTGGAGGATTTTTAAAAAAAAATAACAAGCACTGCACACGGAAGAAAAAGTGTCAGTAGGAGCAGATACATTGTCACGCAACTTCAAAGCAGAGACAGACAGACACACACACACACACACAAAACGCAACAGAAGAA
Organism: Oreohelix idahoensis; assembly: GCA_024509875.1. Classification (NCBI taxonomy): domain Eukaryota; kingdom Metazoa; phylum Mollusca; class Gastropoda; order Stylommatophora; family Oreohelicidae; genus Oreohelix; species Oreohelix idahoensis. The sequence continues at coordinate 328,417 of JAMPIV010013004.1, read as the reverse complement.
CTAATGACGTAAACACCGAGAGAATAACAGTGTAACAGCACTGAAGAGTCAAAGAAACTCGGATCTCCATGGTGACGTATAACGCTTTTGTTTTAGTTTTGTATGGGTTAACACCAACCTCTAAATTCTCTCAATGGACTTACTGACTTCGTGTAGAACTAGTCATTATCCCGCCTGAGGCTTTTCGCTAAACACACAGTATGGTGTTCTGTTTTTTGTTTTGTTTTTCCCGATCCTCGATTACACTAGTCAACAAATTTTCAAAAGTTTTTTGTACCAGAAATTAAATATACCATTTCTTATTGATTTTGACATGCTGATTTCAAATATCATAATTAAATTCACCAATTGGCTCTGGTTTTTTTTTAATGATGAATTTACATTACAGTAATACAAATAATGTATGCTTGTTTAATTCTCTGGGGTGAACAGCTAGTCTTTCTACTTTAGCATTATAAAAATTGTGGTTACATACTCAATTAATTGATATTTCAACATAAAATGATAGAAAAAATGAAAACATTATTTAAAGTTCACATATCATGTTTTAAAAAGGCATATTTGAACCCATTCCGTCATTATTCAGTCGCTGTTCGAGCTCTCTTTGCTTGCTTCTTGTAGTCAATCGATGAGATGTCTCTTGTCACAGTCCAACAGTAATCAGCAAGCATTGAAGGGCTCCAATTGCCTTGATACCTTGTCTCCATAGCAGCAATGTCCTGGTGAAATCGTTCACCATGCTCATCACTGACCGCTCCACAGTTTGACGTAAAGAAATCCAGATGAGAATACAGAAAATGAATTTTCAAAGACATGTTGCAGCCAAGACTCTTATACTTCAGAAGGAGATTTTCTACAATTTCATTGTAATTATCAGATCTGTTGTTTCCAAGAAAATTGTCCACCACTGACTTAAATGCTAGCCATGCTGCTTTTTCCTTGCCATGCAACACGCAAAGAAACTCGTCATCATGAAGAAGTTTTCGAATTTGCGGACCAACAAATACTCCCTCTCTTATTTTAGCTTCACTCAGTCTTGGAAATTTTCTGATGAGGTATTTGAAAGCCTCATCTGTTTTCTCCATGGCCTTGACAAAGTTTTTCATGAGACCCAGCTAAATGTGCAAGGGTGGCAACAAAATCTTGCTGGTGTCGACAAGTGCTGGGTTCTCAACGTTCTTACTGCCAGGCTGCAATGACTGCCTGATTGGCCAATGTCTTCTGATGTAATGGTCACTTCGTGCACGGCTATCCCACTCACAGAGAAAGCAACAGTACTTGGTGTATTCACCCTGTAGTCCAAGCAAAAGAGCGACCCCTTTTAAGTCACCGCAAAGTGACCAATGATGATGATCGTAGTTTATACACTTCAAAAGCTGCTTAATGTTTTCATAAGTTTCTTTCATATGAACTGCGTGACCAACTGGAATTGACGATAACACATTACCATTATTCAACAAAACAGCTTTAAGACTCGTCTTGGATGAATCAATGAAAAGCCTCCACTCTTCCGGTATATAATTGATTTTGAGGGCTGCCATTAAACCAGAAATGTTGTGGCACGCAGAAAGGTCACCCTCTTTGAAAAAGAATGTAATAAGCGGCTTCTGGCGGTTCCTATACACAGAAATTGTAACATCTTCTGCCAGGAGATTCCACTGTTGCAATCTGGAACCCAAAAGCTCCGCCTTGTTCTTCGGTAAATTCAGATCTCTTACAAGATCATTCAGTTCACCTTAAGTTATTACGTGTGGTTTAGTGGATGTAGTTTGCTCAAAATCTGGGTCGCTTGAGGTTGATGGTTCAGGACCACCAATGTCCTCTTCTTCATCAGTGGAAGCAGCTGAAAATGATTCTGGCACTTTGGGAACTGGTAGGTCATCGCCATGTGGTACCGGACGTATTGCAGAGGGGATGTTTGGATATTCCAGAGTCCATTTTTTCTTCTTTGATATGCCTTTCCCAATTGGAGGGACCATGCAAAAGTAACAGTTGTTGAGATGATCCGTGGGCTCTCTCCAAATTATTAGGACTGCAAAAGGCATAGCTTGCCTTTTGCCAGTCAACCACAGTTTAAGATGTGCTGCACATGTATTGCAGCATATGTGTGGCGCCCAGCTCTTATCTTGATCTCCTATTCTGCAGCCAAAATACAAACTGTACGCCTTCTTAATCACTTTAGTTATATTTCGTTTTTGTGATAGAAATGTCACCTCACCACATATATAACAGAAATTATTAGCACTGTTCATACATGTCCTAGGCATTTCTAACTACGATACTTTTGATAAGGACAAATGCACTAACTAATGGCAAAATTTTATCAGAGATAAGATATTTATACACAAAGGTGATGTAATCATAGGTAGGATTGCATCATCAACTTCTAGTTACATTTTTATTGGTCATTAGAAAAATTATGCAATCGCCCACAACAGTTGCGTCATATATATAAATTGACCGTAATTAAATAAACTAGTAGCATATATCTTGAAAACTAGAGCCAATCAACATTTTAAAATGTCATTTTCGTTTTCAGCACACCAAAATTAGTTAAGATCAGCTATTTTCATTTCTGGTACATTTTGGTTGTTGACGGATAATTATCCGTCTCCTACTTACAGCTCCCATCTTTAAGTGACCCATTTCTGTGTTGTTCAACGGCCATTTTCTTGTTCGCATGATCTGAATTTGTTCATTAAACGCCTTTCTTGTCTGTATGTTGCCACAATCTCCAGCCGTTATCTGAACACCGTTCAAAGTTTCACAACCGGTGTTTCACAGAGTACTTCCAATTATTGTTATATGACCAGTTTCAAAGTTTTTTATTGTTTAAAAAATAACAAAATGTAATATACGGTACAATAGTTATAAAATACGCTTTTAACATGTTGCAATATTGTGAATATCGTTTATTTATTTGCTTTTTATTCGGGGCAGGAATAATACGATGGCTAAATACATACTTCCTAACCCTGTATAAATACAGACTTTTCGTTCGTTCTATTCCTTCAACGTACCTAGGTGTGGTGAAGTGGGATGTTATAAATATTTATAGGGGACTTAGTGTACTGACTGAGATCAGCTGTGAAGGTATCTATATCTATTAAGAGTAGTGTATTATAGATAACCTTACTTGCTACCACATATCTATATATCTCAGTCAGAATTATTCTGGAATAGTGTGATGACTACGTTATGTGTCTAGGGTATGTGTATGATGAAGTGTAAGTCACAACAACAGACAGATAAACAATTTAATTTAATCCACTACTCTTGACAACACTGTGACACTCACATACATATAACACTCTATGAGAATATCTTAAGGAGTCACTGATAACTTTTCAAATAACAATATGTATTCATGGTTATCATAAAGGTATATGTGTCCTGATTCAAATACAAAGGAACCAGGAATCACAATCAATTTTAATTACAAGTATATGTACAGACTTTATCAATATGAATATTGTAGTGACATATATTATTAAAATATCCTATATGTGTCAGTTGTGTAGTGGTAATATGAGGTAATACTGGTTTTGTTTTGTTCAAGCTCTGTTGGTATTTGTCATCATGACTTCAATAGTTTGTCTTTTGGGACTAGTATTGGAGATGTTCTCAGTTCCTGATATTAAGACAATTAAATTCCCCTCTGAATGTTATTTTTACAAAGTCATTTCAAGATGAGGGGACATAATGTTGAGCTCAGCTGGCCAAATCAGCTTATCTTGCGTGATGGCGGCAGGGAAGGACTCCTCTGCTCGAATTCTCCTCTGGGCTCTGGAGACACCTCACTGATAGCTAAAAAGACCAAGGAGTATGCTGTCCGACTCTGGATTCAGCAAAGCTCTGACCAGGTGCTGCTCAGTACCATCAAGACCACGGTCCCACAATTTCATGGAAATAAACACAGATACGTTGATTAGCAATGAATTCTGGCACAATTACTGGCACAAATTCCCATCTGCTTATGTTCCAGGCTTTTATTTAACACAAATATGAGCTGGCTTCAACGCACTGTTGCTTTATCAAGATCATTTGCACTAGTGGTCTCGAACTAACGTTCCTAAGTGAGTATATCAGCGAGTCTAGCCAATGAGGCCACGTTTCGACAAGTGTTTGAAAAAATGTTACCTTTTCACGTCTCCCCTAACAACGAAAGATAGTATTTATAGCCCGACCAATCGTGGTTAGTCTTTCATTTGTTGCGCTCCAATCAATTTGGAGTTTACATGGTAGGCTAATTCTGTAACGTAAGATTTTTTTCAAACACGTTATAAAAAAATTTTATGAGCAGAAATGATTCCATGCTGTCAGGCATCCCCACTATTTTATTTTGGGTATAATTTATTAATTCCTGGACTATTTGCGTAACGTTTTACATATTCTTTGTCAGCAAGCCCCAAGGAACCCAAATATCCAAATTTAAAAGAGCTACGTGGCTGCGTTCAAAATATGTATTTTCTACCTCCTGTTTCGAAGATGTGCTGTCTGGGTACTGTTATGTTTTCAACCGTAAACCCATCTATTGTTATCTTTCCTAATAAGCGTTTTTTGTGATTTTAAAACCTAACTCTGGGAAGGGTAATGTATTTTATCACTGTCCGTCTGAAAAAAAGTTAGTGCATGTAGTCTTACACGCGTGATGGCAGCATTTGTGTATCGCGCGACGCGTGTTGCATGCGTTCCTGATTTTCAGCCCTCCCTCTCTCTTTATCCTTTAGTCCATCTGTTCGTTCGTTTTGGTAACGCAGTATAATTAATGTTAGGATTAATTTAGGTCATTACGCAGTCTGCCTCTCAATGTTTTTCCAAGAAATACAGCACACGTTTCATTGAAGAAAGCGGGTATAATACAGTAAGCTTTTACTATCAACGTGAAAGCGTTACAATTTGCAGACGAAGCAGAAAACAAGGGGGATTTCGAGTACAGTCATTGTGACAGCACTGTTCTTTACCATTCTTCTTCCTTTATTTATTATATGTATTTATTAGGCTTTATATTTACTTGATAATTTATATATGTGGATTAGAATATTCCACGACACTAGGTACCGCTCACTGTACAGTGAACCTTACCTGCTAGGTAGGAAGCACTGAACTTGGGTCGGAATGACTTAACAGTTATCAAGATTTAAAAAACATCAGAAACCCGTATATAAATATAATTAATGCTGTATTGTGTGTATTGAGAAATGGAGGTGCCAGTAAAGCCAAGGCAAAAATACATGATAATTGCATTTTTTGTTCCTACTTGGTAGTGTATCAATAAAGAGTATTAATAAAGTAAAACTACATAGATGACATTCCTTCAAAACATAAATCTGGCCAACGAAAATCAGTATTCGTCTAATCTGTAAAAAATATGTAAATTGCTTATTTAGTATCTACTATTACCAATATAGAGTTAAAAACTATTTTTATATTTTATATATTTAAAAAAAGTCAAATAATGTATAACGTCATCTGCTCGCATTGTGAAATAAACCTTCTATTTGGCCAGAACGTACTAATCGCAGTGCGGGCAACGACAGAAGCATATTTTTTCGTCCGTAATAAGTGTAATTGTAATCGAGTTCATGTTGTTGAAGATAAGTAGCTGTTTTGAATTACGATACAAGAAGTCATATATAATCTCAGACCTAGGGGTCTTTTATATTTGGACAAGCGCCCTAATATAACCAACTAAGTTGAACGGACGCACCTCGCCAAAACGAGGCAAAACCTTATTTAAAAAAAAAAAAACATTAAAAAAACATGAATCTTTATAAAAGCTTTTAAAAGAGTCATATTTCGTTTAATGTTGACAATTTTCACATCTGATTTTCAGTGATCTTCATATTTTTTTTTTTCACGAAGTTTCACTTATAAAAATTTGTTCAGTTGACTTAATGTTAATATACAATACAATACAAAACATTATTAATTTGTAAAATAAAATAAATAATAGCTTTGTTAACATTTCAAAATAGAAATATTTCTCAACTTTATTAGACGTCAATGACGGTTACATGTGCCAGTAACAACAAGACAATAATACATGCTAAATGCGTTTTATCTACTTGGTAATGCATCTGCTGGGTATAAATAAAGAGTATTAATAAAGTTTTATTGCGAATTTTATCTTAACTTGCCTACCGGTGTGAGGCATTTATGAGTGTTAACGTGAAGCATTCACGGTAATGGGCTGTTATAAAGCAACAACTAACCAAGAAGACTGCAATCCTCTCTATTATAACGTATAACCTAATTAACATGCCGAGTATGGCAAAATCCCACAGAGGGCTGTTACGTTTAACCGCCGCTTTGTAGGGAAGTTCAAAGAAAGAAACTAGCATTGAATGACATGAGAACTATTGAACTCTAAAAGAAAGTTGAGTGTAAAATTTAAAGTAATTGCCTTCAAATTTCAAATTATGACAAGAACTCTATTCGTAATCAGAAGCAACTGAAACTTTCCTACATTATGTAAAAATAAACTTACTTTAAAATGAAAAGGGTTAACTCGTAAAACAGTTTTCCATAATGAATTATACATAATGGTAAGTACAACTTGTTTTTTTTTTAATATTTTTAAAATTGTTCTGCACTCAGTACTGTATAAATTGACTGCATGTTTAAAAATCACTGACCAATTTAATTAAGTGCATGTCATAGCGCTTTCATTTCTTCACATTTTCAAATATAACACTGTATGTTTTCATTATAAATAAATTATTTAATGTAAACCCAATAACGGTAGTCATGACTCAAATTAGCTTGTAAAAATGTTGTTATTGATTTAACTTAAGCCACTCATGATATTTCGTCTCAGTATGATGCCTATTCATTCCGTAACTTCATTTCTTTTTACATAGACAGAGGTGTCAGCCCTATGCTAAAACCCCCAACCTGGAGGACCAGGGTGTCTGCTTTAGTCTGACCCCTGCCCGCGCAAACCTGTCCAGCTTGGTAGAACCTTCCAGGAGTAAAACCCCAGCTGGCATAGCTCTGGTGATAATCAGGGTACGCAAGCCGCCATACCTCGACAAGGTATTGACACCGGTGATGGAGTTACGGAAACGACAACAAATGAACAAACTTTGCTGCGGGACGGACATCCGGAGTCTGAAGCTCGTATGACTGTCAGTGGTGAAAGCCGAAAGGAAGCCACTGACACAAAAACGGATGTCCTGACCGCAAAACGTGAAACAAGAAAGGGATTTTGGAATATCAGGCTCATTGAACGAGACGGGTAAACAAAAACAGGTCACAGCAGAAATGAGAAACTATAGATTACGCATTCTAGGGATAAGCGAGAGCAGATGGACAGGGGGAAGAAAAAATTAAAACAGCAACAAGAGAAACAGTACTTTACTCTGTAAGAGAGGATGGACAGCACAATGAAGGTGTAGCCATTATTCTATAGAAAGGAATAGAAAGGACATTACTGGAATGGAAACCCATCAACAACAGACTGATAAGAATAAGATTGAGAGGGAGATTCACCAACACTACAATAATACAATGCTACGCACCAACGAATGACAGCGATGATGAGGTCAAGGATGAATTCTATTAACAACTGCAGAAAGAAATGGAAGACACACCTAGATATGAGCTTATCGTAGTAATGGGAGACCTCAACGCGAAAGTTGGAACACACAATACATATAATGAAAGAGTAATGGGGAAATGCGGCAGCGGAACAGCAAACGAAAATGGGGATAAATTAATAAGTTTCTATAGCTTTAACAACCTGGTCATTGGAGGAACACTTTTTCCACACAAAGAAATTCACAAATTTACATGGGAATTACCAAATGGTCGGGACAGAAACCAGATAGACCACATTATGATTAACGGTAGATGGAGACATGCATTACAAGATGTGAAGGTAAGAAGATGTGCGGATGTGGGAAGTGATCACCATTTAGTAGTAGCAAAACTGAAAGTGAAACTCAGAACGGCTGGACCAACTGTAACTACACAGAAAAGGTTTGACATCAGCAAATTGAAGGACCCACTTACCAGAGTTGCTTTTGCGGCTGATATATAGAAGCGATATCAATTTGCCAAAAGTCCGGAAAAGACATTGACTGATGATAAAAACCAGAAATTCAACACCATTTCAACAATATATAAGGAAAGCAGCAAATCATGAATGGGATTCCAGGAAAGGAAGAAGGAAGACTGGATAACACCAGAAACATTAAACACCATAACGATGAGATAGGAAATGAAAAGAAAGAAAACAGAAGCGAAGTCCCCTAGGTTAAAGCAACTATATAGCGAACAGTACAGTCAGCTGGACAAGGAAGTTAAACGCCAAACCCGAGCCAACAAAAGGAATTTCCTAGATGATCTTGCAAGACAGGCAGAAGAGGCAGCACTGAGAAATGAACAAAGCACAGTACAAAAAAATAACTAAAATCATCAGCGAAAACGAGATGCAAACAATATTACATTAGTAAGAGATAAGCAAGGAAATCTCACCACGACAGCAGAGGGACAGGAAACAAGATGGGCAGAGCATTTCAGAGAAACTCTGAACAAGGAACCACCAGAGACACAATTGAATGTTTCTGAGGCTGAAAATGATCTAGATGTTAATACAGACATTCCACGAAAAGAAGAAATCATCACAGCAATCAAAGGGTTAAAGAATAGGAAAAGCTCCTGGCCATGATAACTTAAATGCAGAGCTATTTAAGACAGACCCAGAGCTAGCAGCAGAACTATTAGAACCACTATTTGCACAAGTCTGGAAAACAGGGACAACACCAACGGAGTGGAACAAAAGAATAATTGTCAAATTGCCCAAGAAGGGAGATCTTGCAGACTGCAATAATTGGAGAGGAATTACTCTTCTCTCAGTTCCCAGCAAAATACTAGGCAGGATAATTATACAGAGAATTTCAAAAGCAGTAGACCACAATTTGAGGAAAGAACAAGCAGGATTTAGAAAGAACAGAAGATGTGTAGATCATATATTTACCCTCAGGAACATTATAGAGCAGTGCTCAGAATGGCAAAGACAGCTGTACATTAATTTCGTTGATTTTGAAAATTCTTTTGACAGTATACATAGGGACAGTTTATGGAAAATACTGAGGGCTTATGGAATTCCAAACTGCATAGTGTCAATCATAAACAGCCTCTATGCCAACTTTACGTGTAGCGTTGAGCAGAGCAACCTAACCTTTGAGGTGAAGACAGGAGTACGACAGGGATGTCCCTTATCAACCACTCTATTTTTAACAGTCATAGATTGGGTGATGCGCCAGACAACAGAGGGCAGTCCAAGAGGAATAAGATGGACTACATTTTCTACATTGGAAGATCTGGAATATGCAGATGACATTGCACTACTAGCACATTCACATCAACACATCCAGGAAAAAACGGATAGACTTAATAAGTATAGCCAGCAGGTGGGCTTGAACATTAATCTAAAGAAGACAGAGGTCATGACGCTCAATGTGAACAACCCTGAGCCCATATCAGTAAGGAATCAGCAACTGGTACAGACAGACATCTTCACATTAATAGGATGAATAGTAACACCAGACTGCGGAGCAAGCAAAGACATCAACAACAGAATGAACAAAGCAAGAACAGCCTTTTTTAGTCTAAACAACATCTGGAAGTCCTCTCAGTACAGCACAAGCACAAAATTAAGATTATATCAGAGCTGTGTGCTTTATGTGCTTCTCTATGGTGCGGAATGCTGGAGAGTTACAGAGAAGGAAATGTCGAAATTGTCCTCTTTTCACACAACATGGCTAAGAAAAATTTTCCGAATCTTTTGGCCGAATATCTTCACCAACCAAGATCTGCTTACTCGGAGCAAGCAAGAGAACATGCACACCATCTGGCAGACGCTGGAGCTGGGTTGGCCATGTCCTCAGAAGAGACCCCGATGCCATCACAAGAACAGCTATGCTATGGACCCCTGAAGGAAAACGAAAGAGAGGCCGACCAAAAACAACCTAGCGGAGGACTGTGGAGGCTGAGATGCAAAGAATGAACCAGAGTTGGGGCACTGTACGAAGGATGGCCACCGACCGAGCAAAGTGGAATAAATTTGTTGTTGCCCTACAAGACGCCACTAGGCGTGATGGCCACTGACTGCTTTGACGGTCGGCGGCTAAGGATCAAAGAAGAAGATGATGCCTATTAATAATTAATTGAAGCTTATTTCATGTCTTTTCCTTAACGGAGTCAGTCTGTATACACATTGTGATATAACAACGAAGATCTTTCGTACACATTTTTTTTTAGTTTAGCAATTATAATGAATAAAAGTTCATAGGTACAAATGTATGCAATATTATTTATTTACATATTTATTGAGCGTCCGATTGAAAGAGTGGTTAGATCGATGGTCTTTCGCGGCAAAGGTGCCGGGTTCAGTTCCCGATATCGAATCGCTCCAGTCTACCCAGCTGTAATTGGGTACCTGACTTTGCTCGTGAGTTAGGGAAGGAAAAGGCAGCGATGAAGGGAACTGGTCACCTCACCTCTCGATGCTGGACCTAGTATAGTGAAGTTTCTAACACTTCATTCCACTACGGCAGTATCTGCTATGGGACCATCTTTACTTTATTATTCACTGCCTAAATTATGATCCCACTACACGCACCATACCGATACCTGTTTGGAATGTACACCGAAATAACAATTTCCCACCATATATTGTCAGACGAAATTAGAAAAATTTCATAAAATTTGTTTGCACACTATAAATGAATACCATATACAGCAAACATAAAAACATCTTTACTCATTTATCTCTCCAGTATTTTGCCCTATAAAGGAAGGAACGGTAAAAATATCTGCCTAATGGATTATAATAACTACAACGCAGTGCGATAACCTATTTATTTTTTTCAGGCAAGAATTAATGTACAGTGCCTCGTGTCTGAGTTAAGTGCCTGTTACTTAGGCAAGAATCACAGTGCGTGTTGCCGGTTAAGTGCTTCCTGCCTCCTGCACCGATGCTCCAGAAGCTCACTTTCTTTTATCTCATGATGCTAATTATTTGCGGTGTATTGGTGTTGTGTAGTGCATCTGTATTTATTCTTTATTCATTGGTATTATATTAAATTCACCCGTGTGTTACCGGGGCCCGAAAGGGGAATAAAGAACAGTAACACTGTACCCTACCATGCATGTCGTAAAAAGCGATTAATAAATATATATATTTATAGAAGGCTAATTTGCTGAGCTATTTCCTGGTTTACACTTCTTTAAATTTGTTTTAGTTTTTTTTTTCTGTTTGTGTACTTACTTGTTTGGTTCTTGTCACCAATTCCACATTAGTGATCTTGTCATACCACTTCAATCCTTCTATTCTGTTGCTATAAACATTTATAACACATAAGGAAGGGAAACCCGAGGCCTGTAAACAGTAAATAAATATTAGACAAACATAAAGGTATGTTTTCAGGCACTCGTAAGAAATAAAGAAGTAGAACACTAGACAACAGAAAAACAACAGACGTGAGTGGCTTACCCAGGACACGAACCCCTGACCTTCCGTGCGACAAGACCGCCTAGCTATGCAAGCATACCTTTATGTTTGTCTAATATTTATTTACTATTCTGTTGCTAGCAGACATTTATGAAAATATGTAGCTTTGTGGTTAAAAACTGATTTACTGCTTCTGAAATCTAGGCCAGGGAAGAAAGATATTGCTACAGTAATTGTAATATATTCCCCTCCACACCATCGTACAACACGGGGGCTCTTGTCACTTCTTGGGGAACATAGGCTCATAACTCCAGTTTGCCCCCTTGCAGGAAGCTGCAAGCACTTATGTATTCTTCCAGTGATGGTGACGTCTTTAGCAATTTGTTGTACGTCATGAACTTGTCAGCGCCATGCACTGCCTCACTTTACTCGCCTCTTACAATGTGTCTGAGGGCGCAATGATCGTTTTATTTCTTTGTCTTCTCAGGGTACCTTCTCCCTCCCCCCGCCCCGAACAGCCACACAGGGTGACAAAACATTACCAACACATAGTTTATATCTACCCTCGGCCATGAACAGCAGAAACCTATAATGGGGATATTCTACCATCAGTGTAGCCGAAAAGTGTTCAAAATGTTTGTAAAGTTTACTGGGTGTACTCACCAACGACAAACGTCCTAAAATATGAGTTGTGATTACCAGAAACGATGTTATAACCGATTTATCGATATATGGCCGGACCCAATCGGTTTTTACTGATCGCAAACGTTTGTATAAATCTACATCAGACATCACACAATCACAATTTTCAAATATGCGTGCGTTCTAAACGTCGCTCTAGATCCATCACTGTTGATGTTTATCGGGGTTATGTTTGATTACCAACTCAGTTTATCTTCTCTGTTCACTTTACGCTCTCAGTAAATCAGGTCTAAATTGCGTGCGTGAGAGGATGCCAATCAATGAGTAAAAATGATTTTTGCCATTTCCAGCCGCGTCTCTTAGCCAGCGTGATAACCTAGTTAATCGTACCGTTTCGTGTTTGGTTGAGTCCTTTACACCCTGTTCGGGTCTTTATTCAACTGCCCTTGAGGGAGTTCATTATCTGGACTGTTAAATGATTATATATATAAATACATACACACGCACGCAAACACGGTCCTCTGTTACCTTCAAGTTCGGCAGGAGCATTATAAGACATGAAACCCTCAACATTTGTTTTCATTGTGAGATGTTGATCAGCGATCATGAGATATGAAACCTTCAAAATATTGTAATCATGATTTAGGAAAATCAGCATCCCTTGGCCACTGAATATGATGAAAGTAATCATCTTTTAATATGAAATACGATATCTTCAAAACTGAGAAAGATATGATTAAATTATCATCACTGTTGCTGACGACATTTGACACTCTCAGCCTGTTTAGTTTGTATTTGGTCTAATTAACGTTGTTCTTGGATTTGTTTTTTAAAAAAATTAACTGATTTAAAAAATAAAAAAAAGGGAAAAAACTTCACTGGCGTTATGTTTGGCGGATTATATCTTGCTTATCGATCTTTCTTTTTACAGACTATTCCATCTTGTTGCTGGCGGAAGGTGGACATCTGTCCAATACAGACTCTTATCAGGTATCATTATTGTCGTCATCATCATCATCATTCCTTTTTGTTCTATAGGGAGCACAAGGCTGTAGCTGTTGCTGGCCATCCCCATGACGTCCTAGGGGTCGTCTGAAACAAGAGGTAATGAAAGAATAGGACCATGGCTTTCTCATGATTATCGTAAGATGAGGTTTTACATGGACACATGACAACAACAACAACCACCACTCACAGCAACAACTTTTCAAACAGCCATACCACTCATACGAACAACAAACAGAAAAACCTGGCTGAACAGATAGGCCATGGGAAACACCGGTAGAGGGGTTTACAGACATATGGCTGGTCCTGATCCTAATGACGCCTTTAACGTGTCTTTGAAGCGTTTCTTTTGGCTACCATGGGAGCGTTTACCCTTCTGCATCTCACCATAAAAGAGTATCTTTGGCAGTCGATGGTCTGGCATGCGGACTATATGACCTGCCCAGCGAATCTGTGACTGCATTAGAATAGTATCAATACTAGGGATACCAGCTCTGTCAAGAACGGCGGTATCCGGGATCTTGTCTTGCCATTTGATGTTCATTATCTTCCTGAGACAGACTGTATGGAAGTGGTTTAGCTTCTTTACGTGGCGCCTGTATACAGTCCATGTTTCACATGCATATAGCAGCACTGGAAGCACCGCAGCTCTGTATACCTTCAGCTTTCATCATCTCAGCCCGTAACCCGTCATGGGTCGTAGGGGTGCCATGGTGGAAGCATCAGCAGACAGGGTCCTCCACTGCTCTCTATCCTCAGCAATGCGTACAAGTGTGGAAAAACCGTGTCCTGCCCATTCTTTGATGTTATCAGCCCAGGATTTTCTCTGCCTTCCTCTTCTCCGTTTACCTTCGACTGTTCCCTGAAGGATCGTTTTCGAAAGGGAGTCATGACGAGTTACATGCCCAAACCAGGCAAGCTTTCGACGTTTCACTACTGACAAAAGTGGTTCTTGGTGACCTGCATAGGTGTTTATCTTCTTTCTAACATAGACATTTGTTTTGTGCTCTTTATAGCAAATGCGCAAAATTCTTCTATAACATTTATGCTCGAAAGCCTGAATCCTTCGCTCCGTATCTGCAGTGAGTGTCCAGCCCTCACACCCATACAAGAGAATAGATAATACAAGTGATTTGTATAATTTGATCTTCACAGGAAAACTGATGTTACTTTTCCAGATCACATTCAACCTTGTCATGGCAGCTGAGGCCATCTCAAGTCTTGTCTTGATTTCTTTAATTGATCTTCCATCACTACATATAGTGGACCCGAGATATTTAAAGGTGTTAACTTCTTCTAACGTTTGCCCATTTAACGTAATGTTGATCGGAACATGTTTCTTATGGCTATTCACCAATATCTTGCTTTTTTCTATATTAATTTCCATCCCATACGTTCTTGTTACTTTTTCCAGTCTAGAGGTAAGGTCTTGAAGTTCTGATTCTGATCCAGCTATCAGATCAATATCATCAGCAAAACGTAGGTTGCACATAGGTCGGCCTCCAATCGATATGGTTGATTTATAATCGTAGAGAGCCTCCTGCATAATATGTTCTAGATATATATTAAAGAGCACTGGTGACAGGATACATCCTTGGCGAACTCCTACAGTTGTTTTGAAAAATTCTCCAATGTCGTTGCTTACAAAAACAGCACTGCTTGCGTCCTTGTATAGTGCTTCAATGATATCTATGATGTTGGTATCAAAATTGAATTTTCTCATTACTTGCCATAAGCCTTCATGCCAGACTCGATCGAAGGCTTTTGTGAAATCGATGAAGTTATGGTATAAATCGTGTTGATGTTGGAGATGTTTTTCGATAAGTAATCTAATATTGAAGATTTGTTCTGAGGTACTTCTTTTTGGTCTAAAGCCAGCCTGTTCCTCTGACAAGATTTCTTCTGATTTCTGTTTTATTCTGTTCAAAAGTATCCTTAACATTACCTTACTTGGATGACTAATAAAGCTAATGGTTCTGTAGTTCTTGCACATTTTTAGATTTCCTTTCTTTGGAAGCGGTATTACTAATGACTGCGTCCATTCTTTTGGCCATTTTTTTGTACTCCATATCTTCTGGCAAATTGTTGTCATGATTTTTACTATATCTGGTCCTCCATATTTCAAGAGCTCTGCTGGTATATTATCCACACCCGGTGACTTCCCTCCTTTCATCGAACATATAGCCTCTTCCACTTCTTCCCGTAATATTGCTGCATTTCCGAGTTCCCTGTTTTCGCACTTAATGTTGTTTAATATGCCTAAGTCAGTGTCAAGTTTACAGTTATATAATTCTTTACAATATTCTGTCCACCTTCTCGTTACAGCTGTTTTTTCATTGAGCAGAGCCCCATTGCTATCTTCTATGACAGTTACCCTGGGCTGTTGAGGTTTTGATAGTTTTCTTAATGTGTCAAAAGCTGCCTTGCTGTTACCTTTTGTTAGCCCCGTATTAATGGACTCACATTGATCAGCTACCCATTTTTCTTTGGCCTGTTTCATTTTCTTCCTAATATTTTTGTTCACCATACTGTATTGCCATGCTGCTTCAGGAACCTCTTTCTTAACCTTTTTCATTTCCCGCCGTGTATCACATAACTTTAGAATGTCATCTGTAACCCATGGTTTGTTTATTTTCTTTCTTTTACCAAGTATTTCTGTTGCTGATTCAATGAGCACGTCTTTCATGTTCTCTGTGATTGAGTTGATATCATCCTCCAAAAAGTTGAGAGCTGCGAATTTTCCTCCAACAGTTGCCTCAAAGATTCCCGCGATTTCTGGATCTTTCAGTTTGTCTAAATTGAATCTTAACTGAGAACATCTGTTTTGATTATAGTTCTTTTTAAGTTTAAGCTTGAGCGTCATCAATACCATGTCGTGATCACTACCAATGTCGGCGCCAGGAAAAGTCCTAGTCTTGGCTTTATTAATACTGGACTTGAATCTTTTGGATACAAGAATAAAATCAATTTGGCCATGTATCTCAGTTTTTGGGGCATGCCACGTTGTTCTTCTTGATAACTTATGAGGAAATAGTGTATTTGCAAGGGTTAGTTTATAGTTGCTGGCAAATTCTAGTAGCCTTAGTCCTCGATCGTTGGTTTCTCCTGTCCCAAATTTCCCTACTGTACCAGCCCAGTGACCGTATGCATCTGGCCCTATTTTAGCATTCCAATCACCTAACACGATGAGAAGATCTTTCTTTGGAATTTTCTTAATTGCTTCATCCAGATTGTCATAAAATGTATCAATTGCCTCATCCTCATAGTCAGTAGTGGGGGCATATACCTGTATGATGGAGATGTTCTTTGGATGTGCTGCAATACGAATGGTGATAAGCCTGCTATTTATTGGGGTGCAGCTGATGACAGAGTTCAATCTATCTTTATGTACGATAAAACCTACTCCATGCTGATGTTTAGACTCATCTCCACTAAACCAGATTTTGTGACCATCATCCGTTATTGATTCACCTAATCCTGTCCATCTGACTTCTGCTAGGCCCAGGATGTCCCACGAGTATCTAACAAGTTCATGCGTTAGTTCTTTGACTTTTCCACACGCATATAGCGTGCGTACATTCCAAGTTCCAACAACAAAGCTTTCTCTTGGAAGTTTCAAAACAGGTGTTTGTACCCCATTCGCTGACTTATCACTCTCAAGGGGCAATGAGAGCGCGGTCGTTGTTAATCCGGGCATCGGCCGATCCGGCAAATTATTACTGAGTTGACTTTCCATCATAGCATTTCAGTGGGCAAGAGGTTTGCTTGGCGGTGCCCATCTCCTCTCCAAGTATCCTTGCAGGTACATACAAAAATGTACCTGGAGCAGTAACAATAGCCCTCAATAAATCTGTAATGTTTTGAAACACTGTCCGATCGACACATCACAAAACCGCCATCTTGGCTGCTTGTATCAACACAAACAGCGAACTCACATGATAGGCAAACTTGATGTTTTCATCTTTAAAATACTTAGCAACATAATCCAGAAAAAGCCAAACACACTACAAACTCATACAGTCTTAATAAGGGCTGTTACCACTGATGCAGCCTCCAAAACGACGACATGAAATGCACAACACAAAAGTGCGGCCTACCACGCCGCCATCTTGGCCTACCTTCAGCTTTGTCTGTAGACTAATGCCACTTCGATGCCAAACGTTGGTGTATAGTCTGCCAAATGTGCTGCTGGCTTTGGAGATCCTGGTGTTCACCTCATCATCAATGACAATGTTCTGGGATAGTGTGCTACCAAGGTATGTGAATCTGTTCACAACATTCAGTTTCTCACCATTAACCTTGATGATTGGCTCAGTATAAACTGTGCCAGGAGCTGGTTGGTACATGATTTCTGTTTTCTTCGTGTTGATGGTAAGCCCAAAGTTGGCGCAGGCTTCGGAGAATCTATCCACACTACGCTGCAGATCAGCCTCTGAGCCAGCATTGAGGGCACAATCATCAGCAAACAGAAGATCTCTGATGGTGTGTGATTTGACCTTGGTTTTTGCTTGAAGCCTTCTAAGGTTAAACAATTTTCCATCAATACGATAACTAATGTCGATTCCTGTGTCCCCGTCTCTAAAAGCATCAGTCAGCATAGCAGAAAACATGATACTGAACAGAGTCGGTGCAAGTACGCACCCTTGTTTAACTCCATTTGAGACGGGGAAAGGCTCTGATAGCTCACCGTTTTCCTGAACTCTAGCCTGCATTCCATCATGCAGTTGCTGCACTATTGTGATAAATTTCTTTGGGCAGCCGTATTTTGCCATGATCTTCCATAGACCCTCTCTACTGACCGTGTCGAACGCCTTTGTCAAGTCGATGAAAGCTGTGTACAGGTCACTGTTCTGTTCTTGGCATTTTTCTTGTAGCTGTCTTGCAGCGAACACCATATCTGTGGTTCCACGTTCTTTCCGGAATCCACACTGACTTTCAGGTAAAAGACCTTTGTCAAGATGAGCCGTAAGGCGATTCAAAAGGATTCTGGCGAATATCTTCCCAGCGATTGATAAAAGAGAGATGCCTCGATGATTGTTACAGTCTTGGCGATTACCTTTACGTTTATATAGATGTATACGTGACGCATCTTTGAGATCGTGTGGGATGGTTTCACTCTGCCACATTTGCTGGAAGATCATATGAAGTTCCTCTATCAGAACTGCACCGCCATCTTTATAAACCTCAACAGGAATTGAATCGGAGCCGGGGGCTTTTCCACCAGAAAGTTGACGAATCGCTTTTTGAGTTTCCTCCAGAGTTGGTATATCATCTAGTGCTTCATTTATAGGAATTTGGGGCAGGCGGATGATGGCTTCGTCGTTAATAGATGATGGCTGGTTCAGAATATTATTAAAATGTTCAGCCCAGCGTTGGAGCATTTTTTCCTTGTCTGTAATTAGTGTTTTTCCATCTGCCTTAAGGATGGGAAATGATCCTGATGATGTTGGACCATAAACCGCTTTGAGTGCAAGGTAAAAAATTTTCAAGTCATGGCTGTCAGCAAAGCCTTGGAGCTCATCTGCTTTATTACTCGGCCATGAATCCCGCATCTGGCGTAGTTTATGTTGGACGATTCTACGCATGTTGTTGAAAGCGTCTTTCTTGGATGTAGATTTTGGATCATTTAAATATTGATAAGGGTGGATTTGAGCTGAAGTGGTAACTTGCCACCCTTATCGACACCTGGTATTAAAGTGCAAGATGTAGGTGTCTTCTCTGATTTAGGATGTTGCTGTGTATGTGGTAGTGGAACAGTTCACAGGGTTATCACACAGGCAACATGACGTGTAGAGTCATAGAAAGGGTAACTTCGTTGTATAAGTTTCTTTCATTTATTGCACGCCACAAAACAGTCATGATACTTATGACATCAACATAGTTAACGAGTTCAGCAAGATGATATGGCACATTGAAAACAATCTCTGTAGTCAGCAATGACAGCTGTTGTATATATGCGTCATAAGACATCACAGTTCAATAGATTCAGAAATTCATAAATCATAGAGTTCTAGTTCGTGAAGCTGTATAAATAATAATAATTTCTATAACTTCTGCAACAGTGTCAGCTACAGATCTTCAATGTTCATAAACAATAATAAATGCTCCCATTCTGATGCTAGCAGATCAGTTGTATACAATAAGTCCGTTCACTGTCTGCACGTGAATAGCATACATGGGCTACAGGTCAGCTCGACCTTTATAATGTTCCTAAGTCTAACCATCTGACTTGGACGTGATCTCTGATATAACGAATCCTGGAACACAGACAATAGTCTTGTTGGTCTAGAGCGACCCATATATATTTAACTAGTTCAGGTATACAGATACCGGTGACTTAATCCTAGTCAAAGTACCTCTCCATTTTGCATCACGCAGGCGAGCAAATAGGCGACAAAATGACGAACCTCTAGATGATAGCATAAAGTTCGATACAAGAGGAATTACCTTATTTCGGAAAATCAACCATGAACATATGCCTCCAGGCAGGCGTGAATAATACTGGGAAATAGTCTAGTTAGCTAACTAACTCACAAAGACACTGTATTTCCCTCAGAAAATCACAAGACGCAGTTGCGTCTGCTCGCTTCTTAAACCATTTCTCAACTGCCGAACTGGGCGGAACACACAGAACGAACTCCCAGCTTTTGACATGCGCAGAACGACAATCTCTGAGTTGCCGTTCACAATAAGACGATTCTAAGAACATTCGAGATAAAAGTCTTACACAGTCGCGCCTTTTATGGTCATGAAAAGAAGCGTTAAGAAAGGTTTCAGACATCTACCATAGTTGACTGGTACTACCAAATAAGGAGATGTTACGATACTGAGTCCTTTTATTTGAATTCAGCGGCAAACGCATTACAGAAGATGCTCGAACATATTTCAAAAGAAAAAACTAACCTTGAAAAAGTAACTTTTTTCTTAATAATAATGTTAGGAATATAAAACCTAGCTAGTCTGATAGCCATCTTGAGCAGAGAAATAATATGCTTTCATTTATACAGTCGGAGAGATAATAAGGAAGAAATTGACAAAAGACTGGGTGGTTCATAACAGCCGCGCGACTGCACTGTAAAAAAAAATGTCACTAAGTTTCAAAAAAGTGCGGCCTTGAGACTAGAGTGCTAAAATATAGTGGGAATGCACGAGAGGGGGAAAATAGTGGAAAAATTGTGGCTAAAAATAACTCTAGAGACCGATTCGTGTAGAAAAGGCATGTAAAACCAAGTGTGTTTTTTGTGAAAACAAGTAGAGACAGACGGACTAACAGACCGTAATACATACTTGACTGAGGTATGACTGAATTGACTTTTGGTTGTAGGTTTAAAATTTGAAAGGGGGAAAGTCGGTGATTGGCCACAGATAATCATATTATCGGCGCACAGACGCGCATTTTTGCCATTCAACATAAATTGTCCAGTAGTAGACACAGTAATTCTTCAGTGGTGTAGTTCCCAGAAGCTAATTGCAATATTTAGAGGGACGCCATACTAGAGCCAGCAGCTCAGCTGAGTTTTGCTAGAATATAACTGTGTTCTCTATTCATAATTCTGGTAAGAATGAAAGTATTTCTTTGTATATTTTAATATTGTTTAATGTTTCGAGTGATTTGATACTGCCATATCAAAATCTATCCCTTACAACAAGTAAGGATTCGCTCTAGATCCCCAGCCCAAGTTCAGGGTCTAGAGACAAACAAAATACATAAACGCCAGCAAGGATTATGAAGGGCGGATCAAGTGTTGAGATCAGTGGAACATATCACCTATCTTATTCAATAGCAGGAAGCTAATGAACATATTTCAGAATATGTAGTCTTGGGGAACTAGTTCTATGTGAAACCAACTTGGTAAGATGTGCTGTATGGTCAGAGAGATCTGACCCCGTCTATGTGGTGTTGTTGTGTAGTGTTGTGTGCAGAAGTGGCTCAGGAGGTAGAGTTCTGACACATGACCCAATACTTTTGTTGCAGAAGTGTGAGTTTCTGTTTGGCACCAAAGTGGTGTCAAATGCTGTGTTGATATATACAAGTGTGGACCAGTGCAGTCTAGTATTTTGTCAGAGCAGCCTTATATTGCCCCCAAGCACGGAGAGGTGGGGCCACCAGATTCCAGCACCAGAACTACTCAGTCAAGATACGTGAGCGTCTGGCCTGCTGGACCTTCACCAACTTATTTAAAAGTCTAACTAACACCCCAACTATATTACCATCACTAGAACCCACAAAAATTTTGGGAAATAAAACTTGTATTACTCCCATCAGTGAATGGACAATGTTTGGTAGTCATAGACAGGGAGTGATAATATCACCCCAACAGCATATAAAGAAATAAGTTCTCCTGGAACTATCTTAAGATAATTACTATTAACCAGTCATTTGAAATACGTATGTACACATTTTCTATTTTATTATGACATATATTCATGCATTTCATTCATAATTTCAAAACCTTTCATATGTTCTGACCAAAATAAAACCTTGGTTCAGAACAAATAAACTTAAAGAAAATTTAATATCAAAAATTTAAACAGCTTGAGTTAGTTCAGTGTATTATAAATTTTATTAATATTATTAGACTTATTAAATATCTGTGTGTGTGTGTATGTAATCTACCACAACACATTACATATCAGTACCCTAGATTTTTAACGTAGCCACATTCATTAGTAAAAAGATATGTGTGAGGTCGTAAGTGGTAGCAAGAAGGGCCTTCTGTAAATTCACAGCTACATTTATCTCAGGAGCCTTCACAGCTGACCTCATGCATCACACTAGGTAATATCACAACCATACAGTACCATCAAATCCACTACAGATGGAAGGACCCAAGTGTTGTAGATCTGCTCACTTAGGGCTGCCCCAAAAAATTTGGCCGTTAGCGAGATAGATATCTAATTATTCGAGTATTTATGTTGTGTATTTTATTTTGCAGGACATGATTTTGGCTGCATTTGGACGGCCAGGGTTTTACTTACTGACAGTGTTACAGTTCCTCTACCCTTTCATTGGTGAGTAAGAGAGAGGATGATGCAGGAGGTCTTAAGTTTAGTTGTTAAAGTCAAAGGTCATCCTTGCAGATCCTTGTACAAGATATTTCTGGACAAAGAGTTGGACCGCTGCTGCACCCTATATAGCAGTGTCCTAAAAGGCAACTAAGATGAGTTATGTGTGGGGCTTGCAGTCTTACCATACAGAACAGCAGAAACCACTGCTGCAAAGAGCACATGAAGTTTTCTGGTGCACAATGTCTGCAAGAAGGTCAAATGCCGAGGTTGCCTCGTGCTCCCTAGGGATAATAAATAGTTTAAGAGAAGAACACAGAATACATGTATAAACATTTCTGTAGCGATTTGTGTTGTATGATGAGTTACCAGCCTTCTGCACAGTCTCATGCTAGTCACATCTCATAAGTCCTATTCTTTATTTTTTCTTCAGAGGGGACCTAGAAGTACAGTCAGTCCTCGCTATTCGCGGGGGCTAGGTTCCTTGAAAACCCCGAGAACACGGAACCATTGATCCCATGGGTAAAATGGGGTTAGGTTCTTGCGGGACCCTGTTCACCATACACTATTGCTACCAATCACGATCAACTCATCATTTCGTGTACCCTTGTAAAAATCAGCCTATTTATTATACGTTCATTTTATAAATGTATTTTATACACTGTTTTATTTGTAATAGTACAGTGTATACAATCTTTTGGTGTACTCCCTCACCCATTCACTCACACTGCCACTCTCATTCACTCATTCACATGCAAGCACACAAACACACATTATTACAAAATCCCTGGAAAACAAAAATTGAAAACCTTTACGGGGAACATTTAAAATTAAGAAATAAAAAAATGTCATACAGACATCCCAGAAAGAAGTTTATCTAACACACGCACATTGTCACTGATGCTCATCACAGCCTTCTTGCGCTTAGGCACACTCACAAACACACTTGCACTACACTTGGATTCCATTTTTAATTCAAAAAATAATATTAAAAAAGTGTAAAACTGCAAAATGTGGATGAAAAAATGCTCGACAAAGACACGTGTAAACACAACAAAAGCCGCGAGAACAAGGAGCCAGCTTCTCCTTGCTGCGCGGAAGGCGTCTCGAAATATTTTACATACTGCGTATGGGCGCGAATACCCGCAAGGTGCCCGCGAATGGCACAAAATGGGTTACACTTGATGTCGCGCGAATGAGCGAACACGGAACACGCGAATAGCGAGAATTGACTGTACACGAGGTGGTAAAAATCACATTGGCCACCCAAGAATCATTTATCCTCCATAATTAGTTATGAGCCTGCTACATAGATGATTTGTATTAGTAATAGAGATACTTCTTTTGTATGTCTTCTTTCTATCTGGAGCTCCTTGGAGAATGGTGTAAATGCAGCAGTTGGCACCCATGCAGGAAGATTCACTCAAAGATCATCTCATGCTACGGCAGTAGTGAGTTTTGGAACAGTTTATTTTACATGATGAGGTTGTCAGCTCCATCATCATTTTGCCATTAGCTCCTCATAGAGCATGGTGACATCATTAGAGCTGGTCCCCCTACAGGAACCATGTACCAAGTATTCACATGCTCTTGTAGTGCTAGTTTCTACAGCAATTTGTTTGACATAATAAATTGACTAGCCACAATTAACAACCACAGGTCTGAGTTGCCTTGTATGACATGCTTGTCAGCCTCATACGCAACTCCATATTATTTACAAAAAAGGCATACTCAAATGAGTGTACATTGAAAATGAACATGAAATAATGAAGACAAGAAACAATCAACATCTCACCATCCATATGCATTGACTTCTATAAATTGACATACACTTCCTTTCACACAGAAACAATACAGTAATAATGTGATCAGCATTGACTTATATAAACTAACCTACACTTCATTTCACACAAAGATACAGCATCAACACAGTGATAAAGTGATCAACATTGACTCGTATAAACTAACGTACACTTCCTTTCACACAGAAACAACACAGTGATAAATTGATTAGCATTGACTCATATAAACTAATGTACACTTTCTTTCACACAGAGACACAGAAATAACACAGTGATAAAGTGATCAGCATCGTCTCACAAATACAGATGCAATAAACATATCACCTTAAGTGTGGTCTCTTAGCAACAGATAATTAACTGTTTATATCTGTCAGGCAGTTATCCCCTAACACATAATTATTTAACTGGTCTGTTTGCAGCCATGGTTAGTTACAACGTTATCATTGGAGACACAATAACCAAAGTTATAGGCTGGATGGGAGGAGAAAGTAAGTCAACTATGTTATGCTTTATTTGAATCATATATGTCAAGACAGGAGGTGAAAGTGTAGATAAATGGAGAGGGAGGGGCTAATGTCCATATATAAGGTGAGGATGATGAAGATCATGTTTGAGATGTAAATTTTGGAAGATGAAGGTAGGAATATATAAGTATAGATAAAGGAAGATGAAGGTAGGACTATATAAGTATGGATAAAGGAAGATGAAGTTTGTGATGATGATGCTGATTGTGATTGGGATGCATGAATGTAGAAATAGAATGTTCATGAAATATGTATGTAGAAAGTGGATGACGATAGATCATGGATATAAAGATATTAAAAAGAGAGGATGCTGATAACAATGTTCAAGTTTAAATATAGAGAAAATCTATTAGTAAAAAATAGAAACAGGATGATTATGAAGGGTATGGGTAGAAAATTTATTTATTTAAAGTATTTGTACGGAGTGATGAGGATGAGTTACAAGGAGGAAACACAATGAAAAAAATTATAATAAGAGAATTTTCTGTGAAGATAGCTGACATTCTATCTGCACATTTCCTTCCTTGTTTTCTTCATCCCTTTCTATGCTTGTTGAAAGGTCTTTCCTATCAGTTTGAGAATATTATCTGCCCAGCATGTCTGTGTTGCAGATCTTGTTTTTGTTTTGGTCTATTTTAGGATAGTCTTTATTTAGTCTGTCTTTAACACGTGCACACAAATACACAGATGACTCAAATCTACGTTAGTTTAACCTTGGATCATACATCTCAAGTAATTGGCATGGTGGTGGTGATAAGTACAAACATGAAGTCAGATATCAGATATATCATGCACTTAACATATTTTGTTTCTCCCTTATCCTCTTGAGGAGCTGGGGTAGCGCAGTGGTTAGTGTACTGGTTTCTGAGCTCGGTTGTCCATAGTTCGATCCCCAGTTGAGGTGGGATTTTTTAGACGGCTCCAGGGTTGACCCAGCCTCATGAATTGGGTACCAGAGCAACTCAGGGAAGGTTAAGGTGCCCGGTGTGATGCTGACTACATCACCCCTAGTGTGCCGATAGTCAAGAAAATATAGGCCTAAAACCATAATCCCAATATGCCTCAATGGTTGTGTAATGGGATCCTTTTCCTTTACTTCCTTATCCTCTTGTCTGTGTGTTTAATATTTTTGAGTGCGATTATTATATTTCATTACCTTCCACCCAAGGTGTCTACACCACCACATCCTTAGTATTTCATGGAAGGACAAATTGACAAATGTTAAGATGCTGTCAGGTGCTGACTTTAAAAGCATGTATACACTGTTTAAACAGTGCAGATTACGCTGGCTTGATGATGTTGGCTGGTGGATGATGGTTTTATCCGCAAAGATATTTTCTACAGACAACTGACAGATGGCAAAAGAACAGCTGGGTGACTACAACTGTGGTTCAGAGATGTATGCAAGAGATTCATGAATGTGCTAGACATAAATCCAGCATTCTGAGAAGATGAAGCTGCCAATCGCACCAAGTGGAGATGCTCCCTATGACACCACCTCAGATTAGGTGAAAAGGAGCTCTTACAACAAGCAGAAGAGACAAGAACAGGCTGAAAGGAATCCCTTGCAATAAAATATTTTTTTTTAAAGCAGCTGATAATTGGCCCCTCAATGGGGATTTCCCATCTCCCCCATATTTATGATTATAGGAGGCTAATAATACTACTATGTTTATTTTATTTAGGTAATTGAAAATACCTGATTGTGGTAATAATTGATAATACCTGATCATGGCAGTAATTGAAAATACCTGATTGTGGTAATAATTGATAATACCTGATTATGGCAGTCATTGAAAATATCATGGACTTTTAACATGAATAACTGAGTTTAGTCAAAGCCTTTTAGCATGAATGTTTGAAGTTTTAGTCATTTTACTTTGTCATATACAGCCGAGCTTTTAATCATGGAAAACATTTTAATCGGAAATTCTTCAGGCGATCACTGTAATCATGGACTAATATTTTTCATGCTGGCTTGGCCATGTCTGCCGCATGGAAGATGGTTGCATATTGAAAAGATATCTTCTACGGACAACTGACAGATGGCAAAAGAACAGTTGGGCGACCGCAGCTGATGTGTGCAAGAGAGACATGAGGGCACTGGACATAAATCCAGCAACATGAGAGGATGAAGTTGCCAATTGAACCCAGTGGCAATGCTATCTATGGCGCCACCTCAAAATGGGCGAAAAGAAGCTCTCACAGCAACAGAAGAGAGGAGAAAACGTCGAAAGGAACACCAGTAAAATAAGCAGCTGAGGGCTGTCACCTCAGGGGCGTGTTCCCATAGTCACTTATGACTGAAGGGACTATTATATTATAATATTTTTTTAAAAAAACATTCACTATAGTTGTACAAATAAATGAATACATTTCCTATGTAAAGAAGCTCACTTGTTTTTACACTGTGAAATAGATTTATGCTCCACACAGCGCTTGGGGATCTGTAAGGAGACTGAGTATAGGATTACTGCTTCCACAGGTATGTCACAAGAGATGACCAACATGAGGTTTGAGTTTGTTGATGCAGCCTCATCATGAACAACCATTTGCTACATAAATCATCATGGCAAAAGCATATGAGTTCTTTGGTTCAGGCTTCCTGCAAGGGGGCAAGCAGTGGTGGATCCGTGTGAAGCAAAGAGGAAAATGATGATTTATACTTGTTTAACTAACAGTCACATTATTATAATGCAACACAAGCAATAATAGTGCTCTTAAAGTTACTATTTTTTTATTTTACTTATACTGATAGCAGTTATTACTTTCTTTATGTGTTATGAGCATGTGGTTTGATCCCTTTTATTTCAGTGGGCCTTTTTGTCTATCCTCCTGATTTTCTTCATCATGATAGCTGTCATCATCAGACTAAGCACATTCATTGGAAAAATGTAAGATCTGATTACAGTAACCAGTACAATGTGTCATTATTGTTTTCTTTGATTCTTGCCGCAACTGTTGTAGGATTAGTGAGATATTGGTGAGTGGAGATTAGGAACGAACAGAGAAGACTGCCACTCTCACTAGCGACAGCTCATAAACCACATCATCAGGTTGATAACTGCATGAGGGGATTGGGTCAGGGGGGAGGGGGAACTGCAGCCCCAAGACATGAGACTATTTGGAGAGATCTGGATAGCAGGCCAAGATTAAGAAATTATGATATTCATAAACCCAGCAAAATAAGTACCCAGGAGTCAATTTTTGATTCATATTACATCAGGAGCTTAAATCGACTGAAGTGGCTGGGGCATGCTGAATGAATGAATGGAGGTTAATAAATAGGAAAGACTTAACAAATTCAGGGTGCAAGACCATGATGACACACAATAAGATGATGGATAGGCAGCATCGATGCAGATCTGACCAATAGCTGGGAATTGTAAATAAGACATTGAAGGCTGGGAGGAATGGAGATAGACTGTGTTTGTGATAAGAGCCTGAAGAATGTTTAAAAGTCAAGACAAGGAGAAGTCAGTGTGCTCTGAAGGGTTATAACTCATACTAGAAGGAAGCAGTCCACTTTTTGTGTGGACAAGCAATAAGAAGAAGGAAGGTGAAATATATTGCTACAACTGGAAACATTGAAGGAAAAACAGATAGTCTAGAGGATGGCAAACAGAAAACATTAATAGAATATCAGTTTTGCACTTAACAGTCATGCAAGTTTGGATATTTAAGCCTCACTCACTATAAACCCCACTGTCATAAGATTCTGTTGGATTTGTTATTTCAACTAGGGGTTCTCAACCCTTTTTTTGCTCATCGCCCCCTTCTCAGCCTTATTTACCTCTGTGGGCCCCCCCACCCCCCTTTATAGTCGTTGTTAGCCAGAGAAATGGTATTTTACCACCTTACTGTGGCCCCCCACAGAAATACAACATGCCCCCCCCCCCCGGGTTCATGTGACCCATGTTGAGAACCACTGATTGAAACCATTTGAAAGCGTTTGTTATTTATGCTTGCATTAACTTTCTGATCTGCACTTATATATAACAACTAGCTATGGTTGACATAGTAGCTGGTAGTAAGTCAGATATCACAGGTAGTTGGTAGCAAGTAGACTACCACTGTCATTATGACATGAAATGCTTACAAATCATATCGTAGTTCTCTCTCTCTTTCTCATCAAATATCTGTGTCTTTTTTTTCTTTTCATTTGTCTCTTGTTATAACTTTCTCTCTTACCTCTGTCAGTCTCATTACAGTGTCATTCCTGTCTGCAAGGCTCATTCCTCCCTGCCTTGCCCCCGCATCTCTGTACACACTATGTAAATATGTCTACTGATTCCCTTCCTTTACACACATGCTATTTTTGTAGCACATTTGTCATCTGTGTTAACTCCTGAAATCATTGCATTATAAAGGCAATATCACCTTCATCTACAGCCCACCAACTGATGATGCCTGGCAATTTGCTAACTATAACATATCTCAAGCAGTTGGAATTATGGCATTTGGTACTGTGTTGATGTTGTTTACACAATATTTAACATTTCTAACTTGAACCGCAAAGTTACATAAAATTAGATTTAATTTAATTGTTTTCATTTTTTTTTTAAATTATATTTTTAACTCCGCCAATGCCGGTCCCAAGCCCGGATGAAAAAGGAGGAGGGCGGCCTGCATGGAGGCCGTAAGGAGGCAGCCCCTCCACCATGCAAAGGCACAACAGGCCAATCACCTGTTTGCTTTAAATCACGATTACTAGCAACACAAGAGAGAAAACTGGACTGATTCTAAAGGCGACGAACTGGAACGGACTACGGACTACGACTTATGGAACTTGGAACACAAGAAGTATAAATGGGAAGGAAGAGGAGCTGGTGGAAGAGATGAGGAAAGCAAAACTAGAAATCCTGGCTATAATGGAAACAAAGAAAAAAGGACAAGGAGTCATGGATCTCGATGGCAACACGCTGCTCTACAGTGGTGTACCCATGTCTGAAAGAGCTAAAGGGGGCGTGGGTTGCATTCTGGCCCAAAATCAAAAAGATAGTATCAAGGGATGGAACTTTGTCTCGGAGCGCATTATGGTTGTTAAACTAAAAGAAGGAGAAACCATAGTCAACCTGGTCATAGTGTATGGGCCAAATGAGGATGAGAGAGCAGAGGGCAAGGAGGAATTCTTCAAGCTACTTCAAAGGACAGTGGATGACTGCCTAGATGAAGTTATCATGCTCGGAGATTTTAATGCCAGAGTTGGAAATGACCATGCTAGATGGGGTGGAGTTATCGGAAGATATGGAGAAGATACTCTCAATGACAATGGAAAGCGACTCCTTAGATTCTGCAGTGAGCAGAATCTGATCATTACAAACACAAAGTTCCCCCATAAGCGCATACACGCATACACTAGATGTGAACCAACAAAGAATGAGAAGTCAGTGATCGACTATGCCATTGTTCGGAGAAGCTCATTCAAATATGTCCGAGATGCTAGAGTCTGGAGGGGGCCAGAGATTGGAAGTGATCACTACCTGCTAACAATCAAAAGAACAACTGAAAGAGTTGCTCAGCCTAGGAACTGTCCAACATCACGCAAGAAACCAAGTAAACGAGCAGGAGAAATGAGCATTAGGACCTACAAGCTGAGAGAGCCAGAAATTAAGACCAGATATCAGGGACTTATTGCTGCAGCGGTGAGCAACACAGAAGAACGACCTGATGACTTGGAAACCCTCTGGATTAAATTCAAGGATATCATAAAGACAGCTGCTGCAGAAGCATGCGGTGAAGTCTGACTTGGGAAGAAGAGAAAGAGGACACCTTGGTGGACAGAGGAAGTCAAAGAGAAAATAAGAGAGAAGAAAATGGCATGGAAACAATACTTAGGAGCTAAAAACACAACAGGACAAATGGAAAAATATAGAGAATATGTGACACTCAGAACAGAAGCAAAGAACAAAGTGCTAGCAGCAAAACAGAAGTCCTGGGAAGAATTTGGAGAAAAGCTAGAAAAAGATGCACAAGAAAACCAGAAATTGTTCTATAAGACCCTAAAGAACACGAGGAAGGAAAAACAATGCCCTCTCAAATTTATAAAGGACAAGCAAGGCAAATTGCTTACTGCCCCGAAGGAAGTAATGGGAAGATGGAAAGAATATTTCTCAGAACTCCTGGATGGTGAGCATGGTGAAGCATCAGAAATGATAAACACTAGCACAGAAGAGAAAACCAATGATGGTGAAGATGACATAAAGACGGAAGAACTGAAGGCAGCACTGGAGAAAATCAAGATGGGCAAAGCAGCAGGGCATGATGGTATAACACCAGAAATGGTTAAGTTCATGGGAGCATCAGGCGACCTATTACTCTTAAGGGTTTTACAGGCAGCGTGGTACAACAAGACCATACCAAAGGATTGGGAGATTGCCATCATAACACCAATTTTCGAAAAGGGTGACAATCGACAATGTGGAAACCATAGAGGCATATCCCTTCTCAGTGTCCCTGGTAAAATCTACTCTAGAATCCTAGAGCAGAGACTCCGACGCCTAGCTGAGCCACAATTGGATGAGGTCCAGTGCGGATTCCGAGCAAACCGAAGTGCTCAAGACCTAATCTTCACACTCAGACAGCTGAATGAAAAGGCCCTTGAGTATAAGAGTGAGATGCATCTTTGTTTCATAGATCTGGAAAAGGCGTTTGACAGGGTCCCCTGGAGCAAACTTTGGGACTGTTTGGCAAGGAAGAATATTCCAGCACCTCTGATTCATGCTATACAGAGCTTCTACAAGTCTTGCAGAAATTATGTGAGGACAGCAAACCATAAGTCGGAAGAGTTCAGGACCACCACTGGTGTAAGACAAGGTGATATCCTATCACCTTACCTCTTCATACTCCTTATGGACGATGTCATCAAAGCATGTAAGGAGAGAACAAGAAAGTATTCAGTGGGGTACTGGAAGATGAGACAGGTCTATATTTCGGAGCTGGCATTTGCTGATGATGTTGCCCTGATTGCTAAATCAGAGGCACATCTCCAATCCAACCTGCAAGTCTGGAAGGAAGAGCTGGAGAAGAGAGGGATGGTCATAAGCAGCTCTAAAACAAAATCCATGGTGATATCACGAGAAGAAAGAAAACATCAGATTAAGCTGGGAGAACAGGTCCTGGAGCAGGTCGACCACTTTAAATACCTCGGAGCTATTATAGACCGAAATTGAGGCATCAAAGAAGAGTTGGCCACTCGAAAAGCAGCAGCTGGGAGACTTTTTCAGGCCATAAATCGAGGATTCCTCAGCAAGAGAGAGGTTGGTAAGAAAACGAAGATGGCTGTATACCACTCCACCTATGTCCCAGTCTTGACATACGGATGCGAGTCATGGGCAATGACTACAACCCATAAAAGCCAGATCCAAACCTCAGAAATGAGGTATCTGAGGAAGGTGGTTGAAGTAACAAGAAGAGACATGGTACGCAACCAGACGATACGTCAAGGCCTTAAATCCTACCCCCTGCAGACCCAAGTAGAACAGTCCCAATTAAGATGGTTTGGCCATGTCTGCAGAATGGGAGAAGATCGGATACCACGACAAGCATGGGAAACAAAGAGCCAAGGATCCAGACCCCGAGGACGACCCAGAGTCCGCTGGGAGGACAACATTAGACAATCTTTGAAGGATCGAGGACTAGAATGGAACCAGGCCAGGAGGAAGACAGCCGATAGGATAGTCTGGCGCTCTCTCTTCCAAACCTCTACACCTCACGGTAGAAGGGGAACGACTAAGTAAGTAAGTAAAATTATATTTTAATAAATATTTTTGCCTCTTCTACATGCTTAAATGGGATTAATGCGCTTAAATAAAAATAAAAAAATATGTTTAATAGATAAAATGTACAAGAATTGAGTTGCTGTGTTTTTTTTTTTTTCTGTGCTTCCAAGTATCTGTGTTTTCATTACTTACTTAGTCATTCCTCTTCTACTGTGAGGTGTAGAGGTTTGGAAGAGAGAGCGCCAGACTATCCTATCGGCTGTCTTCCTCCTGGCCTGGTTCCATTCTAGTCCTCGGTCCTTCAAAGATTGTCTAATGTTGTCCATCAGCGGACTCTGGGTCGTCCTGGAGGTCTGGATCCCTGGCTCTTAGTTTCTCATGCTTGTCATGGTAGCCAATCTTCTCCCATTCTGCAGACATGGCCAGACCATCTTAGTTGGGACTGTTCTACTTGAGTCTGCAGGGGTTGGGTTTTTAGGCCTTGATGCATCATCTGGTTGCAGACCATGTCTCTTCTTGTTACTTCAACCACCTTCCTCAGATACCTCATTTCTGAGTTTTGGATCTGGCTTTTGTGGGTTGTAGTCATTGCCCATGACTCGCATCCATACGTCAAGACTGGGACAGAGGTGGAGCGGTATACAGCCATCTTCTTCTTACCAACTTCTCTCTTGCTGAGGAATCCTCGATTTATGGCTTGAAAAAGTCTCCCAGCTGCTGCTCTTCAGGTAGCCAACTATTCTTTGATGCCTCCCTTCTGGTCTATAACAGCTCCGAGGTATCTAAAGTGGTTGACCTGCTCTAGGACCTGTTCTCCCAGCTTAATCTGATGTCTTCCTTCCTCTCGTGATATCACCATGGTTTTTGTTTTAGAGCTGCTTATGACCATCCCTCTCTTCTCCAGCTCTTCCTTCCAGATTTGCAGGTTGGATTGAAGATGTGCCTCTGATTTAACAATCAGGGCAACACCATCAGCAAATGCCAGCTCTGAAATACAGACCTGTCTCATCTTCCAGTACCCCACTGAATACTTTCTTGTTCTCTCCTTACATGCTTTGGTGACATTGTCCATGAGAAGTATGAAAAGATAAGGTGACAGGATATCACCTTGTCTTACACCAGTAGTCCTGAACTCTTCTGACTTATGGTTTTCCATCCTCACATAATTTCTGCAAGACTTGTAGAAGGTCTGTGTAGCATGAATCAGAGGTGCTGGAATGTTCTTCCTTACCAAACAGTCCCAAAGTTTGCTCCAGGGGACCTTGTCAAACGCCTTTTCCAGATCTAAGAAACAAAGATGGATCTCACTCTTATACTCAAGGGCCTTTTCACTCAGCTGTCTGAGTGTGAAGATTAGGTCTTGAGTACTTCAGTGTGCTTGGAAGCCACACTAGACCTCATCCATTTGTGGCTCAGCTAGGCATTTGAGACTCTGCTCCAGGATTCTAGAGTAGATTTTACCAGGGACACTGAGAAGGGATATGCCTCTATGGTTTCCACATTGTCGATTGTCACCCTTTTTGAAAATTGGTGTTATGATGGCAATCTCCCAATCCTTTGGTATGGTCTTGTTGCACCATGCTGCCTGTAGGACCTTTAAGAGTAATAGGTCGCCTGATGCTCCCATGTACTTAACCATTTCTGGTGTTATACCATCATGCCCTGCTGCTTTGCCCATCTTGATTTTCTCTAGTGCTGCCTTCAGTTCTTCCATCTTTATGCCATCTTCACCACCATTGGTTTCCTCTTCCGTGCTAATGGTTATCATTTCTGATGCTTGACCTTGCTCACCTTCAAGGAGTTCTGAGAAATATTCTTTCCATTACTTCCTTTGGGGCAGTAAGCAATTTGCCGTGCTTGTCCTTTATAAATTTAACAGTACATTGTTTTTCCTTCCTCATGTTCTTTAGGATCGTGTAGAACAATTTCAGGTTTTCTTGAGCATTTTTTTCTAGCTTTTCTCCATATTCTTCCCAGGACTTCTGTTTTGCTGCTAGCACCTTGTTCTTTGCTTCAGTTCTGAGTATCACATATTCTCTATATTTCTCTGTTTTTCTTGCTGTGTTTTTAGCTCCTAAATATTGTTACCATGCTTTTTTCTTCTCTCTTATTTTCTCTTTAACTTCCTCTGTCTACCAAGGTGTCCTCTTTCTCTTCTTCCCAACTTGGACTTCACCAGATGCTTCTGCAGCAGCTGTCTTTATGATGTCCTTGAATTTAAGCCAGAGGCTTTCCAAGTCATCAGGTTGTTGTTCCGTGTTTCTCTCTGCTGTAGCAATAAACCCCTGATGTCTAGTCTTAACTTCTGGCTCTCTCAGCTTGTAGGTCTTAATGCTCATTTCTCCTGTTCGTTTACTTAGCTTCTTGCATGATGTTAGGCAATTTCTAGGCCGAGCAACTCTTTCAGTTGTTCTTTTAATTGTTAGTAGGTAGTGATCACTTTCAATCTCTGGCCCCCTCCAGACTCTAGCATCCCAAACATACTTGAATGAGCTCTTCCTAACTAGGGCATAGTCAATCACGGATCTCTCATTCTTTATTGGTTCACATCTAGTGTATGCATGTAAGCGCTTATGGGGGAACTTTGTGTTCGTAATGATACGATTTTGCTCAGTGCAGAATCTAAGGAGTCGCTTTCCATTGTCATTAAGCGTATCTTCTCCATATCTTCTGATAACTCCACCCCATCTAGCGTGGTCATTTTCAACTCTGGCATTGAAATCTTGAGCATGATAATTTCATCTAGGCAGTCGTCCACTGTCCTTTGAAGCAGCTCGAAGAAATTCCACCTTGACCTTTTCATTTGGCCCATACACAATGACAAGGTTGACTATGGTTTCCCCTTCTTTTAGTTTTAGGACCATAATGTGTTCCGAGACAAAGTTCCATCCCTTAATACTATCCTTTTGGTTTATTGCCACAATACAACCCATGCCCCCTTTAGCTCTTTCAGATGTGGGGACACCACTGTAGAGCAGCATGTCGCCATCAAGATCCATAACTCCTTGTCCCTTTTTCTTCATTTCTGTTAAAGCCAGGATTTCTAGTTTTGCTTTCCTCATCTCTTCCACTAGCTCCTCTTCCTTCCAATTTATGCTCCTTGTATTCCATGTTTCATAAGTCGTAGTTCGTAGTCCGTTCCAGTTCGTCGCCTTTAGAATCAGTCCGATTTTCTCACTTGCATTTCATGTAATCGTGTTTTAAAGCAAACAGGTGATTGGCCTGTTGTGTCTTTGCATGATAGAGGGGTTGCCTTATGGTCTCCATGCAGGCCACCCTCCTCATTAAGCCAGGCTTGGGACCTGCCTAGGCGGAGTTCTGTGTTGTTATACTGACTTTATTTATCTGCCCTGTTAGAATGATGGCTTAAATTTTTAAAAATAAAAATCATTAACAAGATCTTATGGACTAATTACAGTTATATCTCAAATTAATTTAATTAATATCTTTGTCCATAGTTTCTACACGCAAACACGTACATGTAAACACTTTCTATTTTCAAACTTTATCTTTTTGGATATTTGTGTAAAGATGTTAGCATGTAATGAATATCTCAGTTTACTTTTAGTCACATTAACTGTTATTTGTTCTACAGCCTACATGTGTCATCACAGTGCATTCCTGATCCACTCATCTCTGGAGAACCCCACCAAAAAACGCTGGGGCTTTGTTACACATTTCAGTGTCTTGTTTGCCATGGTCATGCTTCTCATACTTGGTATTACAGGCTACGCATCTTTCACAGGGAACACAGAAGGTAAGGCAGCAGCTCTTCAAACCTTCCTTCATTGTTTCACACATAATGAATACTGTGCAGGATTACTGATCAGTTGATTTCATGTAGCAAAAACTGCCTTATATGGCCAAGTGAGTTAATTTATTCCAGCAACTGCCATTACATCCAGTTTTTTTTTTTTAACCTTTTGTGTCTTATTTTTTTCTGTAGTTTTCATGCTTCCAGTCCCTGACAAAGAATTCATGATCACAACCTAGTCTTGAGCATTGCTTAACTTTCTATCATCTCTTTGTTTGACTTAGTCTCAATACAGTTTCCCTTCATCTTCTTATCAACCACTCCTTTATCACTTATGGTAAGCACATGTATTCTGGTAGTACAACAAGAAGTTTTAAAAATCTAATGTTTATTAACTTTTCAAATTGATTTAAAATTAATGAATTTAAAACAAGCTTTTCATTCTAAATATTGTTCATTACACTGAGATGAAAGAAAAAATTCTTCTGTTGTATACCAAAAGTGTTGAGAAATCATAGCAAACATATCTTCATAAACCCTAGACCAAAACATCAAAAAGAAGGGGAGGTATTAAGCTGGATCAGGTGAAATGAATCATTCTCTGTGGGTGACAGTGCCAATAATGACAATGTCATTTATGCTTTTAAGTTATTTTAATGATAATAACACACAATGGTGGTAAGTGTAGATGTCTTGTTAATACTTAGAGGCATACAGAGAATAATTTTTGGAAAAGTATAGTTATGTGAAAATCCTTGATGTACGGTAGACTGACTCATTGCATTTTCTAACTTGTTATTTAGCAATAGAGCTGGTTATACATCTATGACATAAAGTCTTTTTACGAATGGTTTGAGTAATACAGAAATGAGATGAGGATACTTATTATTTTTTTTACCTCTGAAACAGGAGATCTACTAGAAAACTACTGCAGAAATGATATTCTGATGAATGTGTCTCGTCTGTGCTTTGCCATTACCATCATGCTTACCTACCCAGTCGAGTGCTTTGTTACTAGAGAGGTGGTAGCATCATAAATGGTGGTTAAGATGCATTTTTACATGGTTCTAGCAAACTCATCATGTGAAACAGATTGTTACAGAAATCTCCACTATAAGAGTTCAGGAATTGCTTTAGTGCAGGTAGTCCAATTCTAAGGGGCAGAAAGAAAAAAGGAGCAGTTATTAGTTGATGGCTGAGGTCATAAGTAGTGTAGAACATGCAGAGTTTGATTGCCTAAGATAACTTTTGTATCCTGTGCAGATCCCTGGGGACAGAAGTGGGAGCTAAGAATAGAGCTACCTTGCCCATCTGGGCATTTCATAAAAGAAAACTATGAAAGGCTGGGAAGGGAGTCAGCTTGCCCATTCAAATCACTATCAAAACTACAGTTAGATTTACCTAAAGCCAGCTATCAGCTGGAAAAAGGAAACCTTTGAAACTAATGTTTAACACACTGTTGAGGAGACAGAAGTCAGAAATGCAAGAAAAATAATACAGGTGGGACAACAATCTGTATTCAGTCATGGTGAAGAAGCAGACTTTGCTGTCTCTTTTACATTTCTGGCCTGTAATAAAAATGAATTTGAACTGATACACAGGACAGAAATGTTTGTACATATCTGGTTGAAGGCATGAGCTTCACAGGGAGCTGAAACGTTCAGAAGAAAAACAAACACAATGTATTTAAATTTATATGGCTTGATTAAAGTCAGTGTAACAAAATTGTTTTGTTTCTTGTCTTTCACCAGGTGGTAGAAAATGTCATTTTTACCTCCAGCCCTGAAGCCCCATTGTGGAGACACATCACAGTAACTGTAGTTATTGTTGCACTCACTGCTGCTGTGTCCATGACAACAGACTGCCTGGGGTTTGTGTTGGAGCTGAATGTAAGATTGGCTTGACTATATCAATATGTTTTGTTGCCATATAGCTATAACATTTCTATCCCTTTCTGGCTGTTCTTGGAGTTATACAAATCTAGTTAGCATGTTGTATGACTCCACAAGGGATGAATTGACACTCATTTTTAAAGACAAATGAGTTAACTCTATGAGAAACCAGTATTCAGGGCACATTTTAACAGGTGCTCATGAGGAGAGGCCAGTTTTTGTGGCTGGTGTATTTGAACTAAGTTTTTGTTTGTTTTTATCCCACTTTTGTATTATATGAATCCTTGTTCAGTTTCCTTTACTATTAACTGTGTATAACATTGCCATACTTTTAAACAACTTGGGAAAGAAACAAACCTTAAACTGTAACTCTATATGAAAATTCAAAGTGACGGAAATTTCCTTGCATCAAATATGGAAAAAAAAACACTGTGAAGTTCATTGTGAATTGTAACTCTTTAGATGATGAATGTGGTGTTTTTCATGCCAAGGTCAAGAATTGTTGAACAAATCTGAAGGAAAGATTGCTGGATTTTATTAATTCTAGATGACTTCTTTTACCATGGGCATATAACCTTAAAACAGAAGAAGTTAGCAACAGAGAATGGCCTAGGAAACAGTGGATCAAAAAAGAAACAGATATCTTAAGAAGCACAACAAGACAGAACATAAAGCCACAGTGAATGTATTGGATGAGAATCAATAACCATCTCCTGGGTAGTGAGATTGGATGCCTAGCCTTCTTGGAAAAGGGCGAAAAAATAGGAGATCCTGTGTGCAAAAATTATAAAGAGTAGGCTATATGGCCGCTGCCCAGGCAAAAACTTTAAAAAAAAATTAGGAAAATCTACCCACCACTTCAGCGTCCGATTGACAGAGTGGTTAGAGCGCTGGTCTCTCGCAGCATAGATGCTGGGTTCGACGTGCTCTAGTCTACCCAGCTGTAAATGGGTACCTGACTTTGCTCTTAAGTTGGGGAAAGAAAAAGCAGCGAAGGGAACTGGTCACCCCACCTCTCGATGTCGGACCTAGTATAGTGAAGTCTCTAACACTTCACTCCCCTACGGCAGTATCTGTTATGGGACACTACCTTTACCTTTTTTGTTTTAACCCACCACAAAAATATTTGATAGAATGTGTGATTCCTCCTGTATGTACACATTGGAATCTTGGCTGGTGATATGCAGTTTGTGCACTGTACTGAGATCCTCCTGTGATATAAGGAAGGAGATCAGAGCCACTGATGGAGTTGTCCGTGTGCAATTAAGATGGTCCTTAAAACCAAAACCAAAGAAGAAAGCAGATATAAGGACATGTGACTAACTAAGCCAATCATACAAAGGCTACCCGTGAGAGAATGATGTACCACATCATAGCACTCCCCATGACTCATGGGATAGAAAGCGACAGAAACAGTTTATGTTGACCATAAATCCTAAAATGGGATAATAAAGTTGTTGCAGAAAAATGAAGCCAAAACTTGGAGCACCAACAGCCTGAATCTGGAAGAATCTTTATTAGATACACCAATAAGCCAAAGCAACTAGACCCTCATTGATATGATTAACAAAAGATGATCAAAACAGAAATCAGTAAACAGCAAAAGTGTTTCATGCTGAACTGAAGTGAAGAGTGATGATTATGCACACTGTACTTCTCTTTGTTATGTTAAAACATACATGGATTGAAGCTGAAATTGGCAGTTTTCTATTATAAAGTATACTTGCCGTAACTCTTTAGTATCTTGGAATGCAAATACAGTTCATCAAGCACTCACTGTAGTAAAGTCATGCATTGTTGTTTAACTAGGACTGCTGAGCGTCTCGCTCTTTTGCAGCCAATACCAGGTTGTAGACTCCTTAATATTATCTACACTGTAGATCTAGGCTTTTCCTGTGGCTTCTCTGCCATTCCGAAACGTGTTGAGTTGAAGTCATGAACTCCAGTTTCTCCAGCTTGGCTTGCATTTAAAGGATCACATCTGGTCACAAGCTAAGAGTAAGAAGTGCGTGGCATACTGTTCATTTCCCGCCATCCAAGGGGGCTCTCCAACTGTGCAGAGCTAAAATACTGTGTTCTGGTTCTGGGCTCTCACAAGAAATTGTCACATCCTGCACAGCTCCCCCTGCCTTTTACTGGGTTCATAGTGAGATCCTCCTGCATGCAGTCAACCAAGTCAAAGCGAAAGAATCATGTCTGGGGCTCAAGTGACTTCTCCAAGCTTAGTGTGCAATGCTAGGTTTTCAACAAGTTTCACCACAGGGGGAATCCCTGAAAGTGTGTGGATGATCTCAAAATCGATGAGGGTGTAATTAGCCTCAGAGACAGAGGTTCACTTCCACATATGTATATTGTAGCATTGTGCATAGCTGGTGGTCATATAAAGATGGGTAGCTCCATGAGAAATAAAGAAAGTGTAGTAAGGTCATGTTGATATATTTTGGTTAGGTCTGGAAAAAAAAAGATTATTTCATTTGGTTGCCCATTTTTTATAATAGTGCCACTAGCGAGTGAAAAAATTCTGATATATTTTTGTTGTGTTTTTCAGGGTGTAATGACGGCAGCTCCCCTCGCTTACATCATTCCTGCTGCATGTGTCATGAGGTTAAGACAAGAGGCCATTTTCTCTCAGAAAAATATTGCACCAATACTACTAATGGCTTTTGGTATTATAGTTGCCGTGGTTGGTTTTATAATGGCTGTCATAAACATGGCTCATGGTATTAGCTGCAGCCATGGAAAGGAGCCTGAATATTGTCTAGAATCTGATAATATAACACATCATACGACCACCACCTTGACTACAACTTTATAGTTCTATCTGGAATACAGTAACTCAAAAACAAATATTTAGGCATCTGATCTGCTTCACATCAAATATTTGGTCTAAGCATACAGATACAGCTGTTTCAAACACTTGTAACTGACTGTACTGGGTAAGCAGTCTTATGTTCGAAATTACCGTATATACTCAAGTATACGTCGACCCCTAGACTTGAGGACTTAAAAAGCATCCAAAATGAAAGACCTGATTGTAAGTCGAATGAGTTATTTCTCGATTCCGAATTCCTGCATTGCATAGGAATTTCCTTGGCTATCTGCAAATTTTTTTCACTTTCAGCTTAATTCTTTCCTGTTTAAAACGCTTGGAATCGCCACACTAATCTGTAAAATGCACAAGAGAATAAATTAATTCAGTATAAAAGATGAGAGAAAGGAGGGGCAGAAAGTCAGATGGGCCTGTGTGACCAATTCTCAACCCTTTGAAAATAAATTGTGTTCATTCGCGCGGAAAGACTGATTACTGTTGTCGGTCGTTGCTAAGTAGCAATGAGATCTCAGTATTTTCTGAGACCTGAGTTATAAATAGATTTCCGTTACATTAAAATGCTTCCGTTTTTTCTGAATTTTTGTGTGTGGATGTGATCGATATGATTTTTTTTTTTAAACCAAGGCTTTCTGGGCAGTCGAATATTTGCTTTTGGATCTGAGAAGTGACTTGTTATTTGATCAAGATGCTAACCATGCGGTTGATTCAGATGTGGATATTGAATAATGGCCTGATTTAGACTCTTGACGAAATTGAATCTAGTGAAAGAAGAAATAGTATTGCTGATAGGTCAAATGGAGGAGGCTGGTCAACAAGGCGTACTCCAGTAGAAATTTGTGACTTAATAGGAGTTGATAAAAACATTTAATGAAGCAACACGTTTATATCTGAAGGATACCAGTGTGCTGTGGTAAGGATGGGGCGGGAATTTTTTTCTTGACTCCAATATAAGTTCGGGGTATAATTTTTAAGGTCCAAAAAGGGAAAAATGAAGGTATTAAAATGAAAATAAGTCAAAGTTGCAAATAAAAATATTACTGAAGGTTTTCTGCTCC
Source organism: Oreohelix idahoensis (assembly GCA_024509875.1). Classification (NCBI taxonomy): domain Eukaryota; kingdom Metazoa; phylum Mollusca; class Gastropoda; order Stylommatophora; family Oreohelicidae; genus Oreohelix; species Oreohelix idahoensis. The sequence continues at coordinate 286,725 of JAMPIV010013004.1, read as the reverse complement.
CTGACTGATGTAAAGTGCTTCCCCCTTTGGTGTGCAGACAGGAATACTTGGTAGACTTATACTGTCCATCAGTCCAGCCCCCCTTTTGTGAAAGGATTTGCAACATATGCCTCAAGTAAATGGAAAGGTTGAGGAGCGCTAGATGAAGACAGACTTGAATAGAATAAACATTTAAATGTTCCATTGCCTCTGAGAAGCCACCCTGCTTAGTCTCATTCACTTTGCTGCTGTTTGTGTTCAGCAGAGTGGTGACACAACTTGAGTAGGGATACAGAATACAGATGGCGTATGCTGCAAATCCATTCACAAAATTGCCAGATCTGACACTGTTTGGTGATATCTGTCGCGGGTTTTCTTTTAAGTTTCAAATGCTCTTTTGACGTTGTAATGCAGTCTGTCTTAGTCTCCAAATTTGGTAGGTTATATTCTCATTTCTTCCTCCAAGCTTCCACGTGGTTTCTGACAAACTTGCCAATCAGAGCTATTGTTTTTTTCCTGCTCTCGATTGAACCAATCCTGCTCTTAGAACTAGGGGGTCGGGGTGTTAATTTTAATTATGCCCCGCGTGTTTAAAGTTATCACGTGGAAATTTAAACCCATGACATATCTTTCAAATATGGCATGATTACTTCCGTTGCTATTACAGACTTGCCAACACATGTGTGGTCTCATCCCTTATGATTACCTTGCTCATATAGTCTCTTCAGACATGTTTTATCGGTAATAAAGATGCCAATAATGTCTGGACATAATTGATAAAGTGATTATCACGCGGACTCAAATCTTCCGCCAGACAGATAATCCCTGACCTCCGTGGACCACAGCCAGCTCCCTCAGACAGACAATATGGCTTCCTTTGTTCCCTCCCGCCGAGGTGTCTGGTCGCGCAGTGACCAACTGCAAAACACACCTGCTCTGTCTGGGTTGGAAATGAGTTACGTCAAAGTCAACCATTACTTTCACGTTTACCATCTGCATTCTAGCTAGCGCGACCACTTAAGCGATTACAATTAATCCTCAAGATAGTCAATTACCTGTGAAATAACACTATTGCAGTGTGCAAAAAGGTATGGCAATTTAGGGTGTCAATGGCACAAATTCATGTGTGAAAAATGAAGAAATAAATGGATAATGTAGGAGAAAGAAAAATTATAAAAGGACACCCACAAATATCGTCACAATATCCCATTTGTCAGCGCCCCCATTCCCCAACCTCATCATCACACGGATATGACACCTTCACTTTTCTTTCTGAGTGTGACATCATATATGGAAAACCCCAATGAGCACTGATAAATATTTTACACATTTATCATTTACTTCATCATGTCAAGATTAAATTAGTTTTATTTAAACTGGGATATTTAATGTTATTTTCAGCCAGAAAAGACAAAGTTTGCATCATGACACAATCTTTATGACACGTCTGCTGCAGATTTCATTTCATGCTGCTGTTTTACATTGAATCTATATTTTATAATATACAATTGCTTGTGAGCAACAAGTGGATTATTCCTTTATCTGAAAATGTTGTAACTCTTCATGTTTAGTCATTCATATTTCCTGTAACAAGGAATAAAGTACATTAAAAATGAAGAGGTAAATGTTTGATGAAGTGTAATGCTTTAGTTGTCTCCTTATGATCCAGTCAGTAATTGGAAAATAATATCGTCAGAACTGTACATGTGGAATTTAAGGAGAACAATGATCACATGAAATAAAATGTAGTGCCAGGCCAGATACTGCTGTAGGGAAGTGAAGTATTACGAGAATTGATTATACTAGGTCACAGCTGACTTCTCCTTTCCTAACTCAGGTGCCCATTTATAGGCAGGAAGACTAGCGAGATGCTACCAGGTTTTGAACTCAGAACACAGTAATTTTGCCAATTTTTTTTAAAAAGAACTAATGGAACACTGAAATTATTTTATAAAAATTATTGTGTGCCAAAGTCAAATGAAGCGAACACATAAATCAAATGACACTGTCGATATATCACTTAATACAGTTGATATGTGAGTGTGTGAAGTGGGATATGTGTATATGTTAGTATGCATAAAGTGGAGAAAGATGTGCCTTTTTGGTTTAATTCATTACCTAATATTTTGCAGACCTCTGTTACTTTCTGTCTAAAAATCTTGGTATCTCTCTATCTGTTGGTTTTTACACAGACATTTCCACAATCTAAGTTATTGTCTCATCATCATTGTGTAGACTTTAATTTTCTGTATGTCAACCTGCGCGTTCTGTTTGTAAAAGTATCAAATGTGTTTTAGGGTCTGAAATATTATTTGTCTTAAAACTTTTGTGTGTTATAATGTATGTATTATCCAAGTTACATGTTTTTTTCTCTGCAGTTCATTGATCTGCTTCATTTGTGGAGTCTAAAGTGGGCTCTCAGTGTAGGCAGACATAAGTCAACAATTATTTCATTGTAATTTATTTGACTCTCAGCATCAGTTACTGTTCAGCAATTGAACTATAGTTAACTGTGGTAAACATACACGTCACACATGAACAGCTCATGTAATATGAATATTCTACTTAAGTTATATTTTTTAAATAATAATAAAACAAAATAAAAAAAACTTAATTTAAAACATAGATGCATTGTTATATTCTTCCATTTAGTGACCAAGAAATAAATCAGCTTGAGGTGTGTGTATATAGGTGACCATCAGCTCAATTTACTCTAGCCTTATTTCACTTCAAACATGGCTCCGAAACACAGAGGGCAGTAAAAATGACCAATAGAAAAGTACAGACTTTGATAAACTGGTGCTTATGCAGAAGGGGATTTCAGCTACGGTATTTGACAAGATCATCAATGTGGAACTGATGACAAGATCATCAATGTGTGAAATTGATGGAAAGAACCAGAAAATTACAAGTGCAACTAGAATTGAGGAAAAAATGATGGCGTTGGATAGGGGTTAAAAAAAACCAAACTAGTTGATAGCAGAATTATGTGGTAGTTCTTGTTTTGGAATAACTAGCAGACATTGAGGGAGACTAAACAAACATGGAGAAGAGAATTGGGTGACAAGACTTAACAAATGGATAAAGTAGGAATGGTACAGGACAGAAAATCTTGGAATGAATTTTTTCAAAGCCTCTGCTCCACAGGGAACTGTTGGATAAAGAAAATGAGTATGATTTAGATATTAAGAAGTACGGTACTGCATATGCAAACGTTGGTACAAGTATGCTTACATGTTACCTATATATACATACTGATAGAATCATTCACATGTAAAGTACACATAGAAGACATATTTGATAGACGAGAACAAAAAGTTGACACTGATAATATGGACCTGTCTTTACCTTTGTCACTACCTATGGAGCATGCTGGCTCCCTTGCAGGGAACCTGCACAAGGAATTCACATGCTCTTTCAGCAATTTACATGAGGTTGCTAGTCCCTCGCACAACTTATCCAGTGCCATTTGTTTAAAGTCGGTCCATGTCTCAGCAACAAAAACTCATTCCAATGTATTGAGAAATTAAAACTTAATTGTTGCAGTGCTGACAAAAGGGACTCTGGTGAAAAGTGAGACAGATCAAGCAGGCTGACAGTGAATGTTATAATGCTTGTCACATGACTGTTAGCAAAGTTGTTGTGTAAACATGTATTTAACAAAAATGTTCTTCAGAAAAGATAGCATTAGAGAGTTGTCTTCCTTACACTATTTTTTTTCTTCATGAAAACCAAATTTGTTGTTAGGTTCTGCCTAAGATAGAGAAAAATTTCTTTATTTTGTAAGTAGAATTTGTTTCATTTACGTTTCTAAGTATCTTTCATGTCTAATACAATTTTAGTGTTATTAAAAAATATGAATAATATGTGAATCAAACTGTCATTTGAGAACAGTATTATAAAACTGCCTCATGAAGGTCCTTGGACCTCATCTCAAACTGTACACTTTCTGTAGAACTAGGAAAGTGAGTGACTAGATGTGAATACATGCTCAAGTTTGATCTGTAGATAGGCTATAGTAACATTGCTGGTGTTATTACAGAGTTAGGTCTAGAATAAATAGAGATGGGTTTACCCACACCAACCAATTACTGACATGTATACCAACATCACCTTATCATACACAACAGATGGAGGCAGTCCACATTTCGTAGGCTTGTTATTAAACTAGGATAGTTGAAATATTTTTGGCAAGTGGTAACACAGAGGATGACAAGAGATGATATGTTCCCCAAGACAGCAGTAGATTTATTTTAAAAAATGTGAATACTTCAGGCCTACAACCATAGATTTGTTGTGCATGTGATTGTCTATTATTTATTCTCATTTCATTTGCTTTATTTACATTGATGAGTATCCCTGTTTTTGCTGCTATTAATGTTAATCCATTTGTCTTTTTCTGCATGTCTTCTTATCTGCATAACAGAAGATAGGTCATTTGCATAATCAGTATCTTCTAGCTATTTGTCAAATGTTGACTGTAATTGTGCTCTCTACCTCATCACCCAATCCATGACCATAAGGCTAATTGCTGATGACAGTAAATATCCTTGTCTAACCCACTAGAATAGTTGAAATATTGTGCTCTGATAATAACGGTTCTGAGATCTTGTCTTTGTGGACCACTCCACACAACCAGCACAGCTGGAGATTAAAGAAACTGAAGATGGTAATTTATGCCCTGAGGAAACATCCAGTGATGCCACTGACTGGAACCCACTAGGAAATAGAAAACTGGAAAGGCCACAGAGAACCTGGAGTTCAATAGTAGAAGAGGAAGCCAACACAAGCCAGAACCTTAATGACATTCTGAACAAGTCAAAGAATACTTCAACTTTATTCATGTTTTGATCAGGATTTTTTTTGTTTCTGTACCAGAGGATAACACTGTGTGTATAAAAAAAAAAAAACAGGGTCAGGTTTTCCGGAGACCTTATATACATTTGTGAAGTTTTCTTGTATATTGGGCAATGAATTTGATATTTCCACCCACTGGGAGCAAAGCCTAGAGCATGCTAACAGGCGTGTCATGATAGACAAATAATGAAGAGTTGTGCATAAAGCTAGCAGCCTCACGATGTAAAAAAACTGCCAGAGAAATCACCACCACATAAGCAAATTAAATGCTTTCTGCAAGGAAAGCTGTAGTGTTGACCCATGCTCCTTAACGAGTTAGAGAAAAAAAAAGTTTATATTTTAGAAAGAGGGATAATTTAAACTTTTATCTCATAAAGTTTTCCCAGTATTCATTAACTTGCAGTTCATTAGTTCAAATAAAGACAGCTCAGCTGAGAACAGTTGCCTTCCACAGAAGCTTTTTAGTGTTTTTTTGTGTTAAAATTATTAAAACGTATATGTCTTTAGATGTACTGTTATATTATTGAAATACATGTTTCATTTCAGTAAAAATATTAAGAGAGGGGCCCCGTAAAACTGTGTCACTTTACATGCAATACTTGCAAGTAGTAGGTGTCTGCTGTTGTAACTCTCTGGTTTTTGTGAATTTCATAAGTAGTTTCCATTCTGACTGTTGCAGTTATGTTGTTACTGTTCATTGCCAAGTTTTTTCAAGGAATATGTTCACTGTTAAAATAATTAAAAATAAATAAATAAGTCAACACGTGTTTTTGTCATTTCAGTGATGTTATTTCTACCTGCTGTTTGATCACCATCAATCCATTTTTTCTTGCTGTAGATCTGAAGCAGTGGAAGGCAATGTCAACTTGTTTATGTGTCACACACCATCACCAAAAACCCTTTAAATTCTCATCTATTCATCCTTTGTCAGCACACTCCTATATGGCAGCGAGACCTGGACGACCTATGCTAAGCAAGAAAGAAGGCTCAATACCTTCCATTTGCGGTGTCTACGCCGCATCCTCGGCATCTCGTGGAAAGATAAAGTGACAAATGTTGAGGTGTTGTCACGTGCTGGCCTTCAAAGTATGTATACGCTTCTTAGACAGCGCAGACTTCGCTGGCTTGGCCATGTTCGCCGCATGGAAGATGGTCGCATCCCAAAAGATATCTTCTACGGACAATTAGCAGATGGCAAGAGAACAGTTGGGCGACCACAGCTGAGGTTCAAAGATGTGTGCAAGAGAGATATGAGGGTACTGGACATGGATCCAGCAACATGGGAGGATGAAGCTGCCGATCGCACTAAGTGGCGATGCTATTTACGGCGCCACCTCAGATTGGGCGAAGAGAGGCTCACACAAGAAGCAGCGGTGAGGAGAAAACGTCGAAAGGAGCACCAGGAAAATAAGCAGCTGAGGGCTGTCACCTCAGGGGCGCATTCCCATAGTCAGTTATGACTGAAGGGGCTATTATTATTATTATTATCATCCTTTGTATATTGTTTCACTTCACATACTACCACAAAACCATGACAACTCTGGTCTCTTCATCCTCTGTATAATGTTTCACTTCACATACTACCACAAAAACCATGACAACTCTGGTCTCTTCATCCTCAGTATAATGTTTCACTTCATATACTACCACAAAAACCATGACAACTCTGGTCTCTTCATCCTCTGTATAATGTTTCACTTCACATACTACCACAAAAACCATGACAACTCTGGTCTCTTCATCCTCAGTATGTTTCACTTCACATACTACCACAAAAACCATGACAACTCTGGTCTCTTCATCCTCTGTATAATGTTTCACTTCACATACTACCACAAAAACCATGACAACTCTGGTCTCTTCATCCTCAGTATAATGTTTCACTTCACATACTACCACAACAAACCATGACAACTCTGGTCTCTTCATCCTCTATGTTTCACTTCACATACTACCACAAAAACCATAACAACTCTGGTCTCTTCATCCTCTATGTTTTACTTCACATACTACCACAAAAACCATGACAACTCTGGTCTCTTCATCCTCTATGTTTCACTTCACATACTACCACAAAAACCATGACAACTCTGGTCTCTTCATTCTATGTTTCACTTCACATACTACCACAAAAACCATGACAACTCTGGTCTCTTCATCCTCTATGTTTCACTTCACATACTACCACAAAAACCATGACAACTCTGGTCTCTTCATCCTCTATGTTTCACTTCACATACTACCACAAAAACCATGACAACTCTGGTCTCTTCATTCTCTATGTTTCACTTCACATACTACCACAAAAAACCAGTCAGAGATTAGTCTATTCATCCTCTGTGTGTTTCACTGCAAAACTTTATCTTAATTTTTTTTAAATGACATTTACAACTGCCATCTCAATACCTTGCACACAGCCTCCTGTAGTATAATTTAGCAAAAGTAAATCTAATATTTTAAAATATGTGGCTAAACAAAATATTCCTCAAAAATTTATTACACAATAATTAGATGGGTATAAACTCAATGTACAAAAGGAAACAAGGCCACAAAATAGTATTCAAACAGGAATTTATGACAGGTTGCAGCTCAGTAAAGGACTCGACTTAAATTTAAAAATATTATACAAAATGGGCATATCTGATAAGAGAAGTCGTATACTTTTATTTGGTAATATAAAGACAGATTAATAGTACATATCTCTCTCTCTTCCATCTGCCTGGCATACATGTCGTTTAAATAAGTAAATAAATAAATGCACAACAACCTAGAAGTTACAGACTTTCAAAAATGAGTACTAGCGTAGAATAGATGACGTTAAATAGTACGACAGCATAAAACTGATAACAAGAACCAGTGGAAGAAGCGATGAGAAGACAATGGTGATGGAGATGAGAAGACAATGGTGATGGACTGGACATACATTGAGGAAACTTGTTAATAGCACTATCAGGCAGTCCTTGTTTTGGAATCACCAAGATAAGAGAAGCTGAGGTAGAAAGAAAAACTCATGGAGAAGATAACTGGAGACAGAAATGAAAATGAGGAGGAAGTCATGAAATGTTGAATTTTGTCTCCAGAATGGTCGTTGGCTAGAATTTCCTTGCACTTAGTTCTGCATTTTCCCTTTTATTATTAGTTACAGCTCTCAGATATCTGAACCTCGGTTCACACTGTAAGAACAAATTTCAAATCTAACTAGCAGCTGCAATAATTAATCTATGGAGATAAATATAAATGAACACAAACTATACAGATCAGTAAGACAAAATGTCAACTACAATTTAATTTTTAGTATAATGAACAGCATGTGTTGCTGAATTCTAACAATTTAGATAGAGAAAAACAGAGCTAATGCTGCCAGCAAGCATCACTTTAGAGATCTGGCAACAGGGCTAGGGGATGCCCATCAGGATAATACATATTTTGAGGAAGAAGAGTTTAGCAGCAGTGACCCCAAAAAAAAAAAAAAAAAAGTGTTAACCATAATCTTTGAAGAGTTTTTTTCTTAGAGAAAATTAAACACTAGCTGGTGAAAAGTTATCTACATCAAAAAATGTGAAAACATGTTGATAATTCTGTGATTTGGTTTTGGTTTTAAGGACCATCTTCATTGCACACGGAAAACTCCATAAGTGCTCCGATCTCCTCCCTTAGATCATAGAAGGATCTCAGCACAGTGCATGAACTCCACAGCACCGGCAAGGATCCCAATGTGTATATACAGGAATAACACATTCTATAAATATTTTTGTGGTCATAGATGCTTCTGTGAACAAAATCTAAAAGACTGGAAAGTTCTGAGTTATAAAACATCTTATAACACATATATTCCACCCCTGATTAAAGAAATGGCACACACAAAAAACTAACAAACATGCATGCGCTTCAGTAAGCATCCAAATACATTTCGTTTCTTCAATAAAGAGATAATTATAGCAAGCAGTAACAATAACTGAAAGCTCCAGTTCAGACTACAGTCTACTCTGCAAAGTTATTTCTTTTAAAAAAAAAAAAAAGAGAGAGCAGAAAAGCGTAAGATTATTTTCATCTGTCTCGCTCATCCACAATCTCAACATAAGAAATCTACCCCATTTAACCAAATTTTCAGTTACAATTCCCTGAGTATTCTATGTAACTCTATTCTTCCTTTCTGTTGTTTAAGTACATCATAGTGTCATTTACAATGGATTGTAGTTGGTGTTTGCTATTTACATCTGCTGTCTGTACTTTTATTCATTGGTTATTTGCAATGTAATGTAGTTTTGTTTCTGTTGCTGTTTTTAAAAATCTATGTGTTTATTTCTTTAGAATACTGATTTCTTGTCTGCCACTGTATTTATCCATCAAATTTTGAAGATATCCTTCACCTAGAGTGGCACAACTGTTAAAATACTTATTTCTAGCCTTCTTTTTGTTCTTATCTTCATACTTCGAACAGGTCATAACAGATTGGGATATCATCTACTCCACAATTTAAAGATTGGAACTACTGATGAGCATAACTGTGGTAACGATAAAATGACTGCCAAACATCTGCTTCAAAGGTGTCCTACATATGCGGAACAGAGACAGAGCATATGGCCATCACCAGTAACATTTCTGGAAAAAGCTATATGGAAATATCAACAGCCTCAAGCTGGCCACTGCTTTCTTTGAACATATTCAGGTTGACGTCTGAAGGTAAACAAGAAGTTTTCCAGTTGTCATGTTTATTCAGTATGGCCGTAAAAGCCACACGATCCAACTGTGAAAATATGTTTACACACGTAAAACAACAGAATCTATGTGCAGAAAATGTAAAATATCATACAGGGATTTGCTTCTTTCACAGATGAAAGGTAAAGTCTTATAGCAGATACTGCCTAGGGGAGTGAGGTGTTACATTTACTATACCAGGTCCAGCTTCATCAGGTGGGATGACCAGGTCCTTTCCTTACTGCCTTTGCCTTCCATAACTCAAGAGCAGAGCCAGGTACCAATTTACAGATGGGTAGACTGAAGCATGGCCCTACCAGATTTCGAACCCGGTAACTGTTTTGCGAGAAGCAAGCACTCTAACCACTCTCCCAATGGGATGCTCCTTTCAGAGACAGAAGAAACAAATAGGGGCTTACATATACAGTGTATGTACAGAATTACATATACATAAATGTGGGTACTAGGAAGATCTGTTATCAAGAAGAATATGCAACAACTTTGGGCTTCTGACTCTTAATGGATTCCACGCCATGCAGGGCTCGTGCTCGTTTCAGAAACGCGTTGACCATGGTTTTCACTACTTCATCAAAGAATACAGCGGCTAGTTGTGAATGTAGATGTGATCGAAACTCAAACATGACCTGCAATGAAGAAAGCAGACGCTGACAATATTTAGCACAATAGACAATTGTTCAGATCTGATTGACAATTTACATTCTCATTTTGGACAAACATGAAACATCAGCAACCCCACTGCATGTCAAAGATCATGAATTCTAAAGGTGTCTATTTCATCTTGGTTTATGGCAAACAGACATAGCAAACTTGCATTTGGAACTAAACAAAAATATATGTGTCTATGAAGCAGACTGTGATATAACAACCAAGATCTTTTTTTTTCATAATTTTAACATGGTTCATATTTGAAAAAAATGTGTTACACAAATTGCATCACACTAGCGTGGATTTCCTCCCTCTCTTAATCTTTTTCAAAACAGACAGTGATTGTTAGATTTTAAACGCTGTACGCATTAACTCACTTTTTGCATTTGAAGCTGGCAAATTAATTGCATCATAAATGTTTGATTTTGGTGACCTCAATTTTAGGTGGAATTAAAAGACTAGTAATGTAATAATGAAACATGCGAGATTTCAAATTAAAAATTGTGTGTCAATAATTTACCAACCAAACTTATTTTCAAATGTCCAATTTAATAGTATATAAGGTAGCAGATTTCTAGTCACTTTACATATGTCTTCATGAAAGCGACTAGAAATTCTGCACAGTGAGAAGCCTAGACACTGCCATAGCCGGCTATAATCTTCAACAAGGGTTTTTTCATCAGTCTGGAAAGGCATTGGACTGGCAGCTTCTGCAGACATGGGAACTACTGTCATCAACGGAGAGAGAGAGAAAGGGTTCCTCTAACTCCTCTCCAATGATAGCCTGAAAACAGACTACTGTGCACCTACACATGTCACTGGGCATCCCAAAACTTGGTGGTTTTAAATGCATCTCAGTCTTATACCATATCAAGCTAGCCATACTCACTGTCCCAGTCAGCCATAAGTACTCATCAGTACTCCGAGCACTAGCCAGATAGTCCTTGGCCCAGTCAGCCACATTATTCAGTGCCACAGCCAGATAGTATTGAGGCATAATAAAGTCAGACACCATAGCGTCCAATATTCATTACAGGCCATAGTTATTCTAGCACAAGAAGAAAGCATCCAGAAGTGATAGTTGTATTAGACGTGTCACACGTGCATATCTTATTTTATTCGTTGGCGAGCAGTATACGTGCCAGTTCATCATCAAGTATTGTGTTATTATTTGGAAGTCTAAGGACTTTTCATGTTTTGATTGTGCACAACATTTGTCACAAGTCCAGTCTCAAGTTAGTTAATTAATTAGGTCATTATTATTTTATAACATTTTTTTATTGTCACCTTGCAACATTACTAATTTTCTATTATGATTATATATATATATACATCTTAATTATAACTTGTTTATATCATTAGCGCTGTGAGTGTTTAAGTGTATCATTGTTGTCTTGCAGCTAAACTGGGAGCAGGGGCTCTCATATCTTTCGGGACCCCATAGTAAAGCCGTCGCTGAACCCTTCTTACTGTCAGTGAGGATTCACCTTATCTTTTCCACCCTTGGTGTCCTAGGTATACTTACGAGTCATTATCATATGAGGCCTAGGAGATTTTATCCCACTATTCTACCTTGTTATAAGACAAAACCCGATGACCTTATGGCACAGACAACTTGTACTCATTTAGGATTATTAAAAACAGTCCAGCACTGAAAATTTGTGCAATGAGAAGCAAAGATGATCAGACCACAACTGAAGCTGGCCCCCACATACGAGGGGCGTTCAGAAAGTAATGCACCACATCGTTTTTCTCAACTAATAATGAAGATAGAAGCATGAAATTTTGCACACTTCAAATATGGCATGTGCCAATTGTGTGCATCAAATTGCAACGCAACCGGCCAAATAATACGGCTGCCCTAAACCGTTGAAATGGAGCGTGTTAGCAACTTGCGTTATAAGCAGCGAATTGTGATAGAATTTCTCTTTGCAGAGAAGGAAACTGTTGTGAACATTCACAAGCGTCTATGTGATGTGTATGGAAGTTTTGCAGTTGACAGGAGTACAGTCAGTCGCTGGGTCCAGAGAATCAAAGAATCAGGAAGTGGAGATACGGAGCTGCTTGATCGGCCGCGCTGTGGACGTCCTGCCACAGCCACCAACGCAGAAATGTTGAAATGCGCTGAGGGCATTATTCTTACTGATAGGCGAATCACTTCTCAACAATTGGCCTTACAGCTGTCAGTCAGTGTTGGTAGTGCAAATGCAATTATAAAAACTCTCGGATTTTCTAAGGTTTGCGCAAGATGGGTTCCTCGAAGTCTCACAAATGACCACCGATTGCAAAGGAAAGCAATTTCTTCTGAATTGTTGGAGCATTTCAATTCTGATGGAGAGAACATTTTGGCAAAGATCGTTACAGGTGACGAAACCTGGGCACATCATTTTGAACCTGAGACAGAAAGACAATCAGTGGAGTGGCATCATCCGCAATCACCACGAAGAAAGAAATTCAAAACAATTCCTTCAGCTGGAAAGGTCATGATCCCTGTCTTTTGGGACATTGAAGGTGTGATTCTTGTGGACGTTATGCCAAGAGAAGAGACAATCAATTCGCAAGCTTACATTAAAACATTGAAAAAACTCAATCAACGTTTTCGCAGAGTTCGGCCGCACAAGAATCCAGCAGACCTGCTTCTCCTTCACGACAATGCGCGACCTCACACAAGTCTGGCAACATGGTAAGCAATCACCAAATTGGGTTGGACTGTACTACCCCATCCACCCTATAGTCCCGATTTGGCACCCTCTGATTTTCATCTATTTGGTCCACTTAAAGATGCACTCCGTGGGACAAGGTTTGAAGATGATGAAGGAGTGATTCATGCAGCGAAGAAATGGCTACATGATCAAGACAAAATCTTCTACGGGCTAGGAATACATGCACTTGTTTCGCGCTGGCATAAAGCCGTACAAGTTGATGGGGATTATGTTGAATAATACCGATGTTTACATGACATATCCATGTATATTGTGTATAAATTTCATGCTTTTTGAATAAACAGCTCCTGAGAAAAACGATGTGGTGCATTACTTTCTGAACGCCCTTCGTAGAAAGCATGTGCCAAAGCATTAATGTGCTCTTGCAGTGGTAACTTCTACAGCTATCTCCCTCCACACCGGTTCAAACTATATTGTAACGAATTATTTAGTGAACGAGCGAACAAACGAACTTTATTTTCAAAGGGTTGAGAATCCCATCAGGCCCGTCTGACATTCTGCCCTTCCTTTCTCTCGTCTTTTATACTGATTTCATTTATTCTCACATGCATTTTACTCATCAATGTAAAGGAATTCAACGTTGTAAAGGTAAAATAATAGCATACTCACAATCACAGTATCTAATTATAAACATGAAATAAAATATGGTTGAAAAGTACAAACTAATCATTGTCACGTGAAAGATAATTTATTTTACCATCTTGTCCATAATTTGATTACTCCTTTAAATGTTCTGTTTTCCTGGACATTTTGTAATTTCTTTTTCTTTCCTTTTCTACCTTTGTGGCCAAACTTTCTCACCCTCTCAAACCCCACCCGAGGTTGTTTACGCTGGCCAGCTGCGGTCAGCTAACGCTAGACGTAATGTTATCTAAACGCACCTGTGGTACGTTCGACCAGAGAAACATTTCTCGGGTCCGCTTTAAGTGTTAGAACGAGCCAAAGACGGTTTCTGTGAAAGAAACGGTTCGTTAGCGGCGGGTACCCTCTGTGGTCCCAACAGGGGAATTTCTCTGGTCGCTTTAAAACGTTTGATGACGAGCGGCTGGTACCCTTTGAGGCCTGGGTAACGAGTGTGATCTGTTTCAGGGGAAGATAACAATCGCGGTCAGTCTTTGGGTTTTCGCCCCTTAGACAAGATAGAGCATAATGTTATGCATTTCTCTACCTGGGGAACTTTTGCACGATTTCTTTTGTCTTACTCTAGATTACATCTTTCGCCGAACTTCTGTAGAAATATGCAGGCCAGGTCCGGGGGGAGCGTCCCTTGTGATCTATAAGAGTAGACTGGTTTTAATAGACAAAGACATTCGTAAATTTTCCTGGCCCGTAGATGACCATCATGAGATAAGGCAAACTTTAACACAGTACTAGAATGTGTTTGCCTATGTTCTAGTCATTTTCGGGGTGAGTTGACATATCTTATAATTATTATATTCATGTTAGTTTTTTATATATATATCTGTTAGGAAAGTGAATTCATTTCTGAGGACTTCTCCTAGTAATTTATTCAGTGATAAGGTAGCGCTGTCTACGGCCTATTAAGTGGTGCTTAAACTGTTACGGTTTATCATGGGTTAAATGTTAAACTTACAATAATAGATATTAGGCGTAGAATCAGTCCACGAATGCTTACCATTGGGTTAAGAGTCAGCAAAAATTAACTGTCATTTCTGTAAGATAATGTCAGGTGTGGATTGTTCACTTTAAAACTGAATAGTGAGATGCAGGTAATAACTCTGGATTATAGGAGATAGTCACTTATTCCTTTTGATAGATATTTCTAGTGGCAAGGGAGGATCATTTTATGCTTACTTGTGTGGCTAGGCACTAGTCTATAACTTTCACTGAAAGCAGTCACCAGGCATAGATATAATTATATCTTATGACTTAGCCACAACTGTATTATTATAGCAAGAACATGGCATTGTCTTTGTACTCATTTTGTGGAATGCTAATATATTTTCCAAAGGGGACATACGATTTATTTGTGTAATGTCAAATGCTGTAATCTGTTTATGTAAATTCATTTAATGTTGTAAGATGAATAAGCATATTCATTTAACTGTAACTACAGGTTAGGTTTCCTGTATGTTAAGATTGGGAGAAGAGGAGTCGATTTTTGATGTCAGAACATTTACCGACAGGTACCTGGGGGTGCAAAAGATATTAAGCCTATGCGGGCGCGTGTTGATAATTGATATTTTTAAGGAACAGGAGACATGGTTAAAGACAGCCCTAAACTATCATAGCAATAACTACAATAAATTTAATCCCATAGCGGAGGCGAAACTTTCTGTATAAAGTTAGTGTGATTTATTATTTGCTTGAAGTAAAAGGGTGTCTCTTTTTGGGTCTCAGTTTCAGGAAGACCGAATCGCTAGAGCAGACTTCAGTCAGGCGAAGAAAGTCATATACTCTTCGATCTAGAGGGTTTCTGTATACATCTAGCAACGAATCGTCAACCCCGTTCCTGAATCAAAACCCCTTTTTGTCAACGCCAAGTTAAGCTCACGCAGTGCAACGGAGCCAACGCTAAATCTGGAATCATCAAATGTAGTAGTAGTTCTCTACTCGCCTATTGGATTACCAGCCAGAGCATTGCGGCTTCCAGAATATCAAACCCGCCCAGCATGCCTATAGCAGAATTCCATATCACCCGCCTTTTTTGTGCCTAAACGGGGCACTCAGCAAACCACAGCCAAACCAGTTTAAACAGGATTTACAGCCAAGCGGAGCCTTGCGCCGGATAAGCGCGCCTGGGACTTTTTGTCTTCAAGTGACTTCTTCTGGTGTATTTTCTGGATACTTAAAACCTCGCACGTATGAGCAGCCATCTATGGACAGGCTGTCGTTCAGTTTGTTTATTCGATCAGCAGGAGATAAAATAGAGTCTTCCAGACCACCTCGCGCCAGTAGGGAGGAATCACCAATGATAGCGCCTATACAGTGATTTTATTCAGGTTAATTCCATCACCGATGGAGGATATATACGAAAAAACCACTTACTGGAGCTATTTCATATGGTCCCGAAAACGGACGGGCTGACACTCAGTTATTTCATCTCTCTGTGTTCTACAGGTTTTATAAATGGTGATCTGTGTGTGTGGTTGTTGGTGTATATGATTATTGATGACTATTGATGATTATTTGATTATTGATGTAATTTTATGTTGTTGTGATGATATGCATTAATTCCATGCTTTTTCTTCTTTAATAAAGTTTACACCTTTATTAATACGCTGTTCACGACCTTTCCATCCATATTTGTATTTTTAGCTCTTTACTATAATCTCTATGTATGATAAGAGAAAAGAGAGAGAGCAGGAGATGCTTAGACAGACATAAGTGAGTTGAGGCTTGGAGAGAGAGATCATTTGAATAAATCTTCTTCCAGGTTGTCTCAAGTCCATCTCCTATTTACACCTTATCTAAAGTGTAATCTATAACTCTGCCAGTCCACTATCCCTTGTCGATTTCACTACTGTTGTCCAACTCGACAAATACTCTACACTCAAACTCAACCACGACAATCATCATCATGAAATAAAATATGTTGAAAAGTACAATTATCATCATTAAACCTACATTTGATATTATATCATTTGTTCGGAAAAATAATCACATTAGGGGGGCAGATAATCAGAACTCATAAAGTATTTGAAAAGTCTACGATTGTATGAATAGGGACTGAGGTTGTTATGTTTTAGATCATGTGGAAGATAGTTCCAAAGATAAGCAACAGAGTAAGCTAAGCTTTTCTTGAATAAGTCAAGCCTAGGCTTGGGCACTTGCATTTTGTTAAGGCGTTGACTGCGTCTTTCATTGTATTTGAACATTGGCCACAGAT
Organism: Oreohelix idahoensis; assembly: GCA_024509875.1. NCBI lineage: Eukaryota > Metazoa > Mollusca > Gastropoda > Stylommatophora > Oreohelicidae > Oreohelix > Oreohelix idahoensis. The sequence goes on along the minus strand of JAMPIV010013004.1, from coordinate 269,952 downwards.
ATGTTGGAGCATTCTGTGACAGGATTTTGTGAACAGAAAGCGCTTTCTTAGAGGCAGTATTTTGAGATCTTTATATAGATCTACACACTGTGTTTGGCAGTTGTCAGAAACTAGACGCACTGCACGCTTTTGTACTGAATGAAGTCATTTTGTGTTGGACATAAAGCAACCATCCCAGATTGTGGAGCAATAGTCAAGGTTTGTTTGTATGTGAGATATATAGAACAATTTTTGTGCTTTTTCATCTAGGAAATGTTTGATTTTAGCTAACTGGTAAATTTTCTGTGCCGTTTGCTTGGTCAGTGCATGTACATGTGAACAAATAATAATAATTATTATGTAAAGACAAGTGCGCCTTTGTTCAGTAACAATTATGACACTTAAGCAATAACCTGGAACTGAAATAGGTCTCTACTTCTAAATGCTATAAACAAAACTTACTGAAAAGTCAAGAGTACAAGTTTTTGGGTTTCCAGGAAGACCAGGACTAAACCGCCATATTGTCAACAGCTGGGTGAATAGCTTCCCTTCTGTGCACTCAGACTGAATCAAGCGAATGAATTCAACAAATGAAGATGATTTGACATACAATTAAAAAACGAAAAACGAAGACTTTGTCATACATTATAAAACAAACAACACACACACAAGTTAACAAAATAAATTTGTAATCCTGCAGCACATTAGATTACAAGAAAATTTTAAAAAACTAAACATAACAAAAACACCTTTAAACTGGTTTTAATATAAATTCTAAGATTTTTATGTTTCATCAAAGCTTCAGCTTTTTTACTATAGAACACTTTTTTATATTTCTGTTTAGAAGTTTTGCCTCCTTTTAATGAGGTGTGCCATATCCAACCTAGGCACAAGACCTATCATTTATATTAGGGCACATCTAAATATGAAAGACCTCGTGGTCTGGAAAACAACTGTATCAAATAATACTGGCAACGATGTTTAAAAAATATTTTCTTAAATATATTTTAAAAAAACACATCTGAGAGCTGTGACCTTTTCTGAAACATCAGTCCGACGAGGAATGTTAAACCCGTGTTCTCATAATTCAACTTATATACACCGTATACAAGCACAGCTGCTCATGAAAATGTTTGCAGCAATTTTTCCTGGTATTTTTTTTTAAGTAAAGGTCCAAGTTTGAATGTTTCTTCATATAACACCCTATCACAAAAGTGTACGGAGTTATGGGCACATTACTAAAACCATTCTTGTCATACCATAATCTCAGCATGCTGACACACTGCCAATTTCGCTATGCTGCTTCACATGTATTTATCATGTACACAAGACTTTCATGCAAAATAATAAGTTAAAATAAGTAATCTTTATTAACAATAAAATACTTCACTAAACACGCCATCATTCTAAGTAATGTAAGCTGCATCAAGATACAACAACCACCAAATGTATGAGTCAGAGATTCACCATGAGGTGGGGTGACCAGTTCTGCTCCTCACTGCCTTTGGTTTCCCTAGCTCAAAAGCAGAGCTGGGTATACATTTACAGCTGGGTATACATTTACAGCTGGGTAGGCTGCAGCATGATGATACGTTCTGAACTCAATAACTTTGCTTTGAGAAACAAGCACTTTAACCACCCAAGACACACACACACACAAGACACTGCAGTGAAAAATAAGCCCTATATAGTTCCTGGGGATCTCTTATGTGACAAAGAAAGAATGTGACTACAGCTGTGTCAGGCATGTCGTACAATGTGACTACAGCTGTGTCAGGCATGTCGTACAATGTGACTACAGCTGTGTCAGGCATGTCGTACAATGTGACTACAGCTGTGTCAGGCATGTCGTACAATGTGACTACAGCTGTGTCAGGCATGTCGTACAATGTGACTACAGCTGTGTCAGGCATGTCGTACAATGTGACTACAGCTGTGTCAGGCATGTCGTACAATGTGACTACAGCTGTGTCAGTGACAGCTGTCAGGCATGTCGTACAATGTGACTACAGCTGTGTCAGGCATGTCATACAATGTGACTACAGCTGTGTCAGGCATGTCGTACAATGTGACTACAGCTGTGTCAGGCATGTCATACAATGTGACTACAGCTGTGTCAGGCATGTCGTACAATGTGACTACAGCTGTGTCAGGCATGTCGTACAATGTGACTACAGCTGTGTCAGGCATGTCGTACAATGTGACTACAGCTGTGTCAGGCATGTCGTACAGTGTGACTACAGCTGTGTCAGGCATGTCATACAATGTGACTAATATGAAGTTGTGCATAAGGCTGGCAACCTCATCATGTGAAACACACTACAACAGCATGTGAATGATGTGTGCAGGCTTCCTGTTGGGGGGGCCTTCTGCAGTGGTGGCTCCATAGAGAGGGACAAGGAAAATGGTGATAATGAAAGAAATACATAAAACTGACTACTCACATGTACAAGATTAGGCCGGACCAGTTTAATGGTACAGATGTACCTTTCTACTAGTGGGGCAAAACCAATTTCCATTTTAGACTTGCACCCATGGGGCCTCACATCAAAGACTGTGGAATTTGTACACCAGGGTATAAACTCTTTGTAGCTTCCTACATCAGATACTATGTCATACATCTGTTCCATTGTGTAGCTGTGTGTATGTAAGAAGATAATATTTGATGTAGCTGGAAAATGAATACTGGCTACAAGAAAATATATCTTTGTACACTTTCAGACATCAACGTGAATGTGTTTAAAGTAAACAGTGGTCAACCTGATGTTGCTGGTTATCTCAATCTGTTCAGATAATGGTAGGTCAAGGTGACTGCCTCATGTTATGCATGTTTGCAGCAGATGTTCAGCAGTCATTTTATTAGTGCCACATTTACACTCGTTAGTAGTTCCTACCTTTAGCTTATTAAACAGATAGTATTTCAATCTACTGTTGCATAGTCTGAAGTGGTAATCTTCAGACTCCTTACAAAGAAAAATATGACCACACACATAAGCTTTGTAAATATTCCCGTTTCCACAAGCAGAATAAACAGTACAAAGTACCAAAATGATTATGGGAACCCAATTTACCTGGGAATAACTGACATGAAAATAGCCAATACTGTTGCAGGTTAGAAATAGAAAGTGAAGATGGATGGGGCATCTTCAGAAAACATCCAACTAGTCATACTGTTTGTTGATGTTTTTGTGGCTTAAAATTTATAATAGGATGGGTTAGCTCAGAGGTTTTCAAACTGTTTTGGTCCGCGGCTCCCTTGACCTGTGCATAAATCACCGCGGCTCCTCTCTATACTATGAAGATCTATATTTATTGATGGACCTTGGCTTATAATATCAAGCCCAACACTTTTCCCAAGCCACCGCGACGCCCTTAGCCGAGGACCGCGACACCCCTGGGAGCCGCGACGCACAGTTTGAAAACCTCTGGGTTAGCTGGTCATGTGCCCAAACCTCTTTAGTTGCTTTTTAAGGCATGCGTGGCAGGTCGCAGTGTTATTATTCTTTGCTCATGTTTTGGGCCCCATTAATACAAGGCCCTTTACATATCTATTGGTAGAAAAATAGATGAAATTGGAGGAAAGGGCAATAATATCAAAATAAGAAGTCAAGAGCGGCCTTTAATAAACACAAAAATAAGAATTTAAAACTTGGTCATCAAGACACACCCCCCCCCCCAGTCCTATGATATGGCCCTGCAACATTAATTAATTTCTTTGTTGTTGTTGCTCCTAAATCCAGCAATATATGATTAAGGTTGTGAGCCCCAATCACATATTAGTCACCTCTTATGACACTCCTCTAATGAGTAAGGAAGTACATAATGACGAGTGTTCCTTAAATTCTGTTGAAAGGGAGCATTCTGAGAAAGACCACCTAAAAACTAGTAGGAGAAGCCTAAAAATAGGAACATGGAATGTTAGAACTCTAAACGGAGAAGGAAAGCTTGACAATCTTATATTAGAGGCATCAGACATGAAACTCGATATACTGGGAGTTGCAGAGGCAAGACTTTTGGATACAGGCTACATAACAAGAGACCAGTACACGCTTATACACTCAGGAGGAGAAAAACATGAAAGAGGGGTAGGAATGTTGATAAAGAAGGAGTTAGAAAAATACGTATGTGGATACTGGACACACAATGACAGAATGATGTTACTAAAGATGAGAGCAAAGCCATTCGACATATCAATCTTACAAACTTATGCACCAACTAAAGATCACAGCGAGGAAGAAATAGAAGAATACTATGAAGAGCTACAACACACACTTAAACCAGTCAAATCTACAGATGTGTTGATAGTAATGGGTGATATGAATGCAAAAGTAGGAAAAGGAAAATACAAGAAAATAGTAGGACAGTATGGATTAGGGACAAGAAATGATAGAGGAGACAGACTTATCCAGTTCTGTGAAGAAAACCAGCTGGTCATATGTAACACCTTTTTTGAACACCACCCAAGGAAATTATACACATGGAAAAGCCCAGGAGATGTAACACGAAATCAAATCGACTATATCATGATAAAACATAGATTTAAGAACAGTGTCACAAGTGCAAAGACACATCCTGGCGCCGACATAAATTCAGATCACAATCCAGTCGTCATCAAAGTAAATATAAAGCCGAAAAGAGCAGGAAACAGAAGACAGCAGGAACCCCAGATAGAAATATCAGCGCTGAAACAACCAGATATAAAACAGAAATATTTAATCGATGTCAAAAATAAATATCAACAGTTATTGACAGAAAGCATGGAGCAGTATAGAAGAGAAAACCCAGAAGAAAAAGCAACCGCAAAATGGGAATGCTTAAAAAACAAGCATACAATCAGCAAATGCAAATTTACCTAAAAAGAAGTCTAAGAAAAATCAAATTTGGATGACAGATGACATCTTGAATAAAATGGCAGAAAGAAAGAAAGCAAAAAAACACTCCAGAATATAAAACAATAGACAATGACATACGTACTATGTGTAGAGAAGCAAAAGAACGGTGGATAGCAACAAAATGCAAGGAAATAGAAGACTTGGAAGCAAAGCACATGACAAGAGATATGCATGAAGAAATAAACTTACTTACTTAGTTGTTCCCCTTCTACCGTGAGGTGTAGAGGTTTGGAAGAGAGAGCGCCAGACCATTCTATCAGCTGACTTCTTCCTGGCCTGGTTCCATTCTAGTCCTCGGTCCTTCAAAGATTGTCTAATGTTGTCCTTTCAGCGGACTCTGGGTCGTCCTGGAGGTCTGGATCCCTGGCTCTTTGTTTCCCATGCTTGTCGTGGTAGCCGATGTTCTCCCATTCTGCAGACATGGCCAAACCATCTTAGTTGGGACTGTTCTATTTGGGTCTGCAGCGGATGGGATTTTAGGCCTTGACGGATCGTCTGGTTGCGGACCATGTCTCTTCTTGTTACTTCAACCACTTTCCTCAGATACCTCATTTCTGAGGTTTGGATCTGGCTTTTGTGGGTTTTAGTCATTGCCCACGACTCGCATCCATATGTCAAGACTGGGACATAGGTGGAGCGGTATACAGCCATCTTCGTTTTCTTACCAACCTCTTTCTTGCTGAGGAATCCACGATTTATGGCCTGAAAAAGTCTCCCAGCCGCTGCTTTTCGAGTGGCCAACTCTTCTTTCATCAAGAAGAAGAAGAAGAAGACCTGCTCCAGGACCTGTTCTCCCAACTTAATCTGATGTTTTCTTTCTTCTCGTGATATCACCATGGATTTTGTTTTAGAGCTGCTTATGACCATCCCTCTCTTCTCCAGCTCTTCCTTCCAGACTTGCAGGTTGGATTGGAGATGTGCCTCTGATTTAGCAATCAGGGCAACATCATCAGCAAATGCCAGCTCCGAAATATAGACCTGTCTCATCTTCCAGTACCCCACTGAATACTTTCTTGTTCTCTCCTTACATGCCTTGATGACATCATCCATAAGGAGTATGAAGAGGTAAGGTGATAGGATATCACCTTGTCTTACACCAGTGGTGGTCCTGACTTATGGTTTGCTGTCCTCACATAATTTCTGCAAGACTTGTAGAAGCTCTGTATAGCATGAATCAGAGGTGCTGGAATATTCTTCCTTGCCAAACAGTCCCAAAGTTTGCTCCAGGGGACCCTGTCAAACGCCTTTTCCAGATCTATGAAACATAGATGGATCTCACTCTTATACTCAAGGGCCTTTTCACTCAGCTGTCTGAGTGTGAAGATTAGGTCTTGAGTACTTCGGTTTGCTCGGAATCCGCACTAGACCTCATCCAATTGTGGCTCAGCTAGGCGTCGGAGTCTCTGCTCTAGGATTCTAGAGTAGATTTTACCAGGGACACTGAGAAGGGATATGCCTCTATGGTTTCCACATTGTCGATTGTCACCCTTTTTGCAAATTGGTGTTATGATGGCAATCTCCCAATCCTTTGGTATGGTCTTGTTGCACCATGCTGCCTGTAGGACCTTTAAGAGTAATAGGTCGCCTGATGCTCCCATGTACTTAACCATTTCTGGTGTTATACCATCATGCCCTGCTGCTTTGCCCATCTTGATTTTCTCCAGTGCTGCCTTCAGTTCTTCCATCTTTATGTCATCTTCACCATCATTGGATTCTCTTCTGTGCTAGTGGTTATCATTTCTGATGCTTCACCATCCAGGAGTTCTGAGAAATATTCTTTCCATCTTTCCATTACTTCCTTCGGGGCAGTAAGCAATTTGCCTTGTTTGTCCTTTATAAATTTGAGAGTGCATTGTTTTTCCTTCCTCATGTTCTTTAGGGTCTTATAGAACAATTTCTGGTTTTCTTGTGCATCTTTTTCTAGCTTTTCTCCAAATTCTTCCCAGGACTTCTGTTTTGCTGCTAGCACTTTGTTCTTTGCTTCTGTTCTAAGTGTCACATATTCTCTATATTTTTCCATTTGTCCTGTTGTGTTTTTAGCTCCTAAGTATTGTTTCCATGCCATTTTCTTCTCTCTTATTTTCTCTTTGACTTCCTCTGTCCACCAAGGTGTCCTCTTTCTCTTGTTCCCAAGTCGGACTTCACCGCATGCTTCTGCAGCAGCTGTCTTTATGATATCCTTGAATTTATTCCAGAGGGTTTCCAAGTCATCAGGTCGTTCTTCTGTGTTGCTCACTGCTGTAGCAATAAGCCCCTGATATCTGGTCTTAATTTCTGGCTCTCTCAGCTTGTAGGTCCTAATGCTCATTTCTCCTGCTCGTTTACTTGGTTTCTTGCGTGATGTTGGGCAGTTCCTAGGCTGAGCAACTCTTTCAGTTGTTCTTTTGATTGTTAGCAGGTAGTGATCACTTCCAATCTCTGGCCCCCTCCAGACTCTTGCATCTCGGACATATCTGAATGAGCTTCTCCGAACAATGGCATAGTCGATCACTGACTTCTCATTCTTGGTTGGTTCACATCTAGTGTATGCATGTATGCGCTTATGGGGGAACTTTGTGTTTGCAATGATCAGATTCTGCTCACTGCAGAATCTAAGGAGTCGCTTTCCATTGTCATTGAGAGTATCTTCTCCATGTCTTCCGATAACTCCACCCCATCTAGCATGGTCATTTCCAACTCTGGCATTAAAATCTCCGAGCATGATAACTTCATCCAGGCAGTCATCCACTGTCCTTTGAAGCAGCTCGAAGAATTCCTCCTTGACCTCTGCTCTCTCATCCTCAATTGGCCCATACACTATGACCAGGTTGACTATGGTTTCTCCTTCTTTTAGTTTTACAACCATAATGCGCTCCGAGACAAAGTTCCATCCCTTGATACTATCTTTTTGATTTTGGGCCACAATGCAACCCACGCCCCCTTTAGCTCTTTCAGATATGGGTACACCACTGTAGAGCAACGTGTTGCCATCGAGATCCATGACTCCTTGTCCTTTTTTCTTCGTTTCCGTTAAAGCCAGGATTTCTAGTTTTGCTTTCCTCATCTCTTCCACCAGCTCCTCTTCCTTCCCATTTATACTTCTTGTGTTCCAAGTTCCTTAAGTCGTAGTCCGTAGTCCGTTCCAGTTCGTCGCCTTTAGAATCAGTCCGGTTTTCTCTCTTGTATTGCTCGTAATCATAGTTTAAGACAAACAGGTGATTGGCCTGTTGTGCCTTTGCATGGTGGAGGGGCTGCCTCCTTACGGCCTCCATGCAGGCCGCCCTCCTCCTTTTTCATCCAGGCTTGGGACCGGCATAGGCGGAGTTATGAAGAAATAAAGAAATTATCAAATCGGTCGCGGTTTGCACAAGGAGGAAGCTGTATCAAGAACAAAAATGGTGTAATATTACTTGATGAGAAAGACATATCAAACAGATGGGCAGAATACGTAAAAGAACTATTTGAGGACAACAGAGGTAAAAAACCATCACCAGATTTTAATGAAGGCCCAAACATTCTCAGATCAGAAGTAGAGAATGCCATTCATATGATACAAAAAAGAAAATCAGCAGACCTGGATAACATAAAAATTGAAATGATAGAAGCTCTGGAGAGCTTTGGTATAGATACAATCACAGAAATATGCAACGATATATACAATACAGGATATATACCACACGACATGAAGACATCAGTTTTCATAACATTGCCCAAAAAAACCAAATGCAACAGAATGTTCAGACTTCAGAACAATCAGCCTGATGAGTCATGCAATTAAGATACTGCTCAAAATCATACAGGAAAGAATAAAAAGTAAAGTAGACAGCGAAATCCAAGAAGAACAGTTTGGTTTTAGACGGAACAGTGGAACAAGAGAGGCAATATTTTGCCTAAGAATATTAGCAGAAAAATATACAGAGGTCCAAAAAAGTATGTATATGTGTGCTTCATTGACTATAAGAAGGCTTTTGACAGAGTCCATCATGAGAAAATAATTGAATGCCTCGAAGACATAGGTATTGATGGAAAAGATATAAGAATACTCAGTAACCTTTATTGGGAGCAAACTGCCACAGTAAGATCGGGAAGGAATTATTCACCATACATAGACATAAAAAGAGGTGTCAGACAAGGTTGTGTGCTGTCCCCCTGCCTATTTAATTTATACACCGAAAAATTTTTCAAACAGATACAGAAAATACCAGGACTGAACATCAGTGGAAGGTCAATAAACAACCTTAGATATGCAGATGATACCGTGTTGTTAGCTGAAAGCGAACAGGAGTTACAAGAACTAGTGAAGCAAGTGAACAGTATAAGTCATGAATATGGACTGGACATTAATATTGAGAAAACAAAAACTATGATAATTAGCAAAACAGACGATAAACCCACATTAAAGATAAGCGTAAATGGGAAAATCCTGGAACAAGTCAAGAGCTAAGTATATCTTGGTCATATAATAACAGAAGATGGCAGATGTGAAACAGAAATCAAGAAGAGAATAGGAATGGCCAAAGCTACATTCAACAACATGAAACATATACTGACATCCAAACAGTTATCTCACAAATTAAAACTGAGAATCATAAAGTGTTATATATATTCTGCATTTCTGTATGGTGCAGAAACATGGACGATGAATAAGCATTTGGAAGAAAGAATTGAGAATCTTGAAATGTGGATATATAGAAGAATGGGGCGTATTTCATGGAAAGAGATGAAAACAAATAAGGAGGTCCTAGAAAATCTAGGTATGAAAAGAGAACTAATGAGGGAGGTCAAAGTTCGGCAGCTAAAATACTTTGGCCACATAAAAAGGCATAACACCTTGCAGAAGACCATAACAGAAGGGAGAGTTGAAGGCAAACGTGCAAGGGGAAGGCAGCGCTATAAGTGGGAAGATAACATCAAGAGATGGACAGGAAAGAGTCTATCAGAGTGCACCACCAAGACAAGAGACAGAAGACGTTGGAGATCCATTACAGCCAACCTTCGTTGTGGAGATGGCAACTGATGATGATGATGACACAGGAGAAGTCCTATTCCTTCTTTGTCTCCTTATGACCCCTAGAAAACAGCAAGGGGGCTCTGAAATATGGAGACAAAATAAAAATGTCAACCAAGAAGTTGCAAACTTTCATAAATGGATACTCAAGCAACATAGAAGATTTAAAATAGATGGCAAGATCATAAACATGAAAAAAAATAGTGGAAAACAAAAATCCCGCCAATACCAGGGGAATAAGAGGTTGGAAAAAACCCCAGTTAATAGCATTACAAGGTGGTCCTTGGTTTAAAATCCAGAAGGTACAAGAAAAAGAAGAAGACCCAAAAACACATGGAGAATGGAATAGCAGACAAACCTAAAAAGAACAAAGACCTGGAAAGAACCTGAACAGATAGAACAGAACAGGATGGCTTAGTGTCAATTTGTTGGAAGGCCTTTGCTCCAAAGGGAGATAATGGGTAATGATGATGACTGTTCTGTTACTATGGTTACACAAAAATTAACAAACATTTATGTGATATTTTACAAACAATATTTCAGATTATGAGAAGTGTCTTTCAGTTTCTTGAAAATTAGGCTTCCTATTCTGTTTCTTAGTTCACATTTATAAATGTGTCTTCTACTTCCCGTTTATAAATCTGTCTTTCTACTTCACATCTATAAATATGTCGTATACTTCTCATTTATAAACTTGTCTTCTAATTCAAATTTATAAGTTAATCTATTAAGTTTTTAACAATTTATATGAACAATTAAAAGATCCTTGTACTTGATAAAACACCAGTAAGATCTGCAACTTACCCCAGTATTCTTCGTTCTGAATACTCTTTTCGTTTTGATGCTGTGGCCAGAGGATTGAAGTTTGGTAATTTGAACAAATACCTGACATGTTGTAATTTGTAACCTGGCTGAGGTATAAGTTTCGTCTGTTTGGGCTGGTAGCTTGAACTGACCATAGAAAATGTGCAGATGCATCTGTAAGGTGTTGTTATTAACAGATGATGTAAATGGTCCTGAGTACTTCATTCACCATTATACATAGACTTACCATAATATTTTTTTCTCAAACCGGGACAATTTCGAGAGTTTGCTCGAAACAGAAAGTGAGCGCCTTTGCAATATTAGAAAGAGAGAAGTATATTCAGCTAAGTACTTATGATTCAAAAAGGCTAAGTAATGGAGTGGTTAACAAAAAACAACAATTATGTAGTAATAATTAGTAATTACTCTTAACTGAACATAACTTATTATTAAAAAGTTATTAATATTTATCACTAGCGTGAACTCTCTTTAAAAATTCTTTGTTATTTTTAATCGCGTCGAAAAATTCACTACAATTTAGTTCACAATTAACTTTGCAGCGCAATAAAGCTTTTACAGTTGATTCAGCCATTCTACCTCTTTCTCCAGACCATATGTTATTCATTATTGAGAATATCCTTTCAACAGGTATAGATGTGCCTGGCAGGCTGAAAATGTATTCTATAAGTTGGACAAGATTGGGCAATGAAATGTTCTTTTCTTTGAAATGACTGAATAGTTGTGTCCATTTTTCTTCGCAACTTGTATTTTTCCAAATGTCATAGTTTGCAGACCAAAAATCTTTTGCAATCACCACTTCATCGAACAGTTCATCCAAGTTTATTGCACTATTTGCAAGAGTTTTATTAATTTTTTCACCTGATGCTTCAATTTCAGACCATGTTAATTCATTGTTGTTTATCCAAATAAAAGATTCTGCTCCACCAAAACTGTTTTCCCATAGCTCAATGTAAGAAAGACATCGGTCATAAAATTTTGTAAACTCTTGTAGGATTGTATTAATATTAATACTTCCATTATTTTCCAGTATTCTAAAAAGCTTTTTTGCTTCTTGAGGTAATAATTTATTATCACGCCTTTCCTCAAGATGTTTTTTTCAATTTTCTAAGTTCACTGACAATATCAGTTGCACTTGCTTTTGTACTTTCCATAATCAAGGTAGATTTGTTAAACAATGTGAGTTGCCCTTGCACAAACACATTTCACCACAATCATTATCAAAGAACTGTTTTATCAACACTGGACAGTGTTCTTGTGAAATAAAATATGATTTCAGTCCCTCATAGATTTCAAGTATTCTGTCGATAGCTGGAAGTAGCGAAAGAAAACGGGTGTTGCCATGTTGAAGAACCTTTTTATACTCGACATCTACAAATTCACAGAACTCTTTTAGTTGAGTTACTCGAACCGTATAAATGTGGAAATATTTATAAATTTTGACCACTAAAGCTTCTATTTCAATAGGTAGAGCATCAACTGCAGTTTGAAGACAGTTGTGAGCAATTTGAGCTCCGCAACCAATGCCCACAATATTTCTTCCTAGTTCCTTCTTCACTCGACTGTAAATATTGTTTCCTCCTCTCCGTTTTACACCTCCAATATTGGTATTGCAGTTATCTCCACAAAACCAATAATTTTTTTTGTTATATTATGGTTTTTGACATTAAATAGTTTGTCAATATTTCTGCAGTTTCACCGGGAACTGATTGAAAGTCTAAAAGTTTAACTTTTACTCCACAATCTGGTACAAAATACCGCACAACACATGGCACAGTTTTAATTTCTTTCCTGTTGGAAGCATCAATTGATATTGTCACAAAATTTGTTTTGTTTAAATCTTCACAAAGTTGCCGAAACAACAGTGGCTTAATCACATTAACAATGACAGCTTCACATTTTGTTCTGGCTAGTCTAAACTTTGTTTCAAAAAACTTTGATATCAATTTAGATGAACAATCGGCAGACTTGAAGCTGAGATTGTGAATAGCAACATGAAATGCAAAAGTTGCTTCTTTAGCAGCTGTTAAAAATTCTTTGTCACATGGATCGGCACTTTTAAAATATGACAATATTTTTGAGGAAGTTTCTGCCGCTGCTAGACTAGCCTTATGTCTCGCACATTTCACGCGATTTTTGATGTCCGAACGCCTACCATGAGCCACCGAAAATTCTGAAGAACACTGTTCGCATTTCACTTTGTCAATATGACCACAAACTTTTTTCAAAAACGGATAATCCTTTCTTAATTTATCCGTAAATACACAGTTTCTTTTTGGCATTTTGGGGGTTAAATTAATTTAATGTACAGTACAAAATAATCGCAAACAACACGCCGAAAACAAACACCGACTCGAGTAAATTACCTACGCAATCTGACAGAACTCAACGAAGATTGTGCATGCGTGGCGGCTGCGCAACTGACTTGCGACGCTGCGTACTAGGGCAGTGTTAAAGTCGGGTTTTCGTTTTGCCTAATTGCCATTTTCCGAGACTGTACTTTTTGACTTTGTGTATATTCGGCACTTTTTAATTTTTTCCAAATAACCGGGACAAAATGACAAACTGGCCGGGACCATACCTTCAAACCGGGACAGTCCCAAATGGTCAAATAATTACCAGGGGATCAAATAGTTTACTTAAAGGTAAGATGCCTAATAATTCTATGGGCTAGACTTTTGATGTTGAAAAGACCTTTAAACAGACATTGCATTACCATTAGCCTAACAATTAGGCTATAGGCCTAGGCCCTAATAAACTCGGTGAACCAAAACTATTCTTCAACTAGAGTGTAAAACATATTTTTATATATTTAAAAGTAAAGATAAAGATAATAAGCACCAATGTATCGTTTATTTTTAAAATGGGCTACCTGAGCTCACTACTTTGTATCTGTCTGTCAAAAGTTCTGAAAGCTAGAAGAACGGGTCTACTTAGAACTTTTAAGTTCAAGTTCGCCATCGCCCTTCACTGCGGTCTACAAAGAGACTTGCCAGAAAGTTTCAAATTAATACAGCTGAGAAGGTTGGTTAATATTATTTTAGCTATGTTTGCACGCAAATAAAAGGCAAAAAATAAAATTAATAAACACATAAATAATACTAAATTACCATAAATGTCGAAGTCTGATGCATGAAGGTAATATAAATGGTATGCTTAAAAAGGAGGGGGAAACCCGAGGCCTGTAAACAGTAAATAAATGTTAGACAAACACAAAGGTATATTTTCAGGCACTCGTAAGAAATAAAGAAGTAGAACACTAATCTGAAAACATACCTTTGTGTTTGTCTAATATTTATTTACTGTTTACAGACCTCGGTTTTCCCTTCCTTATGTGTTATAAATGTTTATACAATACCAAAAACCTACCCTCTGTCCTGTACTTACTGCTCCCTTAGTCTGATATCATTTACTAGACACAGTATTAAGGTCTTTGTCTTGTTTAGTCGGACCTATACTTTATAATAGGGGAACAACAGAAGTGATTGCATCATTAAAAGGCTGGACTACCATGGTAAATTTCCGGTGTTATGTCTTGCGGGTCGCACTAATGGCCAGCATTATTTTTTGCATTTTTTTTTGGCAGGGAGGATAGTGTGATTCGCTTGCATAGCTAGGTCCTGGGTTCGAATCCTGGGTAAGCCACTTACGTCTGTTGTTTTTCTGTTGTCTAGTGTTCTACTTCTTTATTTCTTACGAGTGCCTGAAAACATACCTTTATGTTTGTCTAATATTTATTTATTGTTAATCAAAACTGTAACATTGTGTGAATGTGTGCCCTCCCCTTAAAAAAACTAACCCTTAAAATAAAACAAATAAAGAAAAACAAATACACCACACACACAAAAAAAATTTAAGTGCCTCATAACTGCCCTGTTGTTAACAAGGTGAAAAGGGGTGAGAAGGACTGGGGGTGTCCGGGATGACACCCAATCCACCAATTACCTGCCAATCTGCCATCATCCACACGATCACCCCATCAGACTACCCCTTATCCTCACACCATCATTGAATGTTATATATATTAATTTTAGTTATTGTTGTTTGCTGTTTTATTATATTGGGCAATTCTCTAGGTCTGTCTATTCTATTTATAACACATCAGTCGTTGAACGGGATATTTTTCATCATTTGATGAAAAAAAAAAAAAAAATTAAAATAAAAAAAATTCACCAACACGAACTAATGGATGATGGCACAAAAACAAAAATCTCAAATGTCAAGGTTGATGGCTATGAAAATGGAGGAGTCTGTCTGTTCTCAACACCTGTTCCACAGGTAGGCTATGGATGAATTGCAGGCCTGCAAATATTCTATACAGGGGACAATGAATACGACAAATATCAAAGGACAGCATTACAGTATACACAGATGAATCAAAGGGAGAAGACTAGGGATATACAAGGTATATTCCAATGTGGAAAATGGCAAAAGGATAGAGTATCACAGAATATGCATCCATTTTCACTGCAGACGTGGTGGCAATACTAAAAAACACTAGACATTTAAGATTTATGAAATCTTATCTTATAACCCTCCCAAGAAACTAACAATTTTAACAGACTCACTTTCAACAATTCAAGTACTAAGAAACTTTCTAGAATGCATTAGACCTGATATAGCGGAGGAGATATTTCTGGTTACTACATACTTATATTTCAGAGGATGTTCAGTCTTAATAGCTTGGATACTTTCACGTGTTGGCAGAGAGGGAAATGAAAAGGCAGATACAGAAGCCAAAAACTGTAGATCTGATAAAAATCGAATAAATGTAGGGATGAGTAAATCAGAGATTAGAAGCTTAATTGTCTTCGAGACAATAATATAGAACACTTCTTGTTAAAATGTAAGAGGTATGAACAACTGAGAATACCAATATTAGATTATTTGCAGGTTTCAAATTTACCCATAAATATAGAAAGGTGTTAAGAATAGACAGACCTAGGGATAATACAGTGTGACAAAGCAAGCTCGATCATTACATTTGCCTGTGCCAATCTTTAATTTCTTATGTGCTTTTCCCTTTTCTTTTTATCCCCTCTTACAGTATTTGTTGTTTTCGCTTCATAGTTCAAGGTTTCTTGTCATGTCAGGGCCTAATTGACCATCCCTTACTAATTGTTTTGATTGATGACTTTCGTTTGAAACCATATTGACTCCTAGTGGGGTAGAGTGAAGTGGCTGTGTACGATTGCATAACACATTCCGACTAGACAGTAAGGCACGGATTAAGCGTAGGAGATGAATGGCCACCTGCATCTATCGTTTATCACAAGCTCGGCCTATTGTTACCTCTGTCTTTCTGTATGGGGAGATAGAAGGAAACCTAGGTTATTGTCTGATAAGTTATTAAAGTTTGCATGTGCCGTGCCCAAAAACACTTGGTAAATGTCAATCTAGTGACAGATTTTAAGACACGGACACAGTGCCGTCTTCTGCCATCACCGGTGTCAATACCTTGTCGAGGTATGGCGGCTTGCGTACCCTGATTACCCCCATAGCTATGCCAGCGGGAGTTTTACTCCTGGAAGGTTCTACCAAGCTGGACAGGTTTGTGCGGGCAGGGGTCAGACGAAAGCAGACACCAGGTTGGGGGTTTTAGCATAGGGCTGACACCCCTGTCTATGTAAAACAAAATTGAAGTTACGGAAACAACAACGAATAAACAAACTTTGCTGCGGGACGGACATCCGGAGTCTGAGGCTCGTATGACTGTCAGTGGTGAAAGCCGAAAGGAAGCCACTGACATGAGAACGGACTCCTGACCGCAAAACATGATACAAGAATAGGATTTTGGAATGTCAGGACAATGAATGAGACGGGTAAACTAAAACAGGTCACGGCAGAAATGAGAAACTATAGGTTACACATTCTAGGGATGAGCGAGAGCAGATGGACAGGGGCAGGAAAAGTTAAATCAGCAACAGGAGAAACAGTACTTTACTCTGGAAGAGAGGATGGACAGCACAATGAAGGCGTAGCCATTATTTTACAGAAAGGAATAAAAAGGACATTACTGGAATGGAAACCCATTAACAACAGACTGATACGATTAAGATTGAGAGGTAGATTCACCAATACTACAATAATACAAAGCTACGCACCAACGAATGACAGCGAAGAAGAGGTCAAGGATGAATTCTATCAACAACTGCAGAAAGAAATGGAAGACACACCTAGATATGATCTTATTATAGTAATGGGAGACCTCAATGCGAAAGTTGGAACACACAATCCATATAATGAAAGAGTAATGGGGAAATGCGACAGCGGAACAGCAAACGAAAATGGGGATAAATTAATAAGTTTCTGTAGTATTAACAGCCTGGTCATTAGAGGAACACTTTTCCCACATAAAGAAATTCACAAATTAACATGGAAATCACCAAATGGTCGGGACAGAAACCTACACCTTCATTGTGCTGTCCATCCTCTCTTCCAGAGTAAAGTACTGTTTCTCCTGTTGCTGTTTTAACTTTTCCTGCCCCTGTCCATCTGCTCTCGCTTATCCCTAGAATGTGTGACCTGTTTTAGTTTACCCGTCTCATTCATCGTCCTGACATTCCAAAATCCTATTCTTGTATCATGTTTTGCGGTCAGGACGTCCGTTCTCATGTCAGTGGCTTCCTTTCGGCTTTCACCACTGACAGTCATACGAGCCTCAGACTCCGGATGTCCGTCCCGCAGCAAAGCGTTGTTGTTTCCGTAACTTCAATTTTTTTTTTACATAAACAGGAGTGTCAGCCCTATGCTAAAACCCCCAACCTGGAGGACCAGGGTGTCTGCTTTAGTCTGACCCCTGCCCGCGCAAACCTGTCCAACTTGATAGAACCTTCCAGGAGTAAAACTCCCGCTGGCATAGCTCTGGGGGGGGGGGGGGGGGAATCAGGGTACGCACTACAGTCTCAGTGGGGATCACCACAGTGCAATCCCCGCCATCCAGTGACTTGCTGTTCGTCTGGTTAGTATCACTACTTTTTACTGTATATGACAGCACTAGTGCGTCTTGCTTAGTCAATGGTCTCGTCACATCAAGCATCTAGGTGCCTTCACAAAAGGGATATGCAGTGTTGGCCCGTGGGCTGGGTTCATACACAAGTGGGTCCCAGGAGTTAGAAGGTGTGGGGGGGGGGGGGGGGGGGCCCAAGTTTGGCAGTGTTCATTATTTTTGGGCTAGTTGGTTTGATTTTATGTTAATTATTTTATCTGTATATTCCAAGTTAGTAGTTGACTGGCTTAGTCCGCCAGAGGTATTAATTTCTTGGTTTCAATCTATGTGGACCCAGGTTGGTTCGTTCCTCTTATGTTGTTTTGATGTGAGATAGTAGTAGTGAATTATGAATTCAAAAACGTGCATACATTTAATTTATCCATCTGTTAAGTAATCCATCAACAGCCTTGACCATTTAAGTGAAGTTTATTTAAAGCAGAACTGTTCAAGATCAACAAGCAAATATGGCAACAATGTTTCATCTATTTACATCATATTATCATGTGCATCCATTTCAACATGTACGATAAACTTTCCCTCCTTAATTTCAATCCAAGGTGGTGTATATATTTCCTCAATAGTTTCAAACTTCTCTAAGTCCTTAGTATTGATTATATCATTGTTGGGCGCTTCGTGTATAGGAGTCTCTGCAATATTTATTGCTTCTTTTAGCAGCTTCATTGGTTTCAAATATCAGGGATAATCATTTCTTATCACGAAAATCGAGCTGAAAATGAAATAATGTCCCTTGGAAGGTACTTACGTGGATGAACCACAAAAATAAATCTGTATACACAGATTTTCACAATGACGGAAATCTCTTCTTGCAAACTGCAAAATCTTGAGTAAAATAACTTGAACGCTGCAGCGTTTCACAACGTAGAAGCCGGGACTTTTGTGGACTAAATCGGCGAAACGCCAGGTTATTCACTACCACGATTTAGAACACGTCCGGTTGCAATGGCTCGGATTTTACAACTGACTGCCATAAAATTATTTCTGGGCGTCTTTCGGTAGTGCGCGATTCTAGCTACTGTTTCATTGGATAAACTATTATTTTTTAAATTTATTTACTGGTTATTCTATCAAACGATCTTACTCATTTACGTCATTGTTTGCTATGGCAACTCCCACCGAAAGTAGCGTTAGAATGCCAAGCTTGACATAGTTTCAGTTACATCTTATGTCATCCTATACTCAATGTATCTCGTGTTTTGATTAACTATGAAATGTCGTAACTGCCCTGTTTACTTTCTATAGTAGTTAATAGTAATTTCTTACGTGTTATTATAACTAGTTACTAGCACGAATAAATGCTATGTTGGTAGGTCATGCGGCCACACAAGCAATGCTAGGGCACTCAGTGTAGTTTGGCCAGTCGGCCGAGACTGTTAGTGGGGGTTGGCCGCTACTATTTGTAGCTTCTGGGAGCCATACACCAAGCTTGACTGCTCAAGGTGGACCAATGGATTTGAGCCACTGCTGCAGGGCAACAGTGCAACAGTGCGACCGCTCTTCCCCGAAAGGTGCTACCACTCTTGGGCAGTCCGAATCCCCCATTAATCTAAAGAAAACTGAGGTCATGACACTCGGTGTGGGAAATCCTGAGCCCATTACAGTACGGAACCAGAAGCTGGAACAGACAGACACATTTACATACCTTGAATGCATATTAACACCAGGCGGCAGAACAAGCAAAGACATAACAACAGCATGAATAAAGCGAGAACAGCCTTTGCTAGTATAAACAACAACTGGAAATCCTCTCAGTACATCACAAACACCAAATTAAGACTATACGAGAGCTGTGTACTTTCTGTGCTTCTCTATGGTGCGGAATGCTGCAGAGTAACAGAGAAGGAAATGTCGAAATTGTCCTCTTTCTACATAATCTGACTAAGGAAAATTCTCAGTTCTCCTAATCTTTTGGCCGAATACCATCATCAACCAAGAACTGCTTACTCGGAGTAACCAAGAGGACATGCCCACCATCATAACTGGCAGACGCTGGAGTTGGGTTGGCCACGTCCTCAGCAGAGACACAGATGCCTTCACAAGAACAACTAAGCTATGGACCCTGAAGGAAAGCGAAAGAGAGGCCGACCAAAAACAACTTGGCCGAGAATTGTGGAGGTCGAGATGAAAAGAATGAACCAGAGCTGGGGCACTGCACGAAGGATGGCCGCCGACCGAGCAAAGTAGAAGCAGTTTGTTGCTGCCCTACAAGCTGCCACCAGGCGTGATGGCAATTGACTGCTTTGATATTCGGCGGCTAAGGATAAAAAGAAGATAGCACACACTGCCGTAGGTGGGTCAACTGTTGGAGACTTCACTTACACAGAGTCTCAGCTTTAAGAGGTGGGGGGTTTTGTTTTGTTTATGTTGTTGAGACATAAATCCACGTATACAATATTTGAACTTCTAAATGACACATTCCTGCCAGTTGCTTTTTATGTCGGTCCCTGTGATGCAACGGATTTCACGTCGCTCATTTATATTAAGCCTTGAGAACAATCGACTAAGACGCCAACCAGAAAGTGACGTAATCCCACACTTGCTTTTAAAAATAAAATCTCATCAAAGATAAATATTAAAAATCCATAACTACACAAGGTGGTACTTTAAGTATAGAAATAAGTAGATGGTCCAGTTACCCCATTAGTATCAACAAGTAACAAAAATATATAAAGCGCAGATTGGAGAGACATGGATAAAAATCTTAAATTATTTTCACGTATCATCCTTGAACATTGCGTCTGTCTGCACCGTGTGACAGGTCACTCGTTTATGGGAAATTCCTACATTTCTGTCAGATCACGCGGAAGTTGCAACAAAATCCCGGTCAAAAAAATGATTACTCCCAATTGCCGAACCAAACGTCGAAATGATCGCCTTCGGCTGGCTAGTGTATGATTGAACTATATCAGCTGATTTACATTTAGTGAAACATAAAATTTCTGACCAATGAGAGATTAAACCCACCAGGAAAACTAGCCTCCATTCTTTTAAGCGTCTATATTGACGCACTCTGACGTCAGCAAGAGCGAATGATATAAATAAATAGCAGAGAACTGGTTCCAGGCAGTGCTACAATTGGTTATACACCTCTTTCAACAACTATATTTCAGGCCAAATCAACTTGAGGATTTGTTAAATAGAAGAAGAAATTAAATTCGCTAGGTCATTTGTTAGATTTATAAGAATTTAACTCACAAGGTAAGGACCACAATAAATGTTGCTTTTCTTGTGGAGATTCTTTCCTCCAGGATCGTTTGAGCAATGCGGTAACCCTCTCCTTGTGAGCAGTGTCTTCGCCATTGTATTTATTTGTCTTATCACTGTTATTCTTTGTCTTTACCAGCATTATTTTTCATAATTTGAACCTTGTTATTCTCTGTCTTCAAAACTGATTTTCATTGTCTTTACCACGTGAATTATTATTATTATAGTTATCATTATTTGTTTAGTCCTGTTATTCTCTGTAGTCACCACTGTTATTTTGTTGTCGTTGTTGGTTTTTACCACTGTTATTCTTTGACGTTACCACTGTTAATGTTTTTTTTTTCCGTGTTTTTATTTGTTTGTTTTTGTTTTTACCACTGTCATTCTTTGAATGTCCGACGGGCCTGCGTGCCCAATTCTCAACCCTTTGAAAATAAAGTTTGTTCCATCGTTCTTTACCACTGTTATTCTTTGCTCTGTCTTCACCATTTCGTTTACTTGGTTTTACCAATGTCATTCTTTGTCTTTGCCCCGTGCAGTTCCCGGGGGTCTCTGAGAAGATATTGCAAGAATAGGAGTCCTGCTTACTCAGGCACATCGTACGAGGCGATAAATGTGAGGGTGGGGATGGGTCTAGCAAACTCAACATGTAAAACAATCTGGCGCAGGAACCACTATTGCAGAAGCACGTACTTGTATGCAAGTATTTGAACCACGCGCCCTAGGAACACAAACATAAGAAGGTGAATGAATGCATTTCTTATCTTTATTACTGTTAAGAACCGGCCATTACAGACTCAAACACCACCTGTACAACAAACTGAAAATCTAACAGACAGATATGTGCTCATGTGGGGAGGACAAACAGACAGATATGTGCCCATGTGGGGAGGACAAAAAGACAGATATGTGCCCATGTGGGGAGGACAAACAGACAGATATGTGCTCATGTGGGGAGGACAAACAGACAGATATGTGCCCATGTGGGGAGGACAAACAGACAGATATGTGCTCATGTGGGGAGGACAAACAGACAGATATGTGCTGATGTGGAGAGGACAAACATATGTGCTCATGTGGGGAGGGCAAACAAACAGTAGGACACGTACTCCCAAACTGTTGGCTTCACGAGAGGAGCAGGGTGACAGTATGGCCTTATCCAACCCAGTTGTGGGAGAAACTGTGTGGTGACAAGAGAAGCCTGAGACGGACTGTCAGCTCTATAAGAGAAATGGATGTGGTTACTTGAGAGCGAGCTAAGAAGAAGACATGTTTTGTTCTCTGCATTCCACACTTTTAATCTTTGCTTTTAATATTGTGTTTCTCTGTCTTTGCCACTGCTATTCTTTTAGTTTTTTAAATCTCTATCTTCATCACTTTTATCACCTGTCTTCACCACTGATATTCTTTTGTTGTTACCACTGATATTCTCTTTTACTTACTTACTTAGTCGTTCCCCTTCTACCGTGAGGTGTAGAGGTTTGGAAGAGAGAGCGCCAGACCATTCTATCAGCTGTCTTCTTCCTGGCCTGGGATATTCTCTTTTTACCACGATTATTCTTGTAACCAGTGTTTTTCTCTGTCATCAGCACCTGTATTCTTTGCCTGCACCACAGTTACTTTGTATTTATCGCTGTTTTTTTCTTTGTCTTCACACCTGTCTTCAGTACTGGCGTTTTTTGTTTTTATCACTTGTATTCTTTAGTTTTACCACTGCTTTTTTCTGTTTATACCTCGGCTGTTCTGTCTTTACTTTGGTTGTAGTTTATTTTTTACCACTGTCTTTCTCTGCCTTCATCACTGTCATTATTTGTCTTTATCGTCGTTATGTTTTGGTTTTACCACCTTGGTTCTCTGTTATCACCACTAATTTTCTCAGTCTTTACCAAGTATTCTCTATCTTCACTGCTGTTATTATGTCTTTATGGCTGTTATTATCTATTTTAAATTATAACCCTTCAACTAACAATTAATCACATTTAGTTAGTGAAACATCCAAAAAACTCTCCGAGGCAAGCGACCTAATAAATGTAATAATAAATGTCTTACCAACTACCTACAAAATAAAAATCATCGAATAAAAACTGTCGCATGAATAAAAAAATAATTTGTACTGTTTTTTTTTTTTTAAATCTTTTATAGGAAATCAAAGAACAATGTACACCATTAAAAGCTCTCTGTTCCTCGTTCTGTGTGTTGCTGCTACCACCAGTGCAGTCACCAAAATCCAGACTATCACAATACACTCACCTACCAGCGGCGCTGTTCTGAACCCCGTCGGAGCTGCCATCAACACTAAGCTACAAGCCAAAGTTTACAACTCTCCATATGTATATGGCCACTATAGTCCGTACGGCGGTATCGGTATGGGAGCAGGGCTTGCTGGATACGGAGGAGTAGTCAGTCCTCTAGCAATTGACGGCTACGGAGCTACGCTGGGCGGCTATGGTGGCGTCCCTGGTTACCAATATGGGTACCCAGGGCTTCCGGGTTCGTACAGCGTCAAAACTATTTATCCCCCAGGCAAGGCAGCATACGATGGACAAGCAGGCGTCTACCCAGCAGGCTATTCTATTGCTGGAGTGTACTCTAACATAGGAAGCTACCCTTATGCTTCTGCGGGTTCCTATCCTGGCTACGGGATTGCTGGAGTCTACGGGTCACAGTACGGAGTTAACCAAGGTTATAATAAAGGATATTTATCTTATGACGCTGTTAATAAACTCTCAGGGTACGGCCAGTAAAATGGATTATCATGTAGCAGAGATTATCTTCGTGTTAATACCAGGCTTTGATTACCTTTTTTCCCACTACCATCTCATCATTTCTCTTGTCGCTTCACAGGAAACACGGATTCCCAATTGCATGAAGCCTGAGCAAAATCATTATTGTGCTCTTGAAGGGGGGAAGGGGGGGGGGGGGGGGGGGGCCTGTAACAATTTGGTTGACACGATGAGGTTGCCAGCCTCATACACAACCTCTTATTAGTCGCGTCTGCTTGAGCTTTAACCATTTTTGTCAACAGAGAAATAGACATACTTTACTGTATAACATCACAACGCCTCAAGTTGTCTTATTATGTGTTTTTAGAACTTCAAAGTGACTATGATTCCCGTTCTCGATTAAGAGACAACTGTGGTTTTCACGTGACTTTGTTTGTTTGTTTTTGTAGACAGAAAGACAAAGCTCTCTTTTCAAAACGGTTGTTTTGTAACATTATTTTTCAAGTAAATGACATTGATCAGCATTCTCGTAGCATTAAATTTGTTCTAAGGAAAACTGTAGTATATAAAACGGAGTTCTTACACTGTAAGTTTCAAAATAATTGTAGTAACAAATATTAAGAAATACGTTAACATATTTGATGAAAGACGTGTTTGTTCGCGTCAAGCAGAAACATGAAAGTTAAGAAGAATATACACGTTTAGAACAAATTCACTAATATGCCAAACCTAAAAGTAGATTTCAGGAGTGCGATAACAGATCACATAAAAAGAAGAATGTATGTGGGAAAAAGAAGAGTGATTATTGAAGCTAGATGATGGAATGTCGCACCTGGCGTCATTGCTTGTGTTGTGTATATACAAGGTTTGTAGAGACATAAACACGAGTAATAGAATTTGTATAGCAAGAACAAAGCAAGCAGAATTAATGAAGCTAAACTTTGAATGGCAGCAGAACATTTTCCCCTAAATTTCAATTGGTGGTTTAACAAGATCATTAGTGTTGGACTGATCGCAAGAGTCAGGTAAATGCCAGTATTACAAGAGATAATTAAAAGGTACGGACAATAGATAGGACACACATTGAAGAAGCCAGCCGATAACTTTAGAAGGAAGGCCTTGTTATGGAAGTCCTAGTGTAATAGAAGCAGAGGATGACTTGAGACGCGTAGTAAATGGATGTTGAGACAAATGTGACAGGGATCAAGACGACATGGAAAAACCTTGTATAGGACAACAAAGCTTGGCTTGAATTTGTGGCATGAAATCATGTGCTCAACAGGGAGCTGAACGGTAATAATTTAATCAATACCCTTTAGCTCCCCAAGGAGCATAGGCCTTCATCAAACACATGCCAAGTCCCCCTGTCACGTGCTATCAGCTCAAGTTCTTTCCAATTTTTCCTCATTATTTTCACTTCTGCCTCCAATTCTCTTCTTATGTGTTTTTTGGCCTACCTCTGCCGCTCTTTCTCTGGGGATTCCAAAACAAAGACTAACTTGTCCTCATTTCTACTGCTACTTGTACAGTTTCCCCTTGTTCGTTTAGAGTACGAACGTTCCAGGTGCCAATCCTGGAGATTGTCCTAGACGAAAAAAAGGTTAGTCGGCAACCCAGACTCCTTTCGGCTTTCTCTGGGTTGCTTCACGCTTCTCATTTCCTAAGGACCTTCTTCTGTCTTTGGCGGCTGAGTTGACTTATATTCTACATTTGACTTATCCATGGTGTTTGCTAAAGTTTTTCTGCTAAAATGTTTATTACGAGATGGGGGAACCAGCCCCATGCCCAACCTTCCTTAGTAGCTTTTTACTACATGCCTGGTAGGGTACAGTGTTACTATTCTTTGCTCCCCTTTCGGGCCCCGGTAACACACGGGTGGAACGGTAATAGTTGACTGAGTGAATAACATTTCCATTCAACATACCCGGTACCAGCAGCGTCGATTGATCCGGAAACTACGACACTATTCTCCTTCTAAAGAAACGTAACTCTCACAGAATGTCAGACTGACTTAAAAACAGGAGTCCCGTGTCACTACTACAATTGTACGGTCATGTATCAAGTTCAAATAGATTGTTCGGTGCTGCTATTATAGGGGCAGTCCAAGGACAATAAAGTGGTTTTAGAGGTAGTCCAATAAGCAATTAAGAAGTTTTAGGGGAAGTTCAAGAAACAATAACCAGGTTTTATGGCAATCAAAGGAAGAATAAAGGGGTTGTAGGGACAATCCAAGAAACAATAAAGAGGTTTACACCAAAGACACGCTGAAGCAGGGGTCAGTACAAGGTAAATTCCGATCTACCGGAAGATCGCAGGAGGTGATTTAGTAGATCTCTAGAGGACAGAGGCGGGAAAGAGAAAAGATTGTAAAGCGAAAATTTTTTCGGACTTTCCCTCTTCCACTGACAATTAAAAACGCGGTATTCTCAGAATTAAAAGTACTTTTTCCGCGTTCCCAGTGAAAACTCACAAGCTCTCTTACAAAAATCTACTTTAATTGTCAGCTCGTGAGATAGGAACGCGATTTCTTATTTGAAGTGAAGTTAACGTTCGGTAAAATATGTAGTTTAAATGTTCCACTGCTCGGTTGATGGAACTACAGGAAACACATCGTCTGGCAGAGATAACAGCTGTTCTTATTCCAGATACTCTTAAACCTGAGAACAGACTTGGTTTTATCAAAGTAGATCATTAGAGAACTTAGCCTTTCTAAAGTAGATTCATTTTTCTCCTGAGTGGCCTGCTGGTGCGCAGGGACAGACAATATTCTGTAATGGACAGGAAAGATCTTTGCAGAAATACAGATATTGGCACAAGATAAGCACATGTGAAAGCAAATAATGCAGTTTCCAACAGAAAGTGGTGTTCTAAAGATCACTTGAGTTTCGAGACCAAGGAAGAAAGAACCGTATCGCTGTAACATTTCCTGGACAGTAGTGTACTGAAAGTACTGCTGAGATTTTGATGTTAGTGATATCCCACATGAAAAGTAACCATTAAATTGTTAGCATTGCTTAGACTTTGATGTGAATAATGTTCCACGTGAAAAGTAGTAATAACTTTGTTATCTAGAAAATAAACATGAGCTTCATGTAAATCTCTTTGTGCAAACTTTCTACCTATTTCTGCTTCCTTGTCATTAAAAAAAAAAAAAAAACCATTTTGTTAAATAACTAATGAGAAAAAATACTGTAAGGGTATTTTAATTGGCTGTTTATGTTAATTCAGTGATGTGGTATGGTAGAGATGTTCTGCCATTATCCTCGTTTTTGGAACAGGAAAAAATGAGAAATAAACCACACGTAAAGACAATTTATCGTTCTTGACTCGTCTTGTCTCGCTTTACCGCAGCGTTTCTTAACCATTTTTACAGGCTTTTCTTTAACTTGCAACGTATGTCACTCTCATGACACTCTCTTGTCACCTTTAAATCTTGCAATCGATTTTTCAATCACTTCCAGATGAGCAATAGCTCTGAACCTTGGCATAGTCGTGTATTCCCCATGACAATACAATAATCAGTCGTAAAAATAATAAAATGAATAAAATTAAAATTAATTTTGTTTGTTTGTTTTGTATCATCAGTGAAATGGGCGATAACTACAAATAATCTAGATGTATTCTTTCCAACAAAATTGTCTCTCTTGAGAAAAATATTGAAACTTCCCCTCCCCCCTTCCACACACAAACTATCGCATGCGCGTGCACAGACATACACACAACTGACAACTACATTAAAAAAAATGTAATTTTCAACTCTTATCAAAATTTAAAAATAATAATAATAACGTTCCGTGTAATATATTGAATAATGAAATCCACCTCCTGTGCTCTGGACTCGTTTATCGCAAACTGATAATGTCAGTAGCGGATCGAATACATTTGAATTAAATTTAAAAAAAAAAACAAAAAACATAACACTAAAAAGAAGAAAATAAAAATGTATTTAAAAATATTTTAAACACAGGCTTTTAATGCACTAAAAAGCCACAAATAATTTTTCAATTCCTTGAAAAATTATTTGTGGCTTTTTAGTGCATTAAAAGCCTGTGTTTAAAATATTAAAAAAAAAATTTTTTTATTAACCAAAGACCCATTTAATTGTCCGATGCAGGCTACGGAAAGACTTCTTAGAAAAAAAAAATTACATAAACGCACAATTAAATATTTTACATTTTTAATTTTAGGTTTTATACATGGACCCGTAGAACCCACGTGGACCACGGGTTAAGAAACCCTGCTGTATCTTATTACAATTTTTAATTTTATAACTTTCTTTGATGTTGATTACATTAAAAAAAAATTGCATTAATAAAACAGCAAAATGTCAGTATCGCCCGTGTGTTACCGGGCCCGACAGCATAGCAAGAAACGAGTAGTACTGTGTCCTACAACGCAATGTCGAAGTAGCTACTAAGGAGGGTTGGGAATTGGACTGGCTGTCCCACCCTTAGCAACTTTAAGCCAGATAAAATGTCAAGAGCTTGGATAAGCCGACCATAGTAAATAACTAAGTAATTCAACTCGGCCATCAAAGCTGGATGAAGGCCCCTTGTTCCTCTATTAAGGAGGTTCATAGCGCGGTCCAGAGAAAGCCGAGAGGAGTTTGGGTTGCCGACTCACAGAGAACTGGAAACAGACATGAGAGGGATAAAACAGACAGGGAAACAAGTCAGGCGCAACAACGTGCTAAGTGATGTAAATGATGTAAGTGATTGATGTAAGTGATGTGATGTGAGTGATGTGATGTGAGTGATGTGATGTAAGTGATGTAAGTGACGTAAGTGATGTAAGTGATGTAAGTGAGTGATGTAAGTGAGTGATGTAAGTGATGTAAGTGATTGATGTAAGTGACGTAAGTGATTGATGTAAGTGATGTAAGTGATGTAAGTGAGTGATGTAAGTGATGTAAGTCATTGATGTAAGTGATGTAAGTGATTGATATAAGTGATGTAAGTGATGTAAGTGATTGATGTAAGTGATGTAAGTGATTGATGTAAGTGATGTAAGTGATTGATGTAAGTGATGTAAGTGATTGATGTAAGTGATGTAAGCATTTCTATGAGCGCCGACGTTTGGGGACGACCAAAACAATATCGGGGGGTGATAGAATGGAGTGACAGTATGGCAAGACAGGATTTGACCAAAATAACTCGTAGGCAACACCAAATATAGGGGGCGACAAACAGAGAGGGCTACGGAGAGATCTTACCACCTTATCTACGCGTCACGTGAACTGATTATTAATATTATTATTGTGAGCATCGTCAACACCTTTCACCTCCCGATGGTGTACAAGCAGGGCCGGATTGAGGCTACCTGATGCCCAAAGCACTGCCCAACAATGGTGCTCCCCTCCACCTCCCAATGCTCAACTGACAAGACATTAAGACTCAATAAGAGCTGAAGGGGAAATAACATTGAAAAATTCAGTGTTCTTCCAGGCCAGACCCCACAACTATATTAAACAAAAACTTTTTTTTAAAATTTTTAATTTTATTTAACACCAACTAGACTGAGCAATATAAGCAAATTATTTACTTACTAGCAACAACCCGTCAAAATTGACAGGTTTTTAATTGCAGCCATCTTATAATTTTGATCCATAATAATAAGTCTGCAATACTTTAAATTAAAATTTTGTCTTGAAGAAACAATCAAAAACTTACATTTTAAGGTTATTTTTTTAAGAAAATGATGAGTTAAATCCGTTTCCCGAATGAAACTGGACAGAAGAGTATCTTGATTGTCTGTTGATTTAATCTGCATCTCCGCACCTTCCTGTCTCCAATTCATGTACTGTTTATCAATTGTGTTGTTGGCTTCTTTCCATAATCAAACTGTTCATGCACACCGTCATTTGCGCACTTTTCTATTTTCGGGAGAGTACATATAAGGGTGTCGTGGAATATTCTAATCCACATATATAAATTATCAAGTAAATATAAAGCCTAATAAATACATATAATAAATAAAGGAAGAAGAATGGTAAAGAACAGTGCTGTCACAATGACTGTACTCGAAATCCCCCTTGTTTTATGCTTCGTCTGCAAATTGTAACGCTTTCACGTTGATAGTAAAAGCTTACTGTATTATTACCCGCTTTCTTCAATGAAACGTGTGCTGCATTTCTAAGAAAAACATTGAGAGGCCCTGCGTAATGACCTAAATTAATCCTAACATTAATTATACTGCGTTACCAAAACGAACGAACAGATGGACTAAAGGATAAAGAGAGAAGGGAGGGCTGAAAATCAGGAACGCATGCAACACGCTTCGCGCGATACACAAATGCTGCCATCACGCGTGTAAGACTACATGCACTAATTTTTTTTCAGACGGACAGTGATAAAATATATTAACCATCCCAGAGTTAGGTTTTAAAATCATAAAAAACGCTTATTAGGAAAGATAACAATAGATGGGTTTACGTTTGAAAACATAACAGTACCCAGACAGCACATCTTCGAAACAGGAGGTAGAAGAAATTGCATATTTTGAACGCAGCCACGTAGCTCCTTTAAATTTGTATTTTTGGGTTCCTTAGGGCTTGCTGACAAAGAATATGTAAAACGTTACGCAAATAGTCCAGGAATTAATAAATTATAACCAAAATAAAATATTGGGGATGCCTGACAGCATGAAATCATTTCTGCTCATAAAATTTTTTTATAACGTGTTTGAAAAAAATTTACGTTACAGAAATAGCCTACCATGTAAACTCCAAATTGATTGGAGCGCAACAAATGAAAGCCTAACCACGATTGGTCGGACTATAAATACTATCTTTCGTTGTTAGGGGAAACGGGGAAAGGTAACATTTTTTCAAACACTTGTCGAAACGGGGCCTCATTGGCTAGACTCGCTGGATATAATCACTTGGGAGCGTTAGTTCGAAACCACTTGTTTAAATAAGCTTGATAAAGCATCAGTGCGTTGAAGCCAGCTCACAATTTTGCTAAAATAAAAGCCTGGAACATAAGCAGATGGAAATTTGTGCCAGTAATTGTGCCAGAATTCATTGCTAATCAACGTATCTGTGTTTATTTCCATGAAATTGTGGTAAGCTTGAACCATTCAGTATCTTTTAATGAAAATTGAATGTAAATTGTTAATTTATGCCTGTATATATATGTGTAGTTCAGTGGCAGAGATAAAGCCTATAATGCTCCAGCCTGAACAGAGGGTGTCGGAGGGAAGTAAAACGGCATGGAATGGCCAAACAGTACACTGACACCTGGATGATTGAATAGAAAGAAATAATGCTGGAATTGCAGAGGCGTAGTAACCATTAAGAAGGGTAATACTGGAATAAAGTATTTCAAATGAAGCTGACAGTTGGCCTAATGCTCTGAACTCAATGTTTGTGCTGTGATCAGTGTAACAAGAGAGTTTAAGTTAGTTATGAAGTAGAAGGTACATCCTTCTTGATTTCAGGGACAGTGGTCTTGATGGTAGTGAGCAGCACCTGGTCAGAGCTTTGCTGAATCCAGAGACGGACAGCATACTCCTTGGTCTTTTTAGCTATCAGTGAGGTGTCTCCTGAGCCCAGAGGAGAATTCGAGCAGAGGAGTCCTTTCCTGCCGCCATCACGCCAGATAAGCTAACTTGGCCAGCTGAGCTCAACATTATGTCCCCTCATCTTGAAATGACTTTGTAAAAATAATATTAAGAGGGGAAATTAATTGTCTTCATATCAGGAACGGAGAACATCTCCAATACTAATTTCCTTAAGACAAACTATTGAAGTCATGATGACAACTACCAACAGAGCTTGAACAAAACAAAACCAGTATTACCTCATACTACTATTACACAACTGACACACATAGGATATTTTTAATAATATATGTCACTCCCAGATTCATATTAAATACATTCTGTACATAACTTGTAATTAACATTGATTGTGATTCCTGGTTCCTTTGTATTTGAATCAGGACACATACACATTTATGACAGTAATGAATACATATTGTTAATTGAAAAGTTACGAGTGACTTCTTTAAGATATTCTCATAGAGTGTTATATGTATGTGAGTGTCACAGTGTTGTTAAGAGTAGTGGATTAAATTAAATTGTTTATCTGTCTGTTGTTGTGACTTACACTTCACCATACTCATACCCTAGACACATAACGTAGCATCACACTATTCCAGAATAATTCTGACTGAGATATATAGATATGTGGTAGCAAGTAAGGTTATCTATAATACACTACTCTTAATAGATATAGATACCTTCACAGCTGATCTCAGTCAGTACACTAAGTCCCCTATAAGTATTTATAACATCCCACTTCACCACATATATTGGGGTCTCGCTCTTGGGATTTTGAATCTTTCCCTATTAAAAATATTGGGGGTAATTCACTTCAGGGAATATAAGAATTAAAAGGTATCCTTGGGTGGAATTAAATAAGGTTGAGCTCACGGTGCCTGTGTTGTCCATTAGAGATTGAATTGTTGGTTAGACATTGTATAAATTTACATAATAGACAATGGCGGACCTGGCCAAATTTCGATCTGCTGCGGTTCAGACTGCAAAAGAGTTAGGATTAGATGGGCAAGTTATGGTTGCCTATGTCACGACGGAATGTGACAAATTTATTGAACGTGAAGAAAGAAGGTTTGAAGCCGAAAGAAAGTTAGAGGCTGACAAGGAAATTAAGAAGTTACAGTTTGAAGCTGAGGCTGAGACTAAGAGGTTGCAGATTGAGGCTGAGGCTAAGAAATTGGAGGCAGAAAGAGAAGACAAAAGATTAGCTGCAGAAGAGAGGAAATTAGCTGCAGAAAGGGAAGCAGAAAAGGAGGAGAAAAGATTACAAAGGGAACATGAATTACGACTAAGGGAGTTTGAGTTTCAAGGCCATGCTCCTGAAAATGGTGCCAGTCCCTTTGCCTCTGATGCTACGGTTACTCAAGGAGCCTCAATCTCAGCTATGAATTTTCATTTAGATCATTTTGTTGAGAAAGACGATGATATTGAGAGCTACCTAAATAGGTATGAACTATTAGCTACCACGTATGGGTTAGAGAGAGAAAGGTGGAGCTTAAAGTTATCTCAGGGACTTCGTGGGGCAGCTTATGAAGTTTTTGCAAAAATGAGCAGAGGTGATCAGGAAAATTATGACATGCTAAAGCAGGCTCTTTTGTTAAGGTATGAAAAGAATGCAGAATTCTATAGAAAAAAATTTAGGAATGCTAAACTACTGTCAGGTGAAACCTATCACCAGTTCTCTGCACGAATAGAGACATACTTGGAGAAATGGACTTCTCTGGGGAAAACCCAAGATCTTAAGGAAATGGTCCTTATAGAGCAATTAAGAGAGTCCATGGCTCCAGACCTGAGAAAGTTTCTCATGGAACAAGGTGCAGAGAGGCTGGATGAGTTGCTAAATGTTGCTGAAAGGTATCAAGCAGCTCAAGCAGAGGTAACAGGTAATAAAAAGAAACAGGTGGACAACTTTAGGGCACCCCAGAACTTTAATAAATTTGATCCTAAGGATCAAAATAAAGGTAAGCACCAATTTGATAGGCCACGGTATGAAAATAAAAATAAATTCCCACAATTCGATGAAAGGAAATATGATGAAAGAAAATCTTTCAACCAAGGAAAAAGGTGGTGTAAAAATTGTAAGATGAACAATCATGACACTGACCATTGTAGAAGGAAACCTGTGTATATGGCAACCCTTCAGGTCAGGTCGACCTCAAGACAGGAGGAGGATATTATGTTGGATACCACTCCAGAAGAGATGAGGAAGGCACAGGCTGGGGATAAAACACTCAAGCCTTGTTTCAGAAAATTGTCAACTTGTCATACAACTCCAGGCAAGGGAGATTTTTACATGAAAAACAAGTTGATGTATAGGAAGACTGGAGCTAGATCCAAAGGTCAAGGACAGCTGGTACTTCCTAAAAGATATAGGGCAGACTTAATAAGGAGCCTACATGTGAAACCAGATGGGGACCATGAGAAGATAGGTACCATCATTCAAAAGGTGGCTCATAATTATTATTGGCCCAAAGCAAGATGGGACATTGAGAATTTTGTAGAAAGGTGTAGCATAGCACATGAGGGAACACCCACAAGTGGGAACATTGATCAGGACCTAGACACGCCACGGGGCAAAATTAGGCCTGATAATAAAAAGAAATATAAATTTGAAAAAGTGGACCAAATGGAATGGGAAGCCCCTTTTCACGGACAAGCTTCACTTAACTGTTTTACAATGGCCACTATGCGGAGAGTGCAAAAAGATGTCTTACCCCAGGATAAGCCGAAAATCCCTCAATCGGACTTAAACAAACTGGAGGAAGAGGATGTAGAGAGGAAATCTCTCATCAAGAATTTTAAGAGGGGAGACAGCCCCAAGAAAAAATTGGTAGCGGTCGTTTTGTGAATGATAATTCTGGGAGGAAAAATCATCACTATAAAGCTTCGAGTGGAAGAGACCATACCGGTGCATGGACAAATAGGTCCACACAATTAAAGGTCCATATGTAGCTTTGTTAAGAACGTGGACTGATGAAAAGGCAGAGGAAAACATTACATCTTCATACCAATATGTGAATGAGCTGACCACTCGGTTGAAAACTGGCTGGAAACTTGCCAATGAAAATTTGAAACAAGCCAGGAAGAAACATGCTGCCTATTATAACAGGAAGGCGAAAGACAGAAATTTGGCTGTGGGAGAGAAAGTACTGCTTCTTTTGCCTGGGAGTCAGAATAAGTTACAAATTGGATGGCAGGGTCCATATACAGTTTTAGAGAAGGTGTCTAGAACAAATTATAAGATAGATAAGAAGGGGAAAGAAAAAAATCTATCATGTGAATCTCCTGAAGAAATATTTGGAAAGAGAACATCAGGAAGAGACACACTTGTTGACCTTGTCCATCGCCATGGAGATGAAAAAGGAACCACTTTCATCATTTGAATATCCATTACACCCCTGTGAGACAGCAGCACAGGTGAAAATCAGTACACATTTAACGAAAACTCAGAAAGAGAGAGTGCAACAGGTTCTAAATAATCATGCAGAGGTGTTAACAGACCGACCAGGGCATACAAACCTATTGGAATATGATATGAAACTAATAGACTCCACACCTGTCTGTATGAAACCATATTCTATTCCGTTTGCTAAGGAGAAAGCTTTGAAGGAAGAGATAGACTATCTATTGAAGGAAGGAATTATTTCGCACAGTGAGTCTTCGTATAGTTCCGGTGTTGTACTCTTAAGGAAGCCTTCTGGAGAACATAGACTCTGTATAGATTACAGGAGACTGAATGCTATTACAGAAGGACAGGTGGATCCATTGCCGGATACAAATCAGCTGTTTGCCAGACTAAATAAAGCTAAATATTTCTCAAAAGTGGATCTGAGTAAAGGATACTATCAGATTCCAGTAAAGCCGGAGCATAGACCATACCTAGCTTTTAGTACCTCAGAAGGACACTATGAGTTTAATAGATTGCCATTTGGATTGAAGAATGCGCCTAGTGTCTTCTCTAGAATGATGAGAAAATTATTGGATCCTCTGAATAATCCCTGTATAACAAATTTTATGGATGATATCCTTATAGCAACAGAAACATTTGAGGAACACATTGACTCTCTGAACATGCTGTTTGATCGACTTAGGGAGGCAAATTTAACAGCCCGACCAACAAAATGTTGCGTTGGATGTAAAGAATTGGAATTTTTTGGGACACACAGTTTATCAGGGAAACATGACCCCTGACCCAAAGAATTTAGAGAAACTACAGAAAGCCCCGAGACCACAAACCAAGAAGGACGTGAGATCCTTTGTCTCATTATGTGGTTTCTACCAGAAGTATATCAAAAACTTTAATTCCATATGTGCACCTTTAACGGAATTGACACGTAAAGGACATCCAGATCGCATTACATGGACACCACAATGTGAAATGACTTACCAAGAATTGAAGGAAAAGCTCACAAGTAAACCCATTTTGAAATTACCTGACTTAAGTCAAGAATTCATTGTAAGGACGGATGCAAGTAATATTGGGTTAGGTGCAACTCTACTACAGAAATCAGATGCCTTGGATGGGGAATTAAGCCCAGTGGCATATGCTAGCAGAAAGTTGAATAAAGCTGAAATCAACTACTCAACTAGCGAAAAAGAATGTCTTGCAGTAATATGGGCGATAAAGAAATTCAATATTTATCTATATGGGAAGGCATTTAAGTTGCAAACAGATCACAAACCTTTATCGTTTCTAGCACAGGCTAAGCATGAGAACTCCAGGTTACTCCGATGGTCTTTACTTTTGGCTCCATATAATTTTAGCATTGAGTATATATCTGGAAAAACCAATTTGGGAGCGGATTTTTTAAGCCGCCATCCGTGTGATGAGAATCACCGTAAACCCCAGAAATAATAATGAATTTCTCTATGTGTATATAGAATAAAGGACTGACATATAATGTCTGTTTTAAGAGGGGAGGTGTCGTGGAATATTCTAATCCACATATATAAATTATCAAGTAAATATAAAGCCTAATAAATACATATAATAAATAAAGGAAGAAGAATGGTAAAGAACAGTGCTGTCACAATGACTGTACTCGAAATCCCCCTTGTTTTATGCTTCGTCTGCAAATTGTAACGCTTTCACGTTGATAGTAAAAGCTTACTGTATTATTACCCGCTTTCTTCAATGAAACGTGTGCTGCATTTCTAAGAAAAACATTGAGAGGCCCTGCGTAATGACCTAAATTAATCCTAACATTAATTATACTGCGTTACCAAAACGAACGAACAGATGGACTAAAGGATAAAGAGAGAGGGGAGGGCTGAAAATCAGGAACGCATGCAACACGCTTCGCGCGATACACAAATGCTGCCATCACGCGTGTAAGACTACATGCACTAATTTTTTTTCAGACGGACAGTGATAAAATATATTAACCATCCCAGAGTTAGGTTTTAAAATCATAAAAAAACGCTTATTAGGAAAGATAACAATAGATGGGTTTACGTTTGAAAACATAACAGTACCCAGACAGCACATCTTCGAAACAGGAGGTAGAAGAAATTGCATATTTTGAACGCAGCCACGTAGCTCCTTTAAATTTGTATTTTTGGGTTCCTTAGGGCTTGCTGACAAAGAATATGTAAAACGTTACGCAAATAGTCCAGGAATTAATAAATTATAACCAAAATAAAATATTGGGGATGCCTGACAGCATGGAATCATTTCTGCTCATAAAATTTTTTTTATAACGTGTTTGAAAAAAATTTACGTTACAGAAATAGCCTACCATGTAAACTCCAAATTGATTGGAGCGCAACAAATGAAAGCCTAACCACGATTGGTCGGACTATAAATACTATCTTTCGTTGTTAGGGGAAACGGGGAAAGGTAACATTTTTTCAAACACTTGTCGAAACGGGGCCTCATTGGCTAGACTCGCTGGATATAAACACTTGGGAGCGTTAGTTCGAAACCACTTGTTTAAATAAGCTTGATAAAGCAACAGTGCGTTGAAGCCAGCTCATATTTTTGCTAAAATAAAAGCCTGGAACATAAGCAGATGGAAATTTGTGCCAGTAATTGTGCCAGAATTCATTGCTAATCAACGTATCTGTGTTTATTTCCATGAAATTGTGGTAAGCTTGAACCATTCAGTATCTTTTAATGAAAATTGAATGTAAATTGTTAATTTATGCCTGTATATATATGTGTAGTTCAGTGGCAAACAAGAGATAAAGCCTATAATGCTCCAGCCTGAACAGAGGGTGTCGGAGAGAAGTAAAACGGCATGGAATGGCCAAACAGTACACTGACACCTGGATGATTGAATAGAAAGAAATAATGCTGGAATTGCAGAGGCGTAGTAACCATTAAGAAGGGTAATACTGGAATAAAGTATTTCAAATGAAGCTGACAGTTGGCCTAATGCTCTGAACTCAATGTTTGTGCTGTGTTGTCAGTGTAACAAGAGAGTTTAAGTTAGTTATGAAGTAGAAGGTACATCCTTCTTGATTTCAGGGACAGTGGTCTTGATGGTAGTGAGCAGCACCTGGTCAGAGCTTTGCTGAATCCAGAGTCGGACAGCATACTCCTTGGTCTTTTTAGCTATCAGTGAGGTGTCTCCTGAGCCCAGAGGAGAATTCGAGCAGAGGAGTCCTTTCCTGCCGCCATCACGCCAGATAAGCTAACTTGGCCAGCTGAGCTCAACATTATGTCCCCTCATCTTGAAATGACTTTGTAAAAATAATATTAAGAGGGGAAATTAATTGTCTTAATATCAGGAACTGAGAACATCTCCAATACTAATTTCCTTAAGACAAACTATTGAAGTCATGATGACAATTACCAACAGAGCTTGAACAAAACAAAACCAGTATTACCTCATACTACTATTACACAACTGACACACATAGGATATTTTTAATAATATATGTCACTCCCAGATTCATATTAATACATTCTGTACATAACTTGTAATTAACATTGATTGTGATTCCTGGTTCCTTTGTATTTGAATCAGGACACATACACATTTATGACAGTAATGAATACATATTGTTAATTGAAAAGTTACGAGTGACTTCTTTAAGATATTCTCATAGAGTGTTATATGTATGTGAGTGTCACAGTGTTGTTAAGAGTAGTGGATTAAATTAAATTGTTTATCTGTCTGTTGTTGTGACTTACACTTCACCATACTCATACCCTAGACACATAACGTAGCATCACACTATTCCAGAATAATTCTGACTGAGATATATAGATATGTGGTAGCAAGTAAGGTTATCTATAATACACTACTCTTAATAGATATAGATACCTTCACAGCTGATCTCAGTCAGTACACTAAGTTCCCTATAAGTATTTATAACATCCCACTTCACCACATATATTGGGGTCTCGCTCTTGGGATTTTGAATCTTTCCCTATTAAAAATATTGGGGGTAATTCACTTCAGGGAATATAAGAATTAAAAGGTATCCTTGGGTGGAATTAAATAAGGTTGAGCTCACGGTGCCTGTGTTGTCCATTAGAGATTGAATTGTTGGTTAGACATTGTATAAATTTACATAATAGACAATGGCGGACCTGGCCAAATTTCGATCTGCTGCGGTTCAGACTGCAAAAGAGTTAGGATTAGATGGGCAAGTTATGGTTGCCTATGTCACGACGGAATGTGACAAATTTATTGAACGTGAAGAAAGAAGGTTTGAAGCCGAAAGAAAGTTAGAGGCTGACAAGGAAATTAAGAATTGACAGTTTGAAGCTGAGGCTGAGACTAAGAGGTTGCAGATTGAGGCTGAGGCTAAGAAATTGGAGGCAGAAAGAGAAGACAAAAGAAAGGAGCTGCAGAAGAGAGGAAATTAGCTGCAGAAAGGGAAGCAGAAAAGGAGGAGAAAAGATTACAAAGGGAACATGAATTACGACTAAGGGAGTTTGAGTTTCAAGGCCATGCTCCTGAAAATGGTGCCAGTCCCTTTGCCTCTGATGCTACGGTTACTCAAGGAGCCTCAATCTCAGCTATGAATTTTCATTTAGATCATTTTGTTGAGAAAGACGATGATATTGAGAGCTACCTAAATAGGTATGAACTATTAGCTACCACGTATGGGTTAGAGAGAGAAAGGTGGAGCTTAAAGTTATCTCAGGGACTTCGTGGGGCAGCTTATGAAGTTTTTGCAAAAATGAGCAGAGGTGATCAGGAAAATTATGACATGCTAAAGCAGGCTCTTTTGTTAAGGTATGAAAAGAATGCAGAATTCTATAGAAAAAAATTTAGGAATGCTAAACTACTGTCAGGTGAAACCTATCACCAGTTCTCTGCACGAATAGAGACATACTTGGAGAAATGGACTTCTCTGGGGAAAACCCAAGATCTTAAGGAAATGGTCCTTATAGAGCAATTAAGAGAGTCCATGGCTCCAGACCTGAGAAAGTTTCTCATGGAACAAGGTGCAGAGAGGCTGGATGAGTTGCTAAATGTTGCTGAAAGGTATCAAGCAGCTCAAGCAGAGGTAACAGGTAATAAAAAGAAACAGGTGGACAACTTTAGGGCACCCCAGAACTTTAATAAATTTGATCCTAAGGATCAAAATAAAGGTAAGCACCAATTTGATAGGCCACGGAATGAAAATAAAAATAAATTCCCACAATTCGATGAAAGGAAATATGATGAAAGAAAATCTTTCAACCAAGGAAAAAGGTGGTGTAAAAATTGTAAGATGGACAATCATGACACTGACCGTTGCAGAAGGAAACCTGTGTATATGGCAACCCTTCAGGTCAGGTCGACCTCAAGACAGGAGGAGGATATTATGTTGGATACCACTCCAGAAGAGATGAGGAAGGCACAGGCTGGGGATAAAACACTCAAGCCTTGTTTCAGAAAATTGTCAACTTGTCATACAACTCCAGGCAAGGGAGATTTTTACATGAAAAACAAGTTGATGTATAGGAAGACTGGAGCTAGATCCAAAGGTCACGGACAGCTGGTTCTTCCTAAAAGATATAGGGCAGACTTAATAAGGAGCCTACATGTGAAACCAGATGGGGACCATGAGAAGATAGGTACCATCATTCAAAAGGTGGCTCATAATTATTATTGGCCCAAAGCAAGATGGGACATTGAGAATTTTGTAGAAAGGTGTAGCATAGCACATGAGGGAACACCCACAAGTGGGAACATTGATCAGGACCTAGACACGCCACGGGGCAAAAGTAGGCCTGAAAATAAAAAGAAATATAAATTTGAAAAAGTGGACCAAATGGAATGGGAAGCCCCTTTTCACGGACAAGCTTCACTTAACTGTTTTACAATGGCCACTATGCGGAGAGTGCAAAAAGATGTCTTACCCCAGGATAAGCCGAAAATCCCTCAATCGGACTTAAACAAACTGGAGGAAGAGGATGTAGAGAGGAAATCTCTCATCAAGAATTTTAAGAGGGGAGACAGCCCCAAGAAAAAAATTGGTAGCGGTCGTTTTGTGAATGATAATTCTGGGAGGAAAAATCATCACTATAAAGCTTCGAGTGGAAGAGACCATACCGGTGCATGGACAAATAGGTCCACACAATTAAAGGTCCATATGTAGCTTTGTTAAGAACGTGGACTGATGAAAAGGCAGAGGAAAACATTACATCTTCATACCAATATGTGAATGAGCTGACCACTCGGTTGAAAACTGGCTGGAAACTTGCCAATGAAAATTTGAAACAAGCCAGGAAGAAACATGCTGCCTATTATAACAGGAAGGCGAAAGACAGAAATTTGGCTGTGGGAGAGAAAGTACTGCTTCTTTTGCCTGGGAGTCAGAATAAGTTACAAATTGGATGGCAGGGTCCATATACAGTTTTAGAGAAGGTGTCTAGAACAAATTATAAGATAGATAAGAAGGGGAAAGAAAAAATCTATCATGTGAATCTCCTGAAGAAATATTTGGAAAGAGAACATCAGGAAGAGACACACTTGTTGACCTTGTCCATCGCCATGGAGATGAAAAAGGAACCACTTTCATCATTTGAATATCCATTACACCCCTGTGAGACAGCAGCACAGGTGAAAATCAGTACACATTTAACGAAAACTCAGAAAGAGAGAGTGCAACAGGTTCTAAATAATCATGCAGAGGTGTTAACAGACCGACCAGGGCATACAAACCTATTGGAATATGATATGAAACTAATAGACTCCACACCTGTCTGTATGAAACCATATTCTATTCCGTTTGCTAAGGAGAAAGCTTTGAAGGAAGAGATAGACTATCTATTGAAGGAAGGAATTATTTCGCACAGTGAGTCTTCGTATAGTTCCGGTGTTGTACTCTTAAGGAAGCCTTCTGGAGAACATAGACTCTGTATAGATTACAGGAGACTGAATGCTATTACAGAAGGACAGGTGGATCCATTGCCGGATACAAATCAGCTGTTTGCCAGACTAAATAAAGCTAAATATTTCTCAAAAGTGGATCTGAGTAAAGGATACTATCAGATTCCAGTAAAGCCGGAGCATAGACCATACCTAGCTTTTAGTACCTCAGAAGGACACTATGAGTTTAATAGATTGCCATTTGGATTGAAGAATGCGCCTAGTGTCTTCTCTAGAATGATGAGAA
Source organism: Oreohelix idahoensis (assembly GCA_024509875.1). Classification (NCBI taxonomy): domain Eukaryota; kingdom Metazoa; phylum Mollusca; class Gastropoda; order Stylommatophora; family Oreohelicidae; genus Oreohelix; species Oreohelix idahoensis. Next base: position 228,216 of record JAMPIV010013004.1, on the reverse strand, counting down.
AATTATTGGATCCTCTGAATAATCCCTGTATAACAAATTTTATGGATGATATCCTTATAGCAACAGAAACATTTGAGGAACACATTGACTCTCTGAACATGCTGTTTGATCGACTTAGGGAGGCAAATTTAACAGCCCGACCAACAAAATGTTGCGTTGGATGTAAAGAATTGGAATTTTTGGGACACACAGTTTATCAGGGAAACATGACCCCTGACCCAAAGAATTTAGAGAAACTACAGAAAGCCCCGAGACCACAAACCAAGAAGGACGTGAGATCCTTTGTCTCATTATGTGGTTTCTACCAGAAGTATATCAAAAACTTTAATTCCATATGTGCACCTTTAACGGAATTGACACGTAAAGGACATCCAGATCGCATTACATGGACACCACAATGTGAAATGACTTACCAAGAATTGAAGGAAAAGCTCACAAGTAAACCCATTTTGAAATTACCTGACTTAAGTCAAGAATTCATTGTAAGGACGGATGCAAGTAATATTGGGTTAGGTGCAACTCTACTACAGAAATCAGATGCATTGGATGGGGAATTAAGCCTAGTGGCATATGCTAGCAGAAAGTTGAATAAAGCTGAAATCAACTACTCAACTAGCGAAAAAGAATGTCTTGCAGTAATATGGGCAATAAAGAAATTCAATATTTATCTATATGGGAAGGCATTTAAGTTGCAAACAGATCACAAACCTTTATCGTTTCTAGCACAGGCTAAGCATGAGAACTCCAGGTTACTCCGATGGTCTTTACTTTTGGCTCCATATAATTTTAGCATTGAGTATATATCTGGAAAAACCAATTTGGGAGCGGATTTTTTAAGCCGCCATCCGTGTGATGAGAATCACCGTAAACCCCAGAAATAATAATGAATTTCTCTATGTGTATATAGAATAAAGGACTGACATATAATGTCTGTTTTAAGAGGGGAGGTGTCGTGGAATATTCTAATCCACATATATAAATTATCAAGTAAATATAAAGCCTAATAAATACATATAATAAATAAAGGAAGAAGAATGGTAAAGAACAGTGCTGTCACAATGACTGTACTCGAAATCCCCCTTGTTTTATGCTTCGTCTGCAAATTGTAACGCTTTCACGTTGATAGTAAAAGCTTACTGTATTATTACCCGCTTTCTTCAATGAAACGTGTGCTGCATTTCTAAGAAAAACATTGAGAGGCCCTGCGTAATGACCTAAATTAATCCTAACATTAATTATACTGCGTTACCAAAACGAACGAACAGATGGACTAAAGGATAAAGAGAGAAGGGAGGGCTGAAAATCAGGAACGCATGCAACACGCTTCGCGCGATACACAAATGCTGCCATCACGCGTGTAAGACTACATGCACTAATTTTTTTCAGACGGACAGTGATAAAATATATTAACCATCCCAGAGTTAGGTTTTAAAATCATAAAAAACGCTTATTAGGAAAGATAACAATAGATGGGTTTACGTTTGAAAACATAACAGTACCCAGACAGCACATCTTCGAAACAGGAGGTAGAAGAAATTGCATATTTTGAACGCAGCCACGTAGCTCCTTTAAATTTGTATTTTTGGGTTCCTTAGGGTTTGCTGACAAAGAATATGTAAAACGTTACGCAAATAGTCCAGGAATTAATAAATTATAACCAAAATAAAATATTGGGGATGCCTGACAGCATGAAATCATTTCTGCTCATAAAATTTTTTTATAACGTGTTTGAAAAAAATTTACGTTACAGAAATAGCCTACCATGTAAACTCCAAATTGATTGGAGCGCAACAAATGAAAGCCTAACCACGATTGGTCGGACTATAAATACTATCTTTCGTTGTTAGGGGAAACGGGGAAAGGTAACATTTTTTCAAACACTTGTCGAAACGGGGCCTCATTGGCTAGACTCGCTGATATACACACTTGGGAGCGTTAGTTCGAAACCACTTGTTTAAATAAGCTTGATAAAGCATCAGTGCGTTGAAGCCAGCTCACAATTTTGCTAAAATAAAAGCCTGGAACATAAGCAGATGGAAATTTGTGCCAGTAATTGTGCCAGAATTCATTGCTAATCAACGTATCTGTGTTTATTTCCATGAAATTGTGGTAAGCTTGAACCATTCAGTATCTTTTAATGAAAATTGAATGTAAATTGTTAATTTATGCCTGTATATATATGTGTAGTTCAGTGGCAAACAAGAGATAAAGCCTATAATGCTCCAGCCTGAACAGAGGGTGTCGGAGGGAAGTAAAACGGCATGGAATGGCCAAACAGTACACTGACACCTGGATGATTGAATAGAAAGAAATAATGCTGGAATTGCAGAGGCGTAGTAACCATTAAGAAGGGTAATACTGGAATAAAGTATTTCAAATGAAGCTGACAGTTGGCCTAATGCTCTGAACTCAATGTTTGTGCTGTGATCAGTGTAACAAGAGAGTTTAAGTTAGTTATGAAGTAGAAGGTACATCCTTCTTGATTTCAGGGACAGTGGTCTTGATGGTAGTGAGCAGCACCTGGTCAGAGCTTTGCTGAATCCAGAGACGGACAGCATACTCCTTGGTCTTTTTAGCTATCAGTGAGGTGTCTCCTGAGCCCAGAGGAGAATTCGAGCAGAGGAGTCCTTTCCTGCCGCCATCACGCCAGATAAGCTAACTTGGCCAGCTGAGCTCAACATTATGTCCCCTCATCTTGAAATGACTTTGTAAAAATAATATTAAGAGGGGAAATTAATTGTCTTCATATCAGGAACGGAGAACATCTCCAATACTAATTTCCTTAAGACAAACTATTGAAGTCATGATGACAACTACCAACAGAGCTTGAACAAAACAAAACCAGTATTACCTCATACTACTATTACACAACTGACACACATAGGATATTTTTAATAATATATGTCACTCCCAGATTCATATTAATACATTCTGTACATAACTTGTAATTAACATTGATTGTGATTCCTGGTTCCTTTGTATTTGAATCAGGACACATACACATTTATGACAGTAATGAATACATATTGTTAATTGAAAAGTTACGAGTGACTTCTTTAAGATATTCTCATAGAGTGTTATATGTATGTGAGTGTCACAGTGTTGTTAAGAGTAGTGGATTAAATTAAATTGTTTATCTGTCTGTTGTTGTGACTTACACTTCACCATACTCATACCCTAGACACATAACGTAGCATCACACTATTCCAGAATAATTCTGACTGAGATATATAGATATGTGGTAGCAAGTAAGGTTATCTATAATACACTACTCTTAATAGAAATAGATACCTTCACAGCTGATCTCAGTCAGTACACTAAGTTCCCTATAAGTATTTATAACATCCCACTTCACCACAAAGGGAAACAATACAATTATTGTCTAACTTTCAACCACAGTTGTACCCCTTAGCTTTGGTTGAAAGTTAATGTACTTTCTCGAAAATAGAAAAGTGCGCAAATGACAGGGTGCAGGACGTGACCGACCGACGTACTTACGGCGGGAACTATGGTATTGGATAACTAGGGAAACACGGCAGATAAGGGCAATTACAAAGAATTCGACTGAAATCGAATGTGGCAGTGAAAGAGTTAAGGGCATGGTAGCTAGCGGAAAAAAACTCTGTGGTCCTCCCCTTTCCTTAGTGCCCTAAGCACGTGCTTATTTTGCTTAATGAATAACCCATCCCTGTGTACATGTCTTCAACAAACACACGCCAAACTTTCCTGTACTGTTCCGTCCTCTGAAAGTCTTTCCACGTTCTCCTTTTTCATTTCGAGAGGCAGAGGTAGACCAAAACACACACAGAGAGAGAGAGAGAGAGAGAGAGAGAGAGAGAGAGAGAGAGAGAGAGAGGAGAAGCTGGAGGAAGAGGTGAAAATGATGAGGAAGATCTGGAAAGAACTTGAGCTGATGACACGTGACAGGAGGGCGTGGCATGTGTTTGTTGAAGTCCTATGCTCTGTGGGGAGCTAAAGGGTTTTGATTGGTTGATTTCTTTCATTTGTGTCTCCACTTTTCAAATCTCCATGTGTTTTTACCATCTTTTGGTCTTACCCGGAGAATTCTAAAGCATTTACTGCTTTGTAATACTATCAACTGGTTTTCACAAATGTGTATCCAAATCTTGCCAATACAGCTGATAAGATAGTCCCTTGTGCTTGCTCTGGCTAATCTCTACACCCCATGGTAAAAAAACAAAAAGACACGCGGGGAACTTGTAACATAGTAAAATTTTGTATTACCAATACAAGAATCACTTACTTACTTAGTCGTTCCTCTTCTACCGTGAGGTGTTACCAAAACAAGAATAAACATTTAACAACTATCAGAGAAAATGATAACAATTAAGGATGAAAAAAATTATTTGTAAAGTAATATTCCCCACACAAGTTTAATGTGAGAAGTTAAACTACCAAACCTCAAAAAACCAACAACGGCAAGATAATTGAGATGGTTTCAGCTGCAACAGAAAAAGTGGAAAAAGCTACAGTAAACAAACGTCTACAAACCTTTCAAACGCAGCAGGGTAAAGAGAGATATATTAAATTAAAGAACACGGAAGAGGACAAACTTTATATACTACATACGTTAGGAATCTACACGACAAATGCTAGAGAACATGCAGCCTGGAAGAACCAACACAAGACAAACAACAATTATAATATGCTATATAGAATAAACAACACTATATACCCAAATCATAACCCACATTGGGCTGAACTGAGTATTTCGTGGACACGATAAACACCAGTTTTCTTGTACATGGACCAAAAATTAAACCAAGAAGAGGAACGACAGAGTAACTAAATGTCCTATCTTGATCTCTAGTTCTACTGGTGTTTATCTAATTCTTTTTAGTAGTTAAAATCAAACATACATTGGATAAATTGCCGTGATCATGCGATAAATCTCGCCTCAATACGGGTAAGTTCATTATCAATGTGATTAGTAGAAAGGTCATTAAGATAGCCAGGCTACCATCTCCATAACTGAACTAGGCCAATGTGTTATCTTTGCCTGGCTGCCTAACTCACTGTCTTTTGGATGTATACACACACTACGGTGGTTGATTATTCGAAAAGTTGTTCACGCAGTAAGTAATCTATAGTTCAATTCTGTCTGAATTAATTACAATCGCAAGCGCAAACATTTTTTGTTAATTAGTGTACTATTCTATTGTCAAAGTCATCGCAGAGAAGCTAGCTCTGGTCATAACAACATAACTAAATAAGCCCCAGGGTGACCGGGGGATTAATCCATCATGAACGTCATTAAACACTAATATTTAAAGAAAGAAAGAGAAGTACGGTAGTGATGGCAATTATATGCACATACACAAATACACATATACACAAATACACATATACACAAATACACATATACACAGACGTAAATTCAAAGCAACAAACAGTACGCAACGTTCTTTCTTTCTTTCCGCAGAATATCTTCACATTCGTAAGTTAAGTATCCATCTGTCTTCACAAGTCCAAAAATTACTCAGAAAGTGGTATAGACAAACTGGTTACTGGCCTATACATCGAAAGGCAAGGAAGAGCTTATGTTATGTATTTTAGGCATTACTTACAATCATACTGAAAGCTCCCAGATATCGTTAGCAAGCCTTCCCAGAGCCCAGGTGAGGCCCGGGTCATTTTCCACTGTTTGAGAAGAGAGATCAAAGTGCATTAATCATATATCTTTGGCAGAGGTGAAACCCCTCTCTCCATAAGGTGGGGCCCAGGCAACATGGCCCTGCTGATCCCCCCCTCCTCTTGATTACACGTTATCACTTGCGGCGTTGATGTGTGAATTATTGTCAAGGATAATCTACCTGTGTTCACTACAGATGACCGATGTGATTTTTCTCTGCGTGTCCCTACTTCTTTCTTTCTGTCTTTCTTTTACAACAGAGGCCTTGAACGTTGGCAGACGTGGTGGATTATTGGTTTCTGATTCATTGCACGTAATGCAGTCTGATGTGTTACCATTTGACGTTCTTAAAGGTGCCTGCCACCCTTCGATCCGCTGTCTCCTGGGTCGTCCTTTATACCTGGTCCCTTTCATTCTCCCGTGCAGCTGACTGATAGGAACGTGTTCTCACAAGCTGTTCAAACTTATTTCTTCTTTCCCAATATGTTCATAAGACACTAGCAGTTCATAAGCCACTAGCAGTTCATAAGCCACTAACAGTTCATAAGCCACTAACAGTTCATAAGCCACTAGCAGTTCATAAGCCACTAGCAGTTCATAAGCCACTAACAGTTCATAAGCCACTAACAGTTCATAAGCCACTAACAGTTCATAAGCCACTAACAGTTCATAAGCCACTAGCAGTTCATAAGCCACTATCAGTTCATAAGCCACTAACAGTTCATAAGCCACTAGCAGTTCATAAGCCACTAACAGTTCATAAGCCACTAGCAGTTCATAAGCCACTAACAGTTCATAAGCCACTAGCAGTTCATAAGCCACTAGCAGTTCATAAGCCACTAGCAGTTCATAAGCCACTAACAGTTCATAAGCCACTAACAGTTCATAAGCCACTAACAGTTCATAAGCCACTAACAGTTCATAAGCCACTAACAGTTCATAAGCCACTAGCAGTTCATAACCCACTAGCAGTTCATAAGCCACTAACAGTTCATAAGCCACAAACAGTTCATAAGCCACTAACAGTTCATAAGCCGCTAGCAGTTCATAAGCCACTAACAGTTCATAAGCCACTAACAGTTCATAAGCCACTAGCAGTTCATAAGCCACTAGCAGTTCATAAGCCACTAACAGTTCATAAGCCACTAACAGTTCATAAGCCACTAACAGTTCATAAGCCACTAACAGTTCATAAGCCACTAGCAGTTCATAAGCCACTAACAGTTCATAAGCCACTAACAGTTCATAAGCCACTAACAGTTCATAAGCCACTAGCAGTTCATAAGCCACTAACAGTTCATAAGCCACTAACAGTTCATAAGCCACTAGCAGTTCCCGGGGGTCCTGAACAGACAAAGACAGAATAGGATTAGTGCTCCCTCAGACATAGCGTACAAAGCCACTAATATGAGATTGTACACGTGACTGGCAATCTCAATATGAGATTGTAACACGTGACTGGCAATCTCAATATGAGATTGTACACGTGACTGGCAATCTCAATATGAGATTGTAACACGTGACTGGCAATCTCATCTTGTAAAACAAACTGCCACAGAAAGCACCACTTGTAGAGATTATGAACGCCTGGAGCAGGCTTCCAACGCTGGGACCAGCTGTAATGCTAGCTTCGTGCTCCGTAAGGAGCGCAAAGAAAAATGATGATGATGATGGGGATGATGATGGTGGTGATGATGATGATGATGGTGATGATGATGGTGGTAGTGGTGATGATGATGGTGATGATGATGATGGTCATGATTGTCGCATGTTACGCATTGCCTAGTTAAATGTTTGAAGACCGAAAAGTGGGACACCAGTGTGCTGACCTGAACAAAGGAATGCAGGGGTATTTTCCTGTGTGTATCTAGGGCAGCCAATCAGAGAAGGGGTTTCCCACGGTCAGATAGAATGACTTCGGCGAGTGTATAAGGAAGAATAAATCGTCCGAAATCATGGTTAGAATTAGACATCGGGAAGGAGAACGGAATGACAGACAAGGATGAGAATGGTCTCATTTTGACGGGAATATCTTCATTTATGTATAGGTACAAGGAAATCAGAAGGGAGTAAGTAGTTGTGAAGAATTTCGCAAGAATAGTGTCCGTGCATTGAGAAATCCTGTGTTTTTCCTATTTATAATTCAATATAAAATCGTTAACACGACAGATATAGGAAAACAACATATGGATATAAAGGTCAACTCACGGAGAACGGAAATATATAACTCCAAAGGCTTGAACTGGGAAAGGTGAAATGCACGAGACCAAGGTTTGAAACACCTCTAGCACAAACCCCCCGAAGTTACAACTTTTTTGGGAAGTTTGCTGGAGTTGCGAGCCTTGTTTCCTGTACGTCCGGTAGCTGCATATATAAGGGCGGACGGAAATGATTTCAAATTCACTTGTACAGCGAAGCAAGACAGAAGGACAACGGCTGGAGAGAGAGGAACGTGCAGAGGCCAATATCTTGTTATTTGCAGCCAGGCAGTTCTGTTACTCCACTAAAGCCAGTCTTTACTGATCTTAATTAGATCCTGCGAGGGTTCATATTTGTCAACCAAAAGTCAGAGGTCAATGATCAAGAATTGCTCGATGATCAAGGCTAATCGCCCCAGCAGTGCCTGGATTGGTAGAAGCACGACCTACTGAAGCTGTACATCTCATATAAACACTGATTATAAAAACAGATGAGTGATATTTGTGACAATCGTGCAACCAAGAAGTGATAACTGTCAAGCAGAGTTTTGTGATGACAATTTGCGTGATAAACTAGTGAAAGTTATAAAGTGAATAAGACAGTGAAGAAGTCTATCACCCAACTAATTGGAAGAGTCTAAAGAAATGACATTTTAGTGTAACTTGTAAAAACTGTAAGGGTTTTCGCCAATTTGGTTTTTTTGTATAAATATAACTTTTGTATCACCAGTCACACACAATCACCACAATTAGATAGATGTAAATAAAGAGGATATAACTTGTATTCACCAGCTTTATTCATTCAATATAGTTGATAGTGAGTTTGGTTGAATGTTTATTAATATCACAGGTGGTCACATAGCGGAGGTGGCGCAGTAAGGTCTGACTGTTCTCTGAATATTTTCAGTCTAGATACTTTCACAGCCGTGACTATCGAGTGATACCAGTGTACTTCTCTGTCACTGGGACCTCACACATTCTGGAGAGAATACTATTTCTACTCTAGCACTATCATCGCACACATATAAAACCTTCCGCTACAGTGGGGGCTCGATCGCGGGATATTCTCGTATATCCTGAGCCATCCTCTATCTAATACATCTATCTTTAGTCTATCTTGGGCCACCTATAGAGAAAAAAAAAAAAAAAAAAAATTTTTTTTGAAAATTCTAGAATAGATTTTTTTTTTTTCTCAGTAACAGTACCTTAGAGTACTCAGTAAATATTGACTATCACAAGGTTGCACGATTAATTGTGTTGTCCATTTGATAATTATTTTAAGTAAGTTTAGGTAAGTTTTCATACCCTACTTAACTTAATATAATGGCTGACTTAGTGAAGTTCAGAACTGCGATCATGCAAATGGGAAAAGAGCTGGGCTTGACAGGTGATACTCTTATCCAGTATGTCACAACGGAAGTGGACAAACATATGGATAGAGAGGAAAGGAAGCTGCAAGCAGAAGCTGAGAGAGAAGCCAAAAGACTAGAAGCTGAGAGAGAAGCCAAAAGAAGGAAGCTGAAGAAAAGAGGCTGCTGTTGGAAGTTGAGGCTCAAGCCAAGAAATTGGAGGCTGAAGAAAGAAGATTAACAGCTGAGGAAAGGAAGCTACAAGCTGATAGAGACCATGAACTGAGATTAAAAGAGCTTGAAATACAAGCAGTGGCTACTACTAATGGTAGTAGGTCATCTCATTCGGATACCAGCGCCAGCCAAAGCACCTCCATTGGAGCTATGAACTTCCACTTGGACCCATTTGTGGAGAAAGAAGAGGGAATAGAGGATTACCTTGACAGATATGAACGATTGGCCACTACTTATGGCCTAGAAAAAGAAAAGTGGAATTTGAAGTTGTCACAGGGATTGAGAGGTGTATCTTATAATGTCTACTTGAAGATGCAAAAAGAAGATCAGGAAAACTATGAAGCCTTGAAACAAGCATTGTTGTTGCATTACGAACAAAACGCAGAAGCTTATAGAAGGCGATTTAGAACTGCTATGCTCCAGACAGGAGAAACATATCAGCAGTTCTCAGCAAGGTTGGAAAGTTACTTGCTGAGGTGGTGTCAGTTAGGAAACTTCAATCAGGATTTTGAAGGGATCAAGGAGATGATGTTGATAGAACAACTCCTGGAGTCCATGTCTCCTGAGACGAAGACATTCCTAGTAGCACATAAAAGAGAGAGATTAGATGAAATAATCATCTATGCAGAAAGTCACAAACTGGCTCACCCCCTGACTCAAGGAAACAAGAGGAAGCAGGGAGATAGTTTCAAGTCACCACAAAACCAAAACGAGTTTGAACAAAAGGACAATACAGCCAAGAACAACCAAAGATATGACTACAAAGACAAGAACCCTCCAGGATATAACAATAAACCCTCACGAAGGGAAGAAAAATGGTGTAAGTTCTGCAAAATGAACAACCACAACACTGATAAATGTGGGAGGAAAAAACCTCTTCATCATGCTGCATGCTTACAGGTGAGGACTTCTGATAGGAAGGAACTGACGGTGATTCAGAATAGCCTCCATCACCCACCTACACAGGAGATAGTGACTGTGAATGGCAAACAAGTCACAGGAATGTATGACACAGGTTTGTCCTATGACGCAGTCGTGTGTGCATCTCTGGTGCGCCCTGAACAAATCACCACAGAAACAGTAGATATTCAAGGGCCACTAAAAGGAGCATTACCCCTCACTTTACCCATAGCAAAGATTCATGTCAGTTGTCGCTATGTGGAAGGGGAGATAAATGCAGCAGTGTTAGATGATCCCTTTTACCCCCTGATGTTGGGGCGTAGATATGTTTTCTTGGGAAACCCGGTAAAACCTATGGTTATGGCAGAAATCCAGACCAGGTCTGACTCCAGGAACATAGAGAGGGACACCAAATTAAAATTTGATTTGATTGAGATGAAAAAGGCTCAAGTAGCAGACAGCACATTGAAGCCTTGTTTTGGCAAACTGTCAAAAACACATAACAATCCAATCAAAGGAAATTTCTATATGGAACATGGACTCTTGCACAGGAAAGCTGGCAGAGGGACGAACAGTCATGGTCAAATTGTTGTACCATCCACCTATAGAAATAAGATCATAGGCTGGGGGCACATAACTTTGAGTGAACACCTGGGTAATGGTGCCACAAAACAAAGAATAGCCACCCAGTACTACTGGCCAGGTATTACGGAAGACATCAATTGGTATGTAAATTCCTGTCCAGAGTGCACTCATGTAGATTCAGAAAGTCGGCGGAAGAGTCTTCAAAAGTCTACAAGCAAACCAGCCATCATGGGTACTCCCGAGATTTGCACTGGAGGGGAAAGGAAACATCCCACACAGGTTGAATTGCAGTCTGAAACCCATGCACTGGAAGAAAAGAACAAATCACGTAGCCAAAATCAAACACCTACGAATTTGCGAGGGAAAACCGCAACCAACTATCAACGAAAAGAGGGCGGTAAACTTCAAGGGAAACCTACCGACCCCATTTCACCAGCGGTAAGGGCCTGGATGAAAAGCCGAACTGGGAAAAGAGAGATAGCAAAGGATGAATCTATATCCAGGAAAACAAAATGTAAGAGCAGATTTTCTTAGTCGACACCCAACTGAGATAGAACGAGAGTAAGAAGAACATTAACTACGGCAAAGCTTACAGTTGTTAGCTGTAGAAATCTACAGCTTAAAAGAGAGGGAGGCTCTGTCGCATGTTACGCATTGCCTAGTTAAATGTTTGAAGACCGAAAAGTGGGACACCAGTGTGCTGACCTGAACAAAGGAATGCAGGGGTATTTTCCTGTGTGTATCTAGGGCAGCCAATCAGAGAAGGGGTTTCCCACGGTCAGATAGAATGACTTCGGCGAGTGTATAAGGAAGAATAAATCGTCCGAAATCATGGTTAGAATTAGACATCGGGAAGGAGAACGGAATGACAGACAAGGATGAGAATGGTCTCATTTTGACGGGAATATCTTCATTTATGTATAGGTACAAGGAAATCAGAAGGGAGTAAGTAGTTGTGAAGAATTTCGCAAGAATAGTGTCCGTGCATTGAGAAATCCTGTGTTTTTCCTATTTATAATTCAATATAAAATCGTTAACACGACAGATATAGGAAAACAACATATGGATATAAAGGTCAACTCACGGAGAACGGAAATATATAACTCCAAAGGCTTGAACTGGGAAAGGTGAAATGCACGAGACCAAGGTTTGAAACACCTCTAGCACAAACCCCCCGAAGTTACAACTTTTTTGGGAAGTTTGCTGGAGTTGCGAGCCTTGTTTCCTGTACGTCCGGTAGCTGCATATATAAGGGCGGACGGAAATGATTTCAAATTCACTTGTACAGCGAAGCAAGACAGAAGGACAACGGCTGGAGAGAGAGGAACGTGCAGAGGCCAATATCTTGTTATTTGCAGCCAGGCAGTTCTGTTACTCCACTAAAGCCAGTCTTTACTGATCTTAATTAGATCCTGCGAGGGTTCATATTTGTCAACCAAAAGTCAGAGGTCAATGATCAAGAATTGCTCGATGATCAAGGCTAATCGCCCCAGCAGTGCCTGGATTGGTAGAAGCACGACCTACTGAAGCTGTACATCTCATATGAACACTGATTATAAAAACAGATGAGTGATATTTGTGACAATCGTGCAACCAAGAAGTGATAACTGTCAAGCAGAGTTTTGTGATGACAATTTGCGTGATAAACTAGTGAAAGTTATAAAGTGAATAAGACAGTGAAGAAGTCTATCACCCAACTAATTGGAAGAGTCTAAAGAAATGACATTTTAGTGTAACTTGTAAAAACTGTAAGGGTTTTCGCCAATTTGGTTTTTTTGTATAAATATAACTTTTGTATCACCAGTCACACACAATCACCACAATTAGATAGATGTAAATAAAGAGGATATAACTTGTATTCACCAGCTTTATTCATTCAATATAGTTGATAGTGAGTTTGGTTGAATGTTTATTAATATCACAGGTGGTCACATAGCGGAGGTGGCGCAGTAAGGTCTGACTGTTCTCTGAATATTTTCAGTCTAGATACTTTCACAGCCGTGACTATCGAGTGATACCAGTGTACTTCTCTGTCACTGGGACCTCACACATTCTGGAGAGAATACTATTTCTACTCTAGCACTATCATCACACACTTATAAAACCTTTCGCCACAATGATGGTGATGATGATGGTGATGATGATGAAAGAGGTGATGATGATGGTGGTAATGATGATGATGATGGTGATGATGATGATGGTGATAATGATGATGGTGATAATGATGATGGTGATGATGATGGTGGTGGTGATGATGATGGTGATGATGATGGTAATGATGATGATGATGGTGATGATGATAGTTATAATGGTGACGATGATGGTGGTGATGATGATGGTGATGATGGTGATGATGATGGTGATAATGATGATAATGATTATGATGGTGATGAACACATTCCTAAGCAAATAAGGAAAATGAGTAAAATATAGGTACAAGTAAGGAAGAAAGAAAGAAGGTGGAATTTGGCAACATAAAAGAAATAGAATACGCACTTCCGACATCGATCCAGGTCAACACGACTTACGTCACGCCTTGTTGGAGGGAAGTGAACGTGGTGGGACAGGTGACGGATTTCCTATCAGTCATAACTGCCTCAATGGGAACCATATAAACCACGTATTGGACGACCTGTCGGAAGAACTAGTGCCCCTAGATCTATAGGGGCTCTAGGAAGAACTTGTGGTAATCAGCTTTAAAGTCAACACGGATTCCTGCCAAATACAAGATGTACTGAAATGAAAAGGCAGAAAGACTTGCCAAGAAGAAGGAAGCAAAATTCAATCTGAGGACAGAACAATATTATAAAATGATGACAGCAGTAATAAGAAATAGCTTAAAAGAAAAACTGACATCTAGAACCCCTAGTTAGACATAAGGAACTCACACTACTCCTTAACAAAAAGAGATCAATTAATAATTTCAAACTGAAAATCCGCAAGTGTAGACTCAAATACCACCTGTTCAGCCAATTAAAAATGAAACAGAAATATATGTGGTGTAAAGGTTAAGCTGTCGGCGTGTAACCTAATTTTGGTGGATATAAGCCAGTGCTAAGCAATCATTTTTTTTTTAAATTCGTGGCACACGTTTCAAAATTCTACGCACACTATAATATTTAAATAATTGGGTGCGGTAAATATTTAAAAATTCGCCGCAATCATAAGACAACGCTCCCTTTTTTTAAATGATGGACTGGTGGATAATGATAACTCAATTTATTATTTGAAAAATCTTACGTGTGAGATTCTTTTAAAATATTTTACAATAACATATAATTATGTATACCATGATATGGTGTATTCTGCCTGGTGTGACGGTCCGCCATGGAGACACAGACGACTGTCGTTGCCGAGTTCTGATTTAATGAAAGCATTCACATTTTAAAGAGAAAGCAAAGTAAAAGAACTCCGAATATCCGCACAAATGTAAACTGGGCAATATACTCTCCTGTTTTATATTCATCGGGACAACGGAATGTCGGGTCACCTTACTCTAACAATATATTTTTATTTTAAGTATTACCAACAAAAGATTAATGTACTGTCCATATACTGTATTAGTATTACAAGACAACTGTACTGTCAATGTAATAAGCACTAAAAGACAACTTTACTGTCCGTATATAGTATTACAAGACAACTTTACTATCAAGGTAACGCATATAGAAGACAACTTTACTCTCCAGGTAACAAATATTACAAGATAGTTTTACTGTCCAGGTAATAAGTATTTCACAACAACATCACTTTCTAGGTAAAATATGTTTCACATTGCTTCTTTATTATCCAGGTGATATATAAACTTCCTGATCTACTGCCAAAGACAAACTACCATGGCTTCAAAGGTAGGAGTGCTGCTTCTGCAGATAACAATCTTGGCATCTGTCACCCCAACTGAGTACAGCACAATCTCCAACGCGTTGCCTCGATGCCAGAACAGAATTGTTGGTAAGACGTCATTGCCATCACATATGAAAAGCATGTCAATTTTTATGCATTAGAAAACAAAGAAAATATAAAACATATGCACACAAATAAACCTAAAGTACTGGCAGACTGTCTCATCAGAGACCTCCTGGAATTACAAATTGTGACGACAGGATTTAAGTGAGATAGTGAAAGTGAAAGCGACAGATTCCGTGAGAGAATCGAGGGCTATTCTATTAAGAATGCCTGATATCTGCAGACACACCAAAGAACACATTTCTCACTATCAGTGTAGTTCACGTTGTGAAAATGAAAAGGAATATTTAGTAGAAAGGTAATCTGTATCGCTCTCTTGATTGAGTTAAATAGAGACAGAGGATTGGTATTCTAGTCACACTTCTATCCCTTCCCTGATAATTTAATTGTTATTTCATTTACAATTATTTTATGGCTCGAGCCCCCAGGTAAAAGAATAAAGAATTGATCTTAAACTTATTACCACATTTAAGACAACAACCATACATCTGACAAGTTACAAAGTAAAGCAGACACGGTTGGTTTAGTTATTCAAATATAAAATAGAATTTTCAAAAGGAAAAAACAAAAGAATCCTACTATACAGAATGGCAGTTACACTGGTATTATTGTACATTTGGTGTTACATTAGGCAAGTTTCATCACTTGGTTTCAAAGTTTATGAAGTTGTATGTTTCGCTTCTCAATAGATGTTGTTTGTTACTCAACTTTTGGGAGATTTGTTGGCCTTCTGGGGTTGATGTTGGTGGCTTTTGACTCAATGGGTTGCCTCGGCTCTCAGGATCTCTGTTTACTACAGTCTGTTACTTCAGCACATTTGGTTGGTACTGCATAAGGACTTAGTCTTCACCGTTAGGACCTTCTTCAACAAATGCATTACTGCTCTGGTTCTTGAAGGCTTTAGATCGTTAAGTTCAATGACTTGAATCCTAATTAAATTTTGCCCGTCCAGTTGGTACACAGTGTGAATCGTTCCTGTCTGACCGGGCCCCAGCTTGGTTCTTTGTTGAGTGCCAAACACTGTAGGGTTCTGATATTTAACAGGTCATCCTATTCCCTCCCCCAAGCATCTCATGTTTGGTGGGCAGGTCTCAAAATGTCAAAATTATTCCTATTCTCCAATAAGATTGCGTTGGTCCAGAGGGGCAGACGTAATCTAAAAAAAAATAGGTTGTCCTTTATCTGGGCGTCACTGTCTGTTGCATATGTTCTCAGAATCGTCAACTATTCACCGTTCAGAAACGTTATGGTGGGTAATGAAAATGTCTGGTTTCTTTACTTACCTGAATAATTAAACGGGTATATATCACCTCTTAAGTCGGTGGGTTTTATCAATTACGTCATCTGTGAGAGACATTAGATGACTTTTGACGTCAAGTGTTAACCTTACTTGGCGGTTAGGATTCAACATCAAGTCGCCGAAAAGTCTGTGGTCGGCTCTGATCTCACGTCTAACCGAACTTAATATGCACGGAGAACGACCAGAAAGGTGTTGACAGTAGGTTCTGGCAACAGTACATGGCGCGCTATTAAGCTACGCCACGACTGTGTATTACCAAAAGGTATTTGAATAAAGAAAGTAGCATTGAATGACTAAGAATTGCACTATTATAGGAAAAGGAAGAAAACTGTATGGACATTGACGTAGTCATAGGAGAAAGACAGATGAAACAAATGGCCGGAATTTGGTTCCGTCATACACATGGCCAAACAGGTGGTATAAGTATGCTGTTTATCCGCTGTAAATTTGTGAAAAGAAATGGAGACTGAAATAAAATGTATCAATAAGCTATGGAGAGATCTTGAGCGGATGGCAAGGACGCTGTTAATTATTGTTCGTTTGTCCCCAGCGAATACCCTGCGGTCGTAACGCAGACAAATGTCTTTGTCCTTGGAAGAAGTAAATAAGCTATTTGTGTTAAACCCTACCGTTGACTGTGTATCAGGATTCTCTGAATGAATGTTCTGTTTCTTGCATGACTAGGCTGCGGAGAGTTTCAGAAACCAAAACACGATGTCGGCGAGTATGACTGTACGTTTAATAACAAAAACTGTGACTTTGTTTGTGTGCTCAGATGCCCCCGACAGAGCAGCGGATTTTGGATGACTTTGTCTACTGTAAGTTCATTTGTTTTCTTCTTCTTCCCACTCTTCTTCCCCTCTCTATGTCTCTCTCACTCTTTTCTACTTCCTTTTCTTCCCATCATATTCTTCGTCCTTTTGTTACTACTTCTCCTCTTCTTCCTCTTTTCATCTCCTTCTTCCTTTCGCTGCTGTCCTCATCCTCTTCATAGAACTATTTTTCTTCAACCTCTACTTCTTACTATTCTTCCTACTCTTTATTTTACGTTTTGTCCTTTTTTTCTTCATCATTTTCTTTCTTTCTCTATCTCTTTCTATCTTCCTATTTTCTTCTCCCTTTTATTAATTTCATTCTCCTTCTACTCTTGCCTCTTCTTCCTTGCTTCTTCTCTTCCTTCTTGTTCTGCTTTGTTTCCCTCTTCTTATATTTTGCCAAAACAACAGGGAAGTTTTACACTTGCTTGCGTAGAAAAGAAAGCTTGAAATAAATCAGGCAGGTGCAAGTGGACCAGGAGAAGACGAACACTCTAAATGAAATGACACACATAGAGGAAACCTGTTAATAGCCTTACAAGGCAGCCTTTTTGTGTAATCCCCTGGAGTAAGAGACGTAGGGGGAGATCAAAATACACATGGAGATGAGAACTGGCGACAGAAATAACAGGAATAAAGAAGACATGAGGAGACTTTTAGCGGATGGCACAGGACAGGAAGCCTATACTCCTTGGGGAGCTAGAGTGTATTGCATGAATAAAATGTTGTCTTTTTCTTCATCATCTACTTCTTATCACGTCTGTTAGTGATACGTTCTAGCGGCCCTTCTCAGAACTAACCTTCATCATGCTATGTGTAGCGAAATTTGGTTCCTCTTGCTTTGTTGTGGAAAAAATGTGTAGCGCGACACCCACACACACACAGCGCAAGGTCGGCTCGGCGGTCTTTCTTTGAAGTTTGAAGACGGGAAATGTGAATTACGGTTAAGCTAGACAATATTACGGAAGAATGAGGAAATAGCTATATAGGAATGGATGGCGGACTTTAAAAGTTTGCATTTACTGGACATTAACTTATTAACTACAAGAGAACGCCTGGTTGGAATACAATTAAATAAAAATAATTTAACAAAGGAGATAGACTAGGAATTATATCCAAAAGGATATTATTCAAATATAAATAGTTTTAAAGATAATTAATATTTTTCACCTTTATCACATCTGCTAAAAGTTAGCTAATAATCTTTAAAAATTTATTATAACTGCATACCTAAACGGATTTAAATATAAATTGGATAGAATGGAAGCCTCATATGGGGAAAAGGAAATGATACCTAGGAAGGAAGGAAGGATATAAGTGTGTAGTGAACAGAAGAAAAAAACAAGTACAGGAAAAGCTCAGATTGCCTCAAATCGCCTCAAATCAGGAGATGAAACGAAAATCTTTTGGGGAATTTAGGAGATGCTTTCTCGTACGGGCGAGAGACTGAAATATACGGCAGAGCGGCGCATTGGAAATCACACACACCAAATCCAGAAGCCAGAGTGAGAAACTGGAAGACAGTATCTGCAAAAAAAGTTATTTTTTTCACGCTGCATGCAGGGCAGATTAACTTCAACCAATATAGTCTCACCGTGAGCTTATAAATCCTAAGAGGGTATGTAAGTTTATTAAAGATATATGTATTACTAATATCATTTTATTTCAGATTTTATTTCTGATTGAATGTATCAGATATAATAAAAAAGGGAATGACGCTAACCAGAGATAACCTTCACCGGCATTGTCAGGAAGCATAACCATTAATTGGTTAGCCAAATATATCATGGCTAATTATTGCCTGGAAGCTTACGACATACCAGCAAGTACATAAGTGACTTGGCATCCATGAGTGGAAGGCAAAGGTTATATCGTACCCATGTATCATAACATGTGATTATTCATGTATTTTGTTAATTCTGCACAGTATACATTTTCTTATCATGCTATCTCTGTAACATACTACCATGATTCATTCATTTATATACAAACACTGAAGACATGGTCGCATCATGAACAGCAGTGGGTGGTGAGATTGTTGGAACACCATGGCCACCTATTACCTTTTGTTCCAGGTTTTATGATCAGTTTTTATGATCATTGCTGATCAAGATTATGATCATTCATGACCGAATGCACCCAAAAGACTTGAGGACCGTTGATCCTGCGAACTGAAGCCTAGAGGTCAATCAATCTTCAACACCTTAGTCCCCCGTAGTTATAGGGCGGGCTGAAGTCTATAAGGTGTCTCAGGAACCTCGAACTAAGATCAGATGAGTTTTATGTGTAAAGTCTTCTAAAACGACTGTTTCAACTAGAGTGTAATGTCTCAGGATAACTTCGAAGATAAATCAGACTGAGCTTGTTTATTTGATTTGTAACTGTAAATAATCATACATTTTACCATCTTCCAACACCCATTTATCATTACAAGAATATATAGATGTACATAATAAATTGGATAATTGTACTCATTTGACTGTTTAACTGAAAATTTTGAGTTACAAAATTTAATTATATTATCTAGATTACGGCGAAAGTAGAACTTAATGTGAAGCAAAGCTCAGAGTATTCTTGTTTTATAAGTGTAACTAACTTCAGTGGAAGATAAATCCAAGACTTTTTAGCTTGTTTATTTGATTTGTAACTGTAAATAATCATACATTTTACCATCTTCCAACACCCATTTATCATTACAAGAATATATAGATGTACATAATAAATTGGATAATTGTACTCATTTGACTTGTTAAATTTTTAACTGTTAAATTTTGAGTTACCTTTTCAAATTTAATTATATTATCACATAGGGTTACGATAGCGAAAGTAGCAACTTATACTTCTGAAGCCTAACTCTATTGTCCAGCTCAGAGTATTCACAGCTGTAACTCACTTGCGATACCAGTGTACTTCTCGGGCACTGGAACTTCATACTTTCTGGAGAGATATTCTACTTCTGCTCTACCACTATTATCATAATAGGAAAACCTTTCGCTACACTATGTTAGTAAAAAGTATTAGTGGTCCTTCTTATGGCTTGATGCTTGTCATTGCTGTACAAAAGTTCAGAAGGAAAGTTCACTTATTTTTTTAACTGGCAACTGCGACCAGATGTCACGTGGTGGAAAAAAAAATACGCAAGACAAATTCTTGGTTGGGATATTTTTAAACCGAGCGGACGCGAGTGCCTCTCGCTAACATTTTCCAGCGCTGTGTACTGGCTACAAAAACGAAGCGATATTTGGTTTTGATGGCTAACGAATAAAATTCATATAAAAAGAAGGAATGATCGGAAAGAGTTGATAATAGTATCGTTAGGAGCGGAGAAGTCCACATTTATTTCCTTTTAAACAACTAATTCCACCGTTGTTGCAAAAAAAAGATAGAAGCTTGAGAACAGACCACTTCATCATATTTTGTCAAGTTAAGCCACTTTGAAAAATTATATAAATTCTAAGACCAACCCAATAGAGGAAATTATTGGAGGGAAAGAAGCTGTTGATGGTACAATTAAAGTAAGGTATAAACCCACATGATTCATACAAAAGATAAAAAGAACGGAACGGAGGAAGAAAATAAGAAAAACACAAAACCGCTGCGCGAGCTGTTTGGAACGAACATTTTAGCCGCAGACGTGAGATGCTTTCTCGTTCGCTCGCTGGCTGTGTATAAATAGAGAGAAATCGTGGCAGACAGGTTACACACGAAAAATTGAAACCTCGGAAGAGAGACGAATCTGAAGGCAGAGAGGGAGAGAAGGATCAACACCTGAGCAAGTTCATTCCTATTTGTTATGCCGGGCAGTTGAACTTTTGCCAAGCCTTCAGTCAATTCTACTTCTGATTTATCCTAAAAGGGGTTTACTGGTCTAGTTTGGAACAGCCTGATCTGAAACTACCATCCACTCAACGTATACTGTGTGTGACGGAGTTCACTTGTTTTGGCTCCATCATTCCTTGGCTAGCCAAACATAAGATCCAAGAAGCTGTATTCCAACTACACTCGTGTGTTACCAGACATTGTCCAGGACTGTAAAGCTAAGTCCTAAGTGTTATATTCCAAAACCTTCTGTGAGATCCCAAAAGAGACCGTGTAGTGATGAAAAGTGTAATCTGTGTTAACCCAGTGCAGGCAAAAGACATTAAGATTAACGTAGACATGAACTTATGTAAAAAGTTATAAATATTGTTGATTTTGTATTTTTTCATTGTAATTGAAATCCTTTGATTTTCAAAGGAGAAATAAGAAACTAGATGTACATTAATAAATAATTCAGTAAATTGTAATTTTATGACTTGTCAAGTTCTTATTGTTGACAGTTATATTTTGCTGTATTATTGTTGTCACAGTATAGTTAGGTGACGGTAGCACTCTAGAGCTCTTGATCTATACAAATTCCATCCAGACGTGTGCTCTTTACAGCTATAGCTATACCTGTGCCATCCTTACACCAGTGCTCTTCTCCGAGACTGGGATATACCTGTCTAGACTAAATTTACGTGTCTAGTCTTCTTCACTATAAACATCTGCCACTCTTATTAACTCATTACGTCACATTTTGGGGGCTCGTTCGCGGGATTATCTTATTATCCCGAGCCAGTATATATCCTTCTTGTATCTCTTTCTCATAGGAAGTCTTGGTAATAGTAAAAAATTTATTTTTTTGAAAAAAGTAAATTTTAAATTTTTTTGGAAAAGTACCTTTTTAGTACACAAGTTAAACAGTGGTCTCTCACATTGGTTGAAGGAATATTGTACGTCTGTAATTAAGTTAGCTTAAGTAATTAATTAGTAGTAACATTAGATACTCCTTTCAACGTAACGCCATGGCTGACTTGGTAAAGTTCAAAACTGCAATCATGCAGATGGGTAAGGAACTTGGTTTGTCAGATGAAGCTCTCATCCAATATGTTACTACGGAAGTGGATAAGCATATGGACAGGGAAGAAAGAAAGTTGCAATTAGAGACTGAAGCAAAGAGATTAGAGGCTGATAGAGAAGCAAAGAAATTAGAGGCTGAAGAAAGGCGGTTGCAAGCAGAAGCGGAAAGAGAAGCTAAGAGGCTACAGTTGAAAGCTGAAACAAAGAGGTTAGAGGTTGAGGCTGAAGCTAGGAGGTTGGAAGCTGAGAGAGGACATGAGCTGAGGATGAGGCAACTGGAACTTCAATCGGTTGCTAGTTCCAGTGGGAGCACATCACCTCACTCCAACAACAGCAACTCCAACCAAAGTACTTCAAATGGAGCCATGAACGTTCATATGGACCCATTTGTTGAGAAGGAGGACTTCATAGAAGCTTATATAGACAGATTTGAACGGCTAGCCACAACTTATGGTTTAGAAAAGGAAAAGTGGAATTTGAAGCTATCTCAAGGATTGAGAGGAGTTTCTTATGAAGTATTCTTGAAACTACAAAAGGAAGATCAAGAAGATTTTGAAGACCTGAAGCAGGCATTGCTTGTTCGTTATGAACAGAACTCTGAGGCTTATCAAAAAAAATTCCGAACTGCTAAGAAGGAGGCTGGAGAGACTTATCAGCAATTTACGACACGATTGGAGACTTACCTACTAAGGTGGTGTAAGTTAGGAAACTTTTCTCCAGATTTCGAGGGGCTAAAGGAGATGATGTTGATAGAACAGCTACTAGATTCCATAACCCCTGAAACTAAAAAGTTCCTGATAGAGAATAAAAGAGATAGGTTAGATGACATAATCACCTACGCAGAAAGCCACCAACTGGCTCAGTCCATGAATCAAGGAGCTAAGAAGAAACATGTAGAAGTATTTAAGAAACCACAAAACTATACAATGTCTGAAGGAAGTGGCCACAACCAGGACCACGCATTCAAGAATAGGCCCAGATGGGACTACAAGGAAAGAACCCCTTTAGGATCAGACAGGAGACCTTCAAGAAAGGAAGATAAGTGGTGTAAGACTTGTAAAATGAGCAACCACAATACTGCAGAATGCAGACGGAAATACCCTCCTCATCACGCTGCATGTCTTACGACAGGGAACCAGGGAAGGAAGGAACTGGCAGTGAGTCAGAAGGACCTCTATCATCCCCCTGTCTGTGAGGAAGTGACCGTGAATGGCACTCAAGTACTGTGCTTATATGACACAGGCTTGGACTTTGACTCGGTCGTGTGTTCTTCTCTGGTGAGCCAGGAACAGATAACCACAGAAACAGTGGAAATCCAAGGACCAGTAAAAGGAGCAGGAACCATGACATTGCCCATAGCCAGAATCAATGTTAGGTCTCGCTATGTGGAAGGAGAGATCAAAGCAGCGGTGATGGATGATCCTATTTACCCAATAATTCTGGGATGTAGGTATGTTTTCTTAGGAGAACCAGTAAAACCTGTAATTATGGCAACAGTCCAGACCAGGTCAAGCTCCAAGAAAATGGAGGAAAATCCTATAAATACTCATCCGGAAGAGATGAAAAAGGCTCAAGCAGCAGACAGCACTTTGAAGCCTTGTTTTGGCAAACTGCCAAAAGCTCATAACCCTCCAGTCAAGGGAGACTTTTACATGAAGAATGGGCTGTTATACAGAAAAGCTAGAATTGGACCACAAGGACATGGACAGCTAGTTGTACCCACTTCATATAGGGAGAAGGTTATGGAGCTAGGACATGCTGTATCATTCAGTGGACATATGGGGATAGGTGCCACTGGACAAAGGATAGCCTGTCACTACTTCTGGCCAGGAATCACGGAAGATATAAAGAGATATGTGAGATCCTGCCCAGAATGCCAAAGAGTAGCTCCTAAACATAGGACTGCACCAGCAACACTGGGAGAGATGCCTATCATGGGAACACCCTTTGAACGTGTTGCAGTGGATATTGTGGGACCCCTCACCAGAACAAAGAAGAAAAATAGTTATATTCTGACCTTAGTGGACACATGTTCGATGTGGGGAGAGGCAGTAGCTATGGTTTCTATTGATTCCAAGCATGTGGCAGAGGCACTTCTCACAATATTTACCCGGTTAGGATTTCCTCACCAGATACTGACAGACAATGGATCCCAGTTTAGATGAAGACTAACTGAAGAGGTGTTCAAGATATTTCAGGCCAGACACTACCACTGCTCCCCCTATCACCCCCAAGGGAACGGGGCAGTAGAACGCTTCAATGGAACCCTAATCTCTATTCTGAGAAAGCTGGCATTGGAAAAACCGGATACCTGTGATACTTACTTACCGGCAGCACTGTTTGCATACCGGGAAGTCCCACATAACTCAACTGGATTGGCTCCGGCAACATTGTTGTTTGGTAGACCAATGTAGCTGTACTTTTTCTCTTGTTGAGGTGATCACTGGCCCAAGACAGTATACATGTTGTTAGGTGTGTGGTGCGAGCGTATGATGAACTGAGTATGGGTGCGAATGAAGGCGCGAATGTGTTTAGGCTCTTATATATGTAGACCCTGCAACCCATACACTCACATGCAGTAGTCAAGGATGCTTGGACACTGCAGGCAGTTTCAAAACATTTATTGACGAGAACACACATGGTATCAACAGGAACAGTCATTGTAAACAAGGTCATGCTGACCGGAAATCGATAGGTATACATTAGGCATTCAGCAAGCTGGTAAACATTTGAATATTCGTGCATGGTCAATACAATGTTCTTCAATAACGACAGTTCGTGGCGTCGCCCTGGGATTACTGACTAAACGCGTCAGATACCTTAATCACTTTGACACATAGGTGCAACTTGGCATTCCCCGCCAATTGCACATTATCAGGCTGTAGTATAATAGCCGAAAACACAGGCCTCGTTCTGACGTCGGCTGTGTACTTCTGATAAGCAGGTTACCATCAACCCTGCAGTAATGCTTATTGTAGACATAAATATGCCGCCAATCTGCGGCTCCCACAATATATCTTCGTCACTGGATTTCTGGATGGTATGAAGACTAATAGTCTTGGATGGCTACCTTGAGCACAACATATAAGTTCTGAAATGGAGGACCGGTGAGCTGCAGTTCACAGACTAGGCAATCTTCTAACACGTTCTGCTACCGAAAGCATAGTAATGGAAAAAGTCGGTATTACCTGTAACCGAGTCCACAGAACTTAACAAGGAACTCTGCTGTCATTCCAACGCACAGAGATTCACTGGGGAAAACTGCCAGTGCAGTTACTTCGAAGATTCTCCCCGAAAAATACAATGGACTCTCGTCCCTTCAGAAACCAGGACACTTCCCGGCTTGCCGGAAGTCTAACTCTACTCCCGCTTAAAAAAACCTGCCCATGGGCATACGCCCGAACTGTCTACCTTTGACCCTAAAGGTCAAACACAATGAATGAATAAACAAGGGAAGACAACCCCTAATCAACCTGACATCGCAGGTAAAGACACAATTATTCTTATGATAAAAACATAAGCAAATAACTTGACAGATGACTCCGTCAAAAATGACAGCAACATATTACTACAACCCCCCTGTTAAAAAAAAAATGAAATTTTTTTTTTTTTAATATGTCCATGAGCAAGATTGCAGAAGTATCACTTATGTGCTCATGAAAAAATGAACCTAATATCAGGTACAATAGACGCATAAACAAAGCGTCTGAAGAGGATACAAATCATCTCCCAACATAGGAGAAAATATCTCCTTTAAGCCAAACAAACTAAGGGGGTACCATTAAAGAAACCTAAGTTGCTGGCAATACCAATCATATATCAATCATTACTAAATACTATAATTATAGCAATATACAAATGTCATGAATTACAATGCTATATTAGCAACATATCACTGATGGATGGACAAAATGAAATTTGTTAAATTATCTAAACATCATCCAAATACATTTGTATTACAACATATTAGGATATTAAGGACAGACAAAAGTCTGAAAGTGTATCAGGAAAAACTAGGACACAAGATTTAACTGGAATCATGTGGGCATCTGGACAATATGTCCACCATCACATTATCCGAACCACGGATAGCTCGCACCGTGAAATGGAAAGGCTGAAGAGCAATAGCATAACGAGTAGATCTCGAGCTCTTCAAATCCTTACTTTGCATAGCCGTAAGAGCTTTTTGGTCGGTTTCCATAAAGAAATGCGCGCCCAGAAGGAACCTTTGTAGCTTAAGAATGGACCAAACCATAGCCAACAATTCACGGTCTAAAACCGAGTAATTCCTTTCTGCCGCATTTAGGTTCCTAGAAATATACATTACAGGATGCAGAGTTCCTGAATATTCCTGCATTAGTGCCGCTCCAATCCCAGTGGAAGAGGCATCACTACGAAGAACAAAAGTCTTATCAATCATTGGTAGTCTTAAGATAGGATGAGATGAGAACAAATTCTTAACCTGATCCAATGAAGATTGGCATTCCTGGGACCAACGCACCATATTAGGAGAACCTTTTTTCAATAACGATGAAAGTGGTGCCATAATGGAGGACAGATTCTCAATGAATCTTCCATAGAATTGTATCAATCCCAAGAGACTACGCACTTGCTTTTTTGTCTTCGGAACCGAGATATTTAATATCTTCGAAATGTTTTGGTCCTCTGTCTTCAACAGACCATGACCAACTCGATGACCTAGGAAGGAAATTTCACTAAACCCAACAAAAGCTTTAGAGGGTTTTGCAGTCAAACTATGCTCACGTAGAGTAGATAGCAATTCCTTTAGACCCAAATAGTGTTCTTCCCAAGTATCGCTGAAAAGACAGATGTCGTCTAAATATGCGATGACATCTGCACGATCTGATAGAATTCGTCGCATCATGCGCACGAAAGTCGCTGGGGCGTTCATAAGCCCGAAAGGCATAAAATTCCATTGAAACAGACCCCTAGGTGTCGAAAAAGCAGTGAGAGGTTTGGCGTGTTCCGTCAGTGGGACTTGCCAATAACCTTTCGACAAGTCTAGTTTAGTAAAGAATTTAGCTTTAGAAAGTCTAATAAGTAGATCATCTAATAATGGCATAGGTTCAGCATCGAACTTCGTAACTTGATTTAATTTGCGATAGTCAACGCAAAGACGTATGTTATTGTCTTTCTTTCGAACAATAACTATCGACGAAGAATAAGCTGAAGTGGATGGTTCAATTATTTGCAGATGAATCATTTCATCCAATTCTTTCTCGACTTGTGCTTGAAAATGAATAGGTATTGGGTATGGTCTTACTCTGATCGGATTACGATCAGTAAGTATGATGTCATGTTCTATGACATTTGTGTGTCCAGGAATGTTGGTAAGGACATCCTGATATGATTGTAGCGTAGAGGATACTTGACGTTGCTCCTCAAAAGACAAGTTCGACGAGATTGTAACGTCCCTCCACGATTCCGTTGAATTCAGTGGAATCGCAGGAAGAGGTAAGTTAACGTCAGAAAAAATAGTTTCCTCATCCTGTATAACGGACAGGGATGAGATGTGACCATGTTGGACTGGAGAGTCGTCCGTCGCCTGGAAAATAGGCTGCAAATAGTCTGGACGTTCAATAAACTCTGTTAGCATATTTATATGGAAGGTTTTATGCTTTCCATCCACATCGACGATGTAGTCGACATCGGAAATTTTGGAGACTATAGTGTGTGGACCTTTCCATGAAATGAGAAGTCTATTCTCTCTTGAGGGAAGTAAGACATATGCTTTGTCTCCAGGACAAAGTTGACGTAGGCGTCTTTTCTTGTTAGCAAATCGCCTAGCTTTTTCTTTCGCAAATTCGGAAGATGAAGTTGCAAACCTGCACGATTCGATAATCTTTTCTCTAAGAGAAATTACATATTCATATGACGATTGTGTATCATCGTCAATATTATCAGAAGTTATCAAATCGTGTAACAAGGACATCGGACCGCGCGGTTGCGCACCAAAGACAAGTTCGAAAGGAGAAAACCCTGTATGCTCGTTGGGAACTTCTCTATAGGCAAAGAGGACTGCAGGTAAAACCCTGTCCCAATCCTCCGGATGATCCTCCGTTATCTTGCCAAGTAAGTTCTTTAGTGTCCTGTTAAGACGTTCTACCAATCCATTGGACATTGGATGATAAATACTACTGAGAGACCTTTTAATGTCTAGCGTAGCCATTACCTGAGACATAACGTCCGAAATTAACTGAGTGCCGTGGTCCGACAGTATTTCTCCGGGGAATCCCAGACGAGAAAATATGAGCCAAAGAGCATCAGCGATATCGACAGTTGATATGCTCTTCAGAGGAATAGCCTCTGGCCACCGCGTGCACATGTCCACGCAAGTGAGGATAAATTGGTGTCCTCTGGCTGACTTAATTTTGAACGGACCAATGATGTCTATAGCCATTTTCTGAAACGGCCGAATCGGAATATCTGCAGCCTGAATAGGAGCAGCATGTCTCGGACCTCTAGACTTGACCTCTTGACAAATTTTGCAAGATCGGCAATAAATTCGGATGTCTTTATTCACGAATGGCCAAAAGAAGGACGCAAGGACTCTAGTTTTAGTTCTGGAAAACCCCATGTGTCCAGCACACTGAGAATCGTGTGCATGCTGAAGAATTAAGGCTCTCATACACTTAGGCACAAGAATTTGCGAGTGCATAGACTTGTCCGAGTGTTGTACCATCCGTACCAATATACCATTCTTCATAGTAATATACGATTTGTGATTAGTATTTTGATTGGGATCCCCTTTCTTTGCAAGAAGGAAGAATTTCCTCAAAGAAGGATCCTCTTCTTGACGTTTAACAAACGAGTCATGGGAAATCACCAAGTGCTCGTCTTGGCTATCAACTTCATTACTATTATCCGATGAAAATGGGGGATTAAGAGCTTGAGCTCTTGTCACCACTGCATTGACCGTTTGAATGTTTTTTTTTCTCCCAACTAGAAATTTGTTGCGGGGTGCATTCCTTAACCCCATGAATACGACCGATTATAAGATCCGCAATAGGATTAGGAAGAAGACATGCATGGACATCTCCTGTGAAGAAGGGAGTGTCAATCCTAATAATAGCAGTAGGATAACTTTCCATAGTACCACCAAATGTAACACATTTGATTGTTTTTTCAGTGGCACAGCAAGGATCTATCAGAGACTCCCTAACCCCGACGGTAGTACATCCCGAATCGAAAAGTACTGAGACTAGCCTATCATTTATTAGACCTTTATGTAAGATGAGAGATCCTCTCCCATCATGCGCAACTGTAGCAGGTAGAGCAGGAAGAGGGTGACCACAACTTAGAGTAGATACAGTCGATGAGTCGAACAATGTTAAGCATTGGGGGCATTCAGTTGCTCTCCCAAAATCGAAAGCACAACCAGTGATAGCCCTAGAGTTACCACTATCATTTACTGTATTACAGGCTCCATCAAACTCTTGTTGTGCAGAGTTTGCCTGTTGGAAATGTCTTTTTTTTGTTAAACCTAGGTCTGCCTCAATTATATTTCCCCTGTAATTATTTCGACTATCATTTCCCCTGTAATTGTTATCATATTGCCTATTGTAATCATCATTCCGGTTTGAATCCCGGTTTCTAAATTCACCATCGTCATAATCTTGACGTCGAGAATGATTACCTCGAAAGTTCGAATAGTTATTATTTGGATAGCCTTTGCGAAAGTGTCTCAAATTATTACCACTAAAATTACGAGAACTACCATCTTGTCTCCAATTCATAGACGAAGAACCATCATGTGTTGGATTACTCCGCTTCTGAGTGTAATTCTGATTACTTCCCCTATTCCAGTTTTGTTGAGCACCCTGAAATTTTTTTGTGAAATTAGGGCCATATGGTGTTGCCGAAGCAGCTGGCAACCCTTCTTTCACTTTAGAATTGCTAACTGTAGCATGGGGATGCGCAGTGGCATACTGACAACAGTATTCCTCCATATCTTTTAAGTTTTTAGGCTTACGCTCATGAAGGAATGCAAGAAAAGAATCATTAACAGATGACAAAACCTTATCTCGCAATAATAAGTCCATTAGACCTTCATATGTTTTTTCAGTCTGAGACAACTCAACCCATCGTGTAAATGTACGACGTATTTTTGTAACAAAATCAGAGAAATCTACTCCATTTTCTGGCAACATTGTCCTAAAACGAAGACGATAGTCTTCTTCTTTTAGTTGGTATTTTTTTTAGCAATGCTGCTCTGACAACATCATAATTAGTCCTGTCATGTTCGTCTATTGTCATAAGAGTAGTCACTGTGTCACCTGTAAAAAAATTCCATCAGTTGTTCAACATATTTTTCCCTTTTTATGTTATGCGTATCGCATAAAAATTGGAATCTATCTAGATAATCTGCTACGTCATCCTTTAAAGGATTGAAATGAGGCAATTTAATCCTATTAACAAACTCCTTTGTCGTACTCGAAGTTGTTTGCTGAGCACCCGTACTCGCCAATTTCAATTTCTCTAACTCCAAAGTTGCGAGTCTTTCATCAAGTTCCATCTTCTGTTTTCTTTCCTCATGTTCCATTTTTCTAATTTCAGCCTCAGCTTGAAGTTTTCTCTCCTCTGCAGCAGCCTGAGCTTGAATTTTTTTTCTCCTCTGCAGCAGCTTGAAGTTTTTTGTCTTCCATTTCCATCTGGAATTTTCTTTCATCAGCTTGAGCTTTTCTCTCCTCAGCAGCAGCTTGAGCTTTTCTCTCCTCAGCAGCAGCTTGAGCCTGAAGTTTTTTGTCCTCAGCAGCAGCTTCTCTTTGATACCTTTTCTCTTCAAGTTCTAATCTTCTATTCTCAGCATCTAGCTTCTTAAGTTCAGCATCTGCTCTCCTTTGTTCAGCTTCTGCTTTCAATTTAATTTCCTCTTTTTGTTTCTTTTCTTCTGACTTTAATGCAACGGCGAATTGAGCAGATGAATATTCTTCCAATTCTTTACCAGACTTACCAAGGGTCAACCCTTGCTGGATGAAGAAATCCAATGTAGACATTCTGTCTAATGAGATCAGAAACCTGAAAAAATTAAATAACTTACCTTATCCCACTTCAATGGGAGACAAGTCTGAAATGCTAGACTTGTATACTCACTTCACTTTATTTCACTCTCTTAGTCTTAGACAAAGACCTTGTATGGTCCTCTTGTTTATAATGTAACAAAAAAATCACTTGAGTACCTGTGGAAAATAATTCCTTTATATCCCACTCACTATGGGCACAAGTCTTTTTTTTTTTTTTTTTAAAGAACTTGAATATGTATTTCACCTTGTCTCAATCTTTGAAGATAACAAGTCTTTTATCAAAGAACTTGTATAAATATCTTATATAATAATATTTTATTAACAATCTCTATATGAAGAGTGTACCTTATCAATAACAATAATAATACATGACCAAGTATATGTATGTAGACTGTGTATGACAATAATGTAGAACAATCATAAATACAAAGACAAAGATACAGAACAATGACCGAAAACGTTCGCGGAAGTCAAATAAACAATACAGCAAAAAGTAAAGAAAATGTTACACAAATGTGTAATGATGACCGCGAAAAATAAACAAGACAAATGGCAACACTGTTATAAACGAAAAGGTGTAAAGAAATAAACGGAAGGAATCAGAGAAGAACAGATACAAACAAAATTAGTCGAAAATCAAAGAACGGAAAAATAACGAAAACAACACTAACTGATGTCATCACAGCTAAAAAAAAAAAAAAAATAGCAACAAAAGTCGCTAGCAAATTTCAATTAAGAAAATTGCAATCCCTACAGAACGCTTACAGTAACCCTCGATTAAGTGGCATATTTACTGTAAGACCCACCAACCGAAAACCCGCAGAAGAACACAAGAAAAAATACACAACAATAGTACAATTAACATAAATAGCAATCAATTCAATGTGTTGCAAAATAAAGCTTAGTCACACATGATATTACAGTAACTAACTTGCTCCTTGCGAACACAGAAACAAAATGTCAAGCGCGCACTGAATGTCAAATCCACTGTAGCATAAAGTGGTATTCACGAACAAAATTTACTATGACCTTCTCGACTTAGGACTTGCACATTGAATGTTTACAATTTCCACGTACTGTTTACAAACAGGAACTTGACCTCGAACAATGTAGCTTGAATGCTCGGGCGTAGAAAAGTCTGTTGTTGACTGAAACGTGTAAACGACCAGCGGTACCGTTTACAAAAAGGGACTCGACTTGCAGTTGTGGTCCACGTAGCAAATGCCTAGATGTTAACTTCAGTACCTGTCCTGTTGTGGTTTATGTAGCATTATAACATAAATGCTAGCACTGTTTATCTGGGTCAACAGTTGATGACCTATTTCTGTCCTGTTGTAGCCAAAACTTGCAAGTGTAGAATTAGCGATGTGTGTTACAGCTGTCCAGTGTGTAGCTTAGACCCACAGATCAGAAATGTAATGTGTACTTGTCCTTCTCACGCAAATAGCCCCATGAAATGTAAATTTCTGGACCACATTAATGTCATCAATAATGTTAATTGCTCGCTCTGTCCACCAGAAATGTATCAGAAGAGCCCACGTAACTGGTCCACCAAAAATGTAGCTGTACTTTTTCTCTTGTTGAGGTGATCACTGGCCCAAGACAGTATACATGTTGTTAGGTGTGTGGTGCGAGCGTATGATGAACTGAGTGTGGGTGCGAATGAAGGCGCGAATGTGTTTAGGCTCTTATATATGTAGACCCTGCAACCCATACACTCACATGCAGTAGTCAAGGATGCTTGGACACTGCAGGCACGTTTCAAAACATTTATTGACGAGAACACACATGGTATCAACAGGAACAGTCATTGTAAACAAGGTCATGCTGACCGGAAATCGATAGGTATACATTAGGCATTCAGCAAGCTGGTAAACATTTGAATATTCGTGCATGGTCAATACAATGTTCTTCAATAACGACAGTTCGTGGCGTCGCCCTGGGATTACTGACTAAACGCGTCAGATACCTTAATCACTTTGACACATAGGTGCAACTTGGCATTCCCCGCCAATTGCACATTATCAGGCTGTAGTATAATAGCCGAAAACACAGGCCTCGTTCTGACGTCGGCTGTGTACTTCTGATAAGCAGGTTACCATCAACCCTGCAGTAATGCTTATTGTAGACATAAATATGCCGCCAATCTGCGGCTCCCACAATATATCTTCGTCACTGGATTTCTGGATGGTATGAAGACTAATAGTCTTGGATGGCTACCTTGAGCACAACATATAAGTTCTGAAATGGAGGACCGGTGAGCTGCAGTTCACAGACTAGGCAATCTTCTAACACGTTCTGCTACCGAAAGCATAGTAATGGAAAAAGTCGGTATTACCTGTAACCGAGTCCACAGAACTTAACAAGGAACTCTGCTGTCATTCCAACGCACAGAGATTCACTGGGGAAAACTGCCAGTGCAGTCACTTCGAAGATTCTCCCCGAAAAACACAATGGACTCTCGTCCCTTCAGAAACCAGGACACTTCCCGGCTTGCCGGAAGTCTAACTCTACTCCCGCTTAAAAAAACCTGCCCATGGGCATACGCCCGAACTGTCTACCTTTGACCCTAAAGGTCAAACACAATGAATGAATAAACAAGGGAAGACAACCCCTAATCAACCTGACATCGCAGGTAAAGACACAATTATTCTTATGATAAAAACATAAGCAAATAACTTGACAGATGACTCCGTCAAAAATGACAGCAACAACCAATAAAAGGTCCTTTGGAAGCATTGTTGCGGACATGGACTGATGAGAAGGCAGAAGAAACTGTAACCTCATCATACCAGTACGTAAACGAGTTAACCTCTCGTTTGAAAACAGGCTGGAAACTGGCAAACGACAACTTAAGACAGGCTAGGAGAAAGCATGCTAAGTACTATAACAAAAAAGCAAAGGATAGGGAACTTGCTGTAGGAGAAAAGGTACTTCTTCTGTTGCCCAGCAGCAATAATAAATTGCAGATAGGTTGGCAGGGACCATATGTAGTGTTGGAGAAAGTCTCTAGAACAAATTATAAGATTGACAAACAAGGAAAAGAAAAGGTGTATCATGTCAATCTACTCAAAAAGTATTACGATAGGTCATCTTCGGAAGTAGCACATATGATGACCCTAGCCATTGCAACAGAGATGAAGGACGAACCTCTCACCTCTATGGAATATCCATTAAAGGAATCTGAGAGTTTTGATCAGGTAAAAATCAGTGATCACTTAACTCATGAACAGAGGAAGCAGGTTCAGAAGTTGTTAGAAACCCATGCAGATGTGCTCACAGATAAGCCAGGGTGTACAAACCTGTTAGAGTACGACATGGAAGTAATTGACCCCACACCAATATGTGTAAAACCGTACCCTATTCCTTATGCAAAAGCACAAGCCTTAAGGGAAGAGATTGACTACCTACTACAGGAGAGGATCATCTCTAAGTCAGAATCAGCATATAGTGCAAGTGTAGTGTTACTCAGGAAAGCTAGTGGAGAACACAGATTATGCATAGATTACAGGAAGCTTAATGCTGTCACTGAATCACAGGCTGATCCCTTGCCTGATACAAATCAGTTGTTCTCAGCTCTTAGCAAAGCTAAGTATTTGTCAAAAGTGGATCTGAGTAAAGGATATTATCAAATCCCAGTAAAAGCTAATATTCGGCACATGTTGGCATTCAGTACGTCCGACGGGCATTATGAATTTAATGTATTACCCTTTGGACTGAAAAATGCCCCAAGCGTATTTTATCGTATGATGAGAAAATTACTGGAACCACTAAAGAACCCCTCCATTGCAAATTTCATGGACGATATCCTCATCTCCACAGGAACCTTTGAGGAACATTTATCGGCACTCTCCATGTTATTTGATAGACTTAGAGAGGCGGGACTGACTGCTCGTCCAACTAAATGCTTTATTGGTTGTCAGGAGTTGGAATTTTTAGGACACACAATTTCCAGGGGAAATATGTCACCAGACCCCAAGAATGTAGAGAAGTTGAGGAAGGCACCTAGACCAAAGACAAAGAAAGATGTAAGATCTTTTGTTT
This sequence comes from Oreohelix idahoensis, assembly GCA_024509875.1. Classification (NCBI taxonomy): domain Eukaryota; kingdom Metazoa; phylum Mollusca; class Gastropoda; order Stylommatophora; family Oreohelicidae; genus Oreohelix; species Oreohelix idahoensis. The sequence goes on along the minus strand of JAMPIV010013004.1, from coordinate 193,247 downwards.
CCTTGTGCGGGTTTTACCAAAAATATATCCAAAACTTCAATACACTCTGTGCCCCTCTAACTAACCTAACAAAGAAAGGCCAACCCGAAAATGTAAAATGGACAGCAGAATGTGAGGATGCTTACACAAAGTTGAAGCAAAAGCTCACAAGTAAACCCATTCTGAAATTGCCAGATATAACCCAGGAGTTTATTTTGAGAACGGATGCAAGCAATATTGGAATTGGGGCAACCTTATTGCAGAAACAGCCAGAAGAACCTTTGCCTGTGGCGTATGCCAGTCGGAAATTAAATGCAGCAGAGTTGAACTATTCAACCATTGAGAAAGAATGTCTAGCGTTGGTGTGGTCGATCCAGAAGTTTCAACCATATCATTATGGAGCCCACTTCACAGTACAATGTGATCACAGCCACTAACCTTTTTAGCTGCGTCAAAAAAACTCAACTCGAGACTTTTACGATGGAGTTTATTATTACAACCATATTCCTTTACGGTAAACTACATACCGGGAAAGCAGAATGTTGGTGCGGATTTTTTAAGTAGACACCCCACTACAGCGGAAGGAGAGAACTACCAGAATTAGTCTCGGCAAATTTTTTTTAGGTCTGCTGAGCGAGCTACAGCTTAAAGAGGAGGGATATGTCACGTAGTGGAAAAAAAAATACGCAAGACAAATTCTTGGTTGGGATATTTTTAAACCGAGCGGACGCGAGTGCCTCTCGCTAACATTTTCCAGCGCTGTGTACTGGCTACAAAAACGAAGCGATATTTGGTTTTGATGGCTAACGAATAAAATTCATATAAAAAGAAGGAATGATCGGAAAGAGTTGATAATAGTATCGTTAGGAGCGGAGAAGTCCACATTTATTTCCTTTTAAACAACTAATTCCACCGTTGTTGCAAAAAAGAAGATAGAAGCTTGAGAACAGACCACTTCATCATATTTTGTCAAGTTAAGCCACTTTGAAAAATTATATAAATTCTAAGACCAACCCAATAGAGGAAATTATTGGAGGGAAAGAAGCTGTTGATGGTACAATTAAAGTAAGGTATAAACCCACATGATTCATACAAAAGATAAAAAGAACGGAACGGAGGAAGAAAATAAGAAAAACACAAAACCGCTGCGCGAGCTGTTTGGAACGAACATTTTAGCCGCAGACGTGAGATGCTTTCTCGTTCGCTCGCTGGCTGTGTATAAATAGAGAGAAATCGTGATATACCCCAATTATAACCAAATTTCAGGTTGAACAGGGTATCACAGCAACATAGTAGACGAAAACAACAACAACAACAACAACAGACAGGTTACACACGAAAAATTGAAACCTCGGAAGAGAGACGAATCTGAAGGCAGAGAGGGAGAGAAGGATCAACACCTGAGCAAGTTCATTCCTATTTGTTATGCCGGGCAGTTGAACTTTTGCCAAGCCTTCAGTCAGTTCTACTTCTGATTTATCCTAAAAGGGGTTTACTGGTCTAGTTTGGAACAGCCTGATCTGAAACTACCATCCACTCAACGTATACTGTGTGTGACGGAGTTCACGTGTTTTGGCTCCATCATTCCTTGGCTAGCCAAACATAAGATCCAAGAAGCTGTATTCCAACTACACTCGTGTGTTACCAGACATTGTCCAGGACTGTAAAGCTAAGTCCTAAGTGTTATATTCCAAAACCTTCTGTGAGATCCCAAAAGAGACCGTGTAGTGATGAAAAGTGTAATCTGTGTTAACCCAGTGCAGGCAAAAGACATTAAGATTAACGTAGACATGAACTTATGTAAAAAGTTATAAATATTGTTGATTTTGTATTTTTTCATTGTAATTGAAATCCTTTGATTTTCAAAGGAGAAATAAGAAACTAGATGTACATTAATAAATAATTCAGTAAATTGTAATTTTATGACTTGTCAAGTTCTTATTGTTGACAGTTATATTTTGCTGTATTATTGTTGTCACAGTATAGTTAGGTGACGGTAGCACTCTAGAGCTCTTGATCTATACAAATTCCATCCAGACCTGTGCCATCCTTACACCAGTGCTCTTCTCCGAGACTGGGATATACCTGTCTAGACTAAATTTACGTGTCTAGTCTTCTTCACTATAAACATCTGCCACTCTTATTAACTCATTACGTCACACCAGATATGGCAGATGAACCTATATCTATGGTTGAAAGCAGCGTTTCTCGCAAAATAAGGCAAAGATCTTAAGTCAACCAGAGAGATGGAAGAATGGAGAGAGGAAGCGAGAATTAGCAGAGTCTGTAGCTGCGAGGTCTCTTCTTCTTCTTTGATCATTAGCCGCCGAACGTCAAAGCAGTCAGTGGCCATCACGCCTAGTGGCGTCTTGTAGGGCAACAACAAATTGATTCCACTTTGCTCGGTCGGTGGCCATCCTTCGTACAGTGCCCCAACTCTGGTTCATTCTTTGCATCTCAGCCTCCACAGTCCTCCGCCAGGTTGTTTTTGGTCGGCCTCTCTTTCGTTTTCCTTCAGGGGTCCAAAGCATAGCTGTTCTTGTGATTGCATCGTGGTCTCTTCTGAGGACATGGCCAACCCAGCTCCAGCGTCTGCCAGCTATGATGGTGTGCATGTCCTCTTGCTTGCTCCGAGTAAGCAGATCTTGATTGGTGATGATATTCGGCCAAAAGATTCGGTGAATTTTTCTTAGGCATGTTGTGTGAAAAGAGGACAATTTCGATATTTCCTTCTTTGTAACTCTCCAGCATTCCGCACCATAGAGAAGCACAGAAAGCACACAGCTCTGATATAATCTTAATTTTGTGCTTGTGCTGTATTGAGAGGACTTGAAGATGTTGTTTAGGCTAAAAAAAAGCTGTTCTTGCTTTGTTCATTCTGTTGTTGATGTCTTTACATGCCCCGCCGTCTGGTGTTACTATGCATCCTAGGTATGTGAAGGTGTCTGTCTGTACCAGTTGCTGATTCCTTGCTGATATGGGCTCAGGGTTGCTCACATTGAGCGTCATGACCTCTGACTTCTTTAAATTGATGTTCAAGCCCACCTGCTGTTTAAACTTATTAAGTCTATCCGTTTTTTCCTGGATGTGTTGATGTGAATGTGCTAGTAGTGCAATGTCATCTGCATATTCCAGATCTTCCAATGTAGAAAATGTAGTCCATCTTATTTCTCTTGGACTGCCCTCTGTTGTCTGGCGCATCACTCAATTTATGACTGTTAAAAATAGAGTGGTTGATAAGTGGTTGAATGGAGGGAGGGAGCGAGGGTGAGAGAATTAGCAGAGTCTGTAGCTGCAAGGTCTGACCTTGTAAAAATGGATGTGCTTACTCAACGTTTAGAAATATTTCCTTTTTTTTAAATTTGGAATTGTTATAAATGTTTATTATCTGTCTAGCTCCAGGTTGGGGGGGGGGGGGGGGGGGGGGGGGGGGGGGGGGAGGAGGGGAAAGACAAAGAAAGAATATGATTACTACTTCCTCATTGGGATGAGACGGGCAAGACACTCTGGAACTGCCACGAAAACTTGTGTCTTTATGATAAATTATGAACTGCACAACATAAGTTATGCTATAACGTTATGGTTAATGTCCCGTTCAGGATAATTCGTTTGGGATTTGAACTGCAGCTACAAATACATGTAATTGTGGCCGTGGATCGTATTAGAAGGTTCGGACCACTGCCCTTTCAGTAGATAGTATGTAGTAAGGTAAAGGTGACAAACTTCCTTCTCTCAGACTGACAAAAATATTTTCTCATCCTCTCTGTTGGTTAAAACGAATTCACTTGAGTAATAGCAGTGAAGATGTCATAGGTCGAACTTTATTAACAAGGTTAGCAGTCTTTCATAACAACAGCTTCTTCAGCAACAAAAGTATTCAATATTCAAAACTGTCAATTTCTTGTCTTCTTACTACTTGCTTATTTCAGCTATCACAGTGTCATTTAATTCTTCAGTGTCGCGAGAGGTTTCTTAATTTATGAAGAATAAGACAACCAGGTGTATCAGGTGATACTAGGATAGTTGCCAGAGAAGAATCTGGTCTTAAAAGAAATACCCCATTCTCAGAAAAGAGCAATGGTGTATAGAGTTCATAGGTATAAAGTCAGGCTGTAAAGAATTTCTGGCCGAGATAGTAATATTCAGTACCAGACTTCTATGGTGCCACTCTCAGAGTTATACCTATGGGCTGTTATAGTATCTAGGGGATTTAATTAAATTCAAAGTAATTCAAAGCTGACATAAAGTAATAAAAACAGTGCACTACAATTTATTAATTTTATTTATGTACAGTCATCTGTTTAGTTTTGTTTGTGTAAACACAAACCCTAAAAATAAAATCATACTGATGATGTTGCATGTATCTACACCAAATAAAAGTCAATCACTAAAATTAAAGTCTTTTCCTAGTTGTTAAGGCTCCCTTGTTATGAAAAGTCTTAGTGCAACTAATCCTCTGGAGCCAATGTTAATGATGGTACTTGAGTTTATCTTCAGTATTAGGGGAGTAGATATTGACAACTGTCATAATGACTTCACTGTTCTGATATCACTTGACTTCACAATATGTCTATGTTATGTAGCTTTTGAAAATGTCACACTGACTACAATGTTATTGAGATCACTTGAGTTCAAACTATTTCTATGTTATGTAGCTTCCAGACTAATTTACTCATCACTGTTTTCATCACTACTAATATAACCGGGTGTGGTACGCCAATGCTCTGCGAGTCAGTCTTGTCTAATTTGACTTAACTTCTTCGCTTCCGCCTTTTCCTTGAAGCCAGAATATAAGATGGAGAAGCCCAACACTGAGGGTCCCCACTCTTCCAACTGATGTAGGTACAGGGTGCTTGTTCAAATCTTACACCGCTAGGTACAACACCAATGTTCTTCTCTGCTAACAAGATGAGTGACAGGATACCTCTGACCTGAAATGTAATAGGTCTTACATAGCATCTGGCTCTAAAATCCTCCTACCCAGATTGTAGATTAGTGAGGCAGTTCAGAATAAGTGATGATAACACAGGAAAGGTAGCCTCAGTCAGTGACAAATAGGTTTATGCAATAATATAACACAACATTACAACACACAGGAAAGGTAGACTCAAGTCAGTGACAAATAGGTTTATGCAATAATATAACAACATTACAACACACACTTTCCTAATATGTCCATGACCGACATCACCAAAACTGCATAGGCCTTATGGTGAGTGTTGAGTGTCTAAATAAGTTTTATGCAATAATATAACACAGCATTACAACACACACACTTTCCCAATATGTCCAGGATTGACATCATTAACTGCATAGGCCTACTCAAACAATACATTAAATTTACAATCTTTCCTCTTTTACTATTTCCTGATAGTATTGTCTAGTCCAGCAATCAGAAAAGGCTTTAAAAGCTTCTAAAACTAACAACCTTCATTCCGTCCGGCCTTAGTTTAAATGTCGAACATAATTCATACAGCACAAAGCAGCTTTCCTTCTATGAATCACACACTGAGATTTTACACACACAATCCCTTCCCTTAAACACTAGTAATTAATATTATACATATTATGACTTAATTCTCTTACCCACAATCTCAGATTCAACAGGCTATTAATAAACCCATGCTGTCTGCTTCACTGGCAAATGGCGAAGGAGCTGGGGTAGAATCTGATTCTGTCCTCTGACAAATTTGGTTCTGGCGGTTCAAGAGAAATATTCCAGATTTGTTTCCCTTTTTATTACAGGTAGCGGACAAACGGAAGACAAGCGATTCGATTGGCTGGCTGGGTCAGTTTATGTTTACCAAAATTTCAGTAAAACCACCACTTTCTGCCCGATCTGTCGATCTGACAAAACTCCGATAATTTATTCTTCCGGTGTTTCCCAACCGATTCCTTCCATCCAGGTCTTGTTTAAACCGGCCAATTGGGCGCTACCATTTAAACAAGCTAACCTTTTTCTGCCTCCCTTGTAGTGTTTGCAAACACAGTTGAACCCGGGGAAACCAGCCTGCGCTCCAAGTTATTACTGCATGTAATCACTCATAACTCCTGTGTCCATGCTTCTACAACTTAAATCCATGTATCTAATGAAAGTTTACGATTCCTGGTATTTTACTGTGCTCACTGTTCTGAGGGACATACCTTATCTTTTGGCCTGAAGTCACAAGTACACATTCACGTTTGCACATATTCCATCTAGCAATCCTGCCGCCTACGGTTACTGAGACCGGTTTACAGCTCGTGCAGCGATTGGTCGAAAACATTTGTTGACATATTTCGATATAGGTAGGCAAGGTAGGCTCTCGTTAATTGTCCTTAGATATTGGTTCAGGACTACGCTACATTCAGGTAGAAACTTCTTGTCTCTCTTCTGTACTGACTGTTTATTTTAGGTTTCTTTTCATGTCTCTTGGTATATCTCACTAAGAGAAAACTGGCCTTACCGCCAGGGCTGTCACTTTGCCAAGATTTTCGTCTATTATTCTTCTCTGCTCAGACCTGGTCTGCTGAGCTACACATGTTACTGATATATAAAAGTGTTCAACGTACCTGGGTTTGTTCTCAAACGAAATACACTCTCTTTTCTTTCACATCTATCATGTCCTCAGAATAAAATACTATCACAATTAAAATACTGCCGTACACCAAAGTTATGGTACATAATGTACTGAGCGTTTTCTATACACTCTATTTCTCACAGCATAATTCTTGCTAATCATCTAAGACTGATTATGTTTTCTCACACATCTATTACGCTGAGCGCGTTTCTCAAGTCTAACTTTAACACTTGGGAGAAAACCCTTTTTCCTTCCTACGCATAGCGCGTCTCAAACCCGACTGCCCGATCCCCGTTCTAACATTATTCGTTTTCCCTGAACTGTGTTCACACATCTCAACTTTTCACGTGCGTGCATACTTTTTTATTTGTGAGCACAACTCACTAAAACCTGCAAGGGACATAATCTTACATTATCTCCCTTTGGATGTTTTACCTCAATAGCATACCTTCTTCTTTAACGCTTACAACAAATTCGTCATATGCTAATTTTCTAACCCATAACTGATAACATTCTAAATCTACTTAACCTAAATTAAACATTTCTCCTACCAACCGAAATATGTGGAGTTTCCTCCCTTATGACAAAGCCTTACTTTACTCATCTTATCTCCCTTCAACGATGACAAATAATCTGTAACTAAACCTATTTATATTTCTTAAACCATTTTTCCACACTCCTTTCCTTTATCAAAACCAAACCACCGTTCCAAACCACCGTTCACATAATTATGGCAGTAGGAAATCAATATCTTTGATAATTGACGAGGAAATTATGATTCTGTTGGTAAATTTGCACAACAGCAATGAAATCCCACAAAAGTTTACAAGAAGAAAAGTGAACTCAAGCTCGGACCCCCGAGAAAGCAAGCGTTAGATCTAAATTGGGTGTATAAGCCCATCTCAGACACCATGTTGCTTACTTCACGGAATCACTTCAAGATCTGACAGAGCTGAGAAGATATCCAGAGGGCTGACTTGTATATATTAGAAGTCTTAACCCATAACACAACAAGATAACTGCGAAGAAGCCACAACTGACCGCTATAGTGAGCGATTTGTAGATCGAAGCTTCTAACAGCCGCAGACTTCGAAGAACCACTGTTCTGAGGGTAATATCTATAAGCTTACAAAATATCTTAGTGAATTAATGTACATTAAAAATTGATGAATATTTAAAATTAATGTTATACTTAACATAAATCATCATATGTATATGTTGCCTTGTGCCGGAAGGAAGATGGCTTCCACCACTATATAACCTCACTTCTAGACAGCATTGACTCAGCTAGAAGTCCTTGATAGGACTGACCAACGATAGCAATGAAAGCTTACAGTCCTTCTTAGTGCTTTGCTTTTGAGTTCTGTGCTCAAAGAGTTCGTCTTCTCTGTTTCTTTCTTGTCTTTATTTCGGCACATTTTGTCGATGTATTGTACTTACTTAGTCGTTACCCTTCTACCGTGAGGTGTAGAGGTTTGGAAGAGAGAGCGCAAGACTATTCTATCGTCTGTCTTCCTCCTGGCTTGGTTCCATACTAGTCCTCGGTCCTTCAAAGATTGTCTAATGTTGTCCTCCCAGCGGCCACTGGGTCGTCCTGGGGGTCTGGATCCATGGCTCTTTGTTTCCCATGCTTGTCGTGGTAACCGATCTTCTCCCATTCTGCAGACATGGCCAAACCATCTTAGTTGGGACTGTTCTACGTGGGTCTGCAGGGGGTAGGATTTTAGGCCTTGACGTATTGTCTGGTTGCGGACCATGTCTCTTCTTGTTACTTCAACCACCTTCCTCAGATACCTCATTTCTGAGGTTTGGATCTGGCTTTTGTGGGTTGTAGTCATTGCCCATGACTCGCATCCATATGTCAGGACTGGGACATATGTGGAGCTGTGTACAGCCATCTTCGCTTTCTTAACAACCTCTCTCTTGCTGAGGAATCCTCGATTTATGGCCTGAAAAAGTCTCCCAGCTGCTGCTTTTCGAGTGGCCAACTCTTCTTTGATGCCTCCCTTTCGGTTTATAATAGCTCCGAGGTATTTAAAGTGGTCGATCTGCTCCAGGGCATGTTCTCCCAGCTTAATCTGATGTCTTCTTTCTTCTCGTGATATCACCATGGATTTTGTTTTTGAGCTGCTTATGACCATCCCTCTCTTCTCCAGCTCTTCCTTCCAGACTTGCAGGTTGGATTGGAGATGTGCCTCTGATTTAGCAATCAGGGCAACATCATCAGCAAATGCCAGCTCTGAAATACAGAACTGTCTCATCTTCCAGTACCCCACTGAATACTTTCTTGTTCTCTCCTTACATGCATTGATAACATCGTCCATGAGGAGTATGAAAAGATAAGGTGACAGGATATCACCTTGTCTTACACCAGTGGTGGTCCTGAACTCTTCTGACTTATGGTTTGCTGTCCTCACATAATTTCTGCAAGACTTGTAGAAGCTCTGTATAGCATGAATCAGAGGTGCTGGAATGTTCTTCCTTGCCAAACAGTCCCAAAGTTTGCTCCATGGGACCCTGTCAAACGCCTTTTCCAGATCTATGAAACATAGATGGATCTCACTCTTATACTCAAGAGCCTTTTCTCTCAGCTTTCTGAGTGTGAAGATTAGGTCTTGAGTACTTCGGTTTGCTCAAAATCCGCACTGGATCTCATCCAATTGTGGCTTAGCTAGGCGTCGGAGTCTCTGCTCTAGGATTCTAGAGTAGATTTTACCAGGGACACTGAGAAGGGATATGCCTCTGTGGCTTCCACATTGTCGATTGTCACCTTCTTTGAAAATTGGTGTTATGATGGCAATCTCCCAATTCTTTGGTATGGTCTTGTTGCACCACGCTGCCTGTAGGACCCATAAGAGTGATAGGTCCCCTGATGCTCCCATGTACTTAACCATTTCTGGTGTTATACCATCATACCCTGCTGCTTTGCCCATCTTGGTCTTCTCAAGTGCTGCCTTCAGTTCTTCCATCTTTATGTCATCTTCATCACCATTGGTTTCCTCTTCTGTGCTAGTGGTTATCATTTCTGATGCTTGACCTTGCTCACCATCCAGGAGTTATGAGAAATATTCTTTCCATCTGTCCATTACTTCCTTCGGGGCAGTAAGCAATTTTTCTTGCTTGTCCTTTATAAATTTGAGAGGGCATTGTTTTTCCTTCCTCATGTTCTTTAGGGTCTTGTAGAACAATTTCTGGTTTTCTTGCGCATCTTTTTCTAGCTTTTCTCCAACTTCTTCCCAGGACTTCTGTTTTGCTGCTAGCACCTTGTTCTTTGCTTCAGTTCTAAGTATCACATATTCTCTATATTTCTCTACTTGTCCTGCTGTGTTTTTAGCTCCTAAGTATTGTTTCCATGCCATTTTCTTATCTCTTATTTTCTGTTTGACTTCCTCTGTCCACCAAGGTGTCCTCTTTCTCTTGTTCCCAAGTCGGACTTCACATACTTCTGCAGCAGCTGTTTTTATGATGTCCTTGAATTTAAGCCAGAGGGTTTCCAAGTCATCAGGTTGTTCTTCTGTGTTTCCCACCACTGTAGCAATAAGCCCCTTATATCTGGTCTTAATTTCTGACTCTCTCAGCTTGTAGGTCTTAATGCTCATTTCTCCCGTTTGTTTACTTGTTTCTTGCGTGATGTTGGGCAGTTCCTAGGCTGAGCAACTCTTTCAGTTGTTCTTTTGATTGTAAGCAGGTAGTGATCACTTCCAATCTCTGGCCCCCTCCAGACTCTTGCATCCCGGACATATTTGAATGAGCTCCTCCTAACAATGGCATAGTCGATCACTGACTTCTCATTCTTTGTTGGTTCACATCTAGTGTATGCATGTATGCGCTTATGGGGGAACTTTGTGTTTGTAATAATCAGATTCTGCTCACTGCTGAATCTAAGGAGTCGCTTTCCATTGTCATTGAGAGTATCTTCTCCATATCTTCCGATAACTCCACCCCATCTAGCATGGTCATTTCCAACTCTGGCATTGAAATCTCAGAGCATGATAAATTTCATCTAGGCAGTCATCCACTGTCCTTTGAAGCAGCTCGAAGAATTCCTCCTTGACCTCTGCTCTCTCATCCTCATTTGGCCCATACACTATGACCAGGCTGATTATGGTTTCTCCTTCTTTTAGTTTTACAACCATAATGCGCTCCGAGACAAAGTTCCATCCCTTGATATTATCTTTCTGGTTTTTGGCCACAATACAACCCACGCCCCATTTAGCTCTTTCAGATGTGGGTACACGTAGTGCCCTGTATTTCTATATAGAGTGACGTCAACTGAGTCAGAATCGAAAACGAGGCTGAACGACGTGGACGCCATTTTTTGTCGACAATAGCAGGGTTAGTAGCGGGAATAAGCGTCGAGTAAATTTTTTTTTTTTTTAATTAATGAAGATAAATATCCCGTTCAACCTCTGATGGGTTATAATTAGGATATATATTGTTTTCAATTCCAAATAATATGAACAACTGCCGATGAGAAAGTGGCATCACATTTGTCAAATCATTGTAAATAGGGACAAACACAATTATGTTAATACGTTAAATAAATAAACAAAAAAAAAAAAACAAACAAACAAAAAAACAAACAAACAAACAAAATCAAGAAGAAACTCTGAACAAGAATTCTATTAAAATGGAGGAGTGTAAAGGCCTGGTGGTTCCAGTTATATAACTGACTTTAACAGATATTTAATTGACTTTCATCTGTTAAAAGTCATATGCATTATAAGAACAGCATCAGACCTTCACATTCCCAGACACTAATATTAACATTTGTTCGTGATAAATATTGTTTGACTATATTATGCAGTTCCCCAGGTCTGTCTATTCTTAACACCGCTTATATATATATATATAAGTTATATAATTTTATAATTATATAATTTAAATATATAAAATATAAAATGATATCATGTAATAAAATTTTATATTTTTATTATTTTATTAATATCACTTTAAGTTTAACAGTTTAAAAGAAAAGAATAATAGTTAATTAGAAAATAATGTTTTCATCACTCGGGTTATGGTTTGTGATAAGAGGTTCAAGTGGCAGCATACGGGTTAACTTAGCTGCCAGTGACGATTCTGATCCTCCTCCTCCTGATGAGTTGGTTTTCTGTACACTGCGTTCACTCGTCTCTGGTCAAGGTTCGTAGGGTGAAGCTCGTTTCCCAGGAAAGTCTAGGAGAGTCTTCAAAGCTGGTCTTCCGTCTTAAAGCATATTTACTCGTCCCTTCTTGTCCCAGAAATGGTCCTTTTTGCTGGTACCACCAATAAGCCAATCTTGGCTCACTGACGTTTTTGCTCCGAGGACTTTAAAAAATAGGCACTAGCAGCTGCTTTCTTTCACGTGGGGTCGTTAATTTTAACTTCAATTCCCTCTGACTGTGTCTTTCTTCAGTTTCCTAGTCCCGGTGTTCCTTATTAAAAGGTAAAGATTTCCTGTGCTTTGTAAGTCTTATTTGGTTCTCCAATAAGAGGTCCGGTTAACAAAAGGAATTATGAATCTAGTCTTCACTCTGGCGAGGTCTGATGTTGTCTTGGCGAGCGTGAAATTCAAAGTGAAATAAAACTGCGAAATGGTCAGACTATATTCCTATCTTCCCACGCCTTCGTTTCTTATGGAGTTAAATAAACGCTCCAATCATATTCAGACAGGTCGGGTGTGATACTTTCAAAATATTTCCACCATGGAAAAATTTTGCAAAGGTCAAGTCTCCCATATATGGTAATATGATGACCGATGCCCTTGTGTACAAACTTACAGACAGATCGGGGAACTCACATGACAACATGTGTAAGCTGTAATACTTATTACTTTATTAGAAAGTAATGTTGTCATAACAAGTCGGTCCCGAAGCGATTATGTCACACTTGTCTGCCCACATGTGTCACACAGACAGTAATCTCGTTATCTGTCGTATGAGTACGCAAAACTCCGTGTCTGCCCATCTGGGTTACCAACCGAGTCGTCTTATCAGCGGTTCAATCTAAACACGCCGGCGACTATCTTATCTCAGTTGCTCACCGCAAGCCAGGATGACCGGGTAACAAACCGGTGACATCATAGAGAGGAGTATTGAATGATTTGATAAAATCAAATATCTGCTACTTAGCAGAAAAATAACGACGAAATAAAGAAAAGTGCGATACTTGAGAGGACATAATAAAAATCAGTACCACAAATGTACCGATACTGCCGGAGAGAAACAAAGATCGATAGGGGCCACCACGTTTTGTGACACTCCTCAAGGAGCAAGGCGGCACCAGGAGACTTGCACCATGCTATTACTGCTCTTGTAAACGATGTTTCTGTGGCAGTTTGTTTGACATGACGATGTTGCCAACTCCAGCCACATCCTCCTATTAGTCAGCGTGTACGCCATGATGATAATGATGTGTAAACATTTATACCATATAAGGAAGGGAAACCCGAGGCCTGTAAACGGTAAATTAATATGAAATGAACATAAAGGTATGTTTGTCTGTCTGTTGTTTTTCTGTTGTCTAGTGTTCTACTTCTTTATTTCTTACGAGTGCCTGATAATGATGTGTGTTTAATCAAAATGTGAAAAATGACGCTTGAGGTTGTGTGACTTTAAAATGTACAAATGATTATAATCAAATACTTGTATGTGTTTATTCAAATGTGTTTATGACATTGGAAGATTGTGTGTACTTGCAGAAACGTTTCAGTAAAGAGGTTCACACCTGTTCTGACGGGACTTGGAAGCGTCGGGAGACGCCTAAAGCTTATTGCATTGGTAAATAGGTAGTTATTTTCTTTTTGTTGTTGTTGTAAGAGATCACATTTCTGAATTGGTTTCTTGAAACAAACTTCTATAATGGTAAGTTGGAGGAAAAGTATGTATGAAATAGAAAATAAAATTATGTACTAGTACGTTTGGGAGACATGGAGCAAACACGTTAATAATATTGCAAGACTGTCCATATATTGGATTCCATACGGTAATAGAAATAGAGGGAGATATGAAAAAAAAAAATTGAAGAAGAACTGAGGATAGGCATGAACGCGATAACCATAACGTGCATACAGCTACGCGCATACAGCTACGCGCATACAGCTCAACACCAATTGGAATTTAACTCACCCCTATTGAATTTGTGAAATTTTGAAAAGACACGTTTTTTTTTTTTAAATTAATGAAAAAAAATATCCCGTTCAACCTCTGATGGGTTATAATTAGGATATTTATTGTTTTCAATTCCAAATAATATGAACAACTGCCGATATGAGAAAGTGGCATCACATTTGTCAAATCATTGTAAATAGGGACAATCACAATTGTGCTTATACGTTAAATAAATAACAAAACAAAAAACAAATAAATAAATAAAAAATAAATAAATAAATAAAAAAAATTTAAAAAAAATCAAGAAGAAACTCTGAACAAGAATAATATTAAAGTAGAGGAGTGTAAAGGCCTGCTGGTTCCAGTTATATAACTGACTTTTACAGATATTTATTTGACTGTCATCTGTTAAAAGTCATATGCATTGTAAGAACAGCATCAGACCTTCACATTCCCAGCCACTGTATATTAACATTTGTTCGTGTTAAATATTGTTTGACTATATTGTGCAGTTCCCTAGGTCTGTCTATTTTTAACACCTCTTCTATATTTATAGGTAAGTGGGATGCTTGCAAATAATCTAATATTGGTATTCTCATTTGTTCATACCTCTTACATTTTAACAAGAAATGTTCTATATTATTGTCTTGTAGACATTCTGCACAGTAAGGTTCTTCTATTCTGAAATAGCCTAAAAGACATGTGAAAGTTTAGAACAGAGTTCTAAATCTACTTTAGAAACGCTGAGCTCGCTAAACATCTACTCGATTAAAACTATTTTTGTTTTCAGGTTTGAGAGTATCTGGAATTTGAAATAAGTGCCGCCTCTAAGCTAGTTAACTTTATTTTTTGCCGGACTATCTGCTTCCTCCAATTCCGTGGACAGATATGGTGGAAAATTCAAACTTCTCTTAAAGGATAAGATCTCGTTCTTAGCTACTGCAGTTCATGAATACATTGAATTTTAGTAAGTTGGTTCCTCGATTTTCACTGGGTACGCGGAAATACGTACACTTGATCCATGGGATATCACGCATTCCGATGCCGGTGTAGAGTCCAAAATGGTCATCGCTTAAAAATTCTTTCTTTTTTCCCCCACTGTCACCTAAAGATCTACCATGACCAAATCATGCTTGTGCACGGCTGTTTGTGCCCTATACCAGAGCGCTCTTTTAGTTTCGGTGACCGGAATTCTGATACCGGGTATAAAATTTTGTGTGCACCGTAAAAGACTATTTAAGTTTTTGGCGGGGAAAATCAGCTGATGTGTGAGTAAAATCAGTAAAATATAAATCATTACACACTCGTTCTTGATAAACACAGCGCTAAAATTCTTTTGTGTACTATAACTTTGTTCTGTGTTCTATTTTTGATTGCATTTTTATTTCTTTGAAATTAGTTTTGACGGAGTTACAGACTTTTGAAAACAGCGTCATCATTTAAGGAAATTCATAAAATAAGTAATCTTTTTATTAATTTAATATCTAAAAATCGGCCCATTCGTTTGAGTTTATAATTATAAAGACTTCTCGAAGGGAAGCTAAAGATTATTTCCACATACTTTTTTTTTTTGGTTTCATATCTTGAGAATGTGTGGTAGTCAGTTTTGTGAGTGTGGCATTACAAGAACAAGCATATTGTCACCAGATTTTATAGCATTTAAATCCCTGTAAACGCATTCCTGATACTCACAAATCTTAAATAAGGTAGTAAAAAAATAACTTTTTGTAAACACCATCTGTTTTTGCATTTTCATTCATTTATAATGATATTTAGCTACGTATATAAGCGTCAGAAAACATGTAAAGCTATAGATAGATTACTTCCACATAATTTGATCTATCTTTCAAGTCTTGTTAATCTTCTATTTATAATATGAATTTTTTTTAAATTGTGTGTGAGATAAGGACTGTTCCATTGGTGTTCTTTGGTAGACAATCCTGTGCACACGACGGCTGCCAAAGAATTCTAAGTAACTGTTTGTATATCTTCTTTCATTCAAAGTTACAATGCAGGTAGTAAATTTAGAGAAACCAAATTCTAAATCTAATACCATCCTTTTATCAATGGCTAGAGTCAGAGATACATATGATAATTTAGAAATATTTATGAATGGCATGAAAGCTCAGATAGAGTCACTAAAATATTTAGAGTGGGATGGTAAACAAGTTGTTGTTTTCTTATTCGGGGATTATTTATTTGTTTTGCTGGAGACACCACAGACATGGGTATATTCCTTGAGCTCCAGACAAACCAAACATTTTCATCAAAGACATCCAGATTGCATACAACTTGCAAACCAAGAAGTTTGGCCATGTTGATAAGAGATTACAATAGATATATGAAATATGGGAAAGGGTATAAAAGGCAAGTGGCACATTATTATAATTGTTTACACAAACCAATGTTAGAGATTGAAATTGAAAATGTAGCTCCTCCTTACCTTCATATTTTATTAGGCATTGTTTTGAAACACCACAGACTTCTAGAACAGGTAGCTGATACAATAGACGCAAAGATATTTGAGAATTCGCAAGAGATACATGCAACCATTAGTACTTTTAAGAACTTGAAGAGATTTAGTAGGAACTGGAAATAGGCAGAAGAATTAGGAGCTAAAATTGAATTTTTCAGGTAGGTATTGAACTTTGTGAGGATAAGGAGGAGACAGATAATTTTAAAGTTAGACTTGAAAATGCACAAGATGCGCTGGCCAAACTTCAGTTTCAAGATCTATGTACTAGGTCTGGTCCAGTTTGCTCACACTTGGACAAGGTACTAGCCAAACACAAAATCATACAACAGGCTTATAATAGCAGAGCATTTATAGGGAATCACTGCCACAGATATCTCACACAAAAAGTTTATAAAGATCTTACAAGAGCAATCATTACACAAACACTGAAAATTACAGACAAACAAGATATAACTAACATAGCTTTTATTGCCCAAGAACAATTCAACTCACTGAAAGAAGCATTTGAGAAAGTACACAACAACATATCACACAGTAAACCAATTAGTAAAGAATCAATAACAGCATCGATAGAGACTTATATGTCTTTGTTCAGAAAGCTATTCCCCAGTAAGACAATTCATAAACAGCACATATTAGAAAAACATTGCGCAGACTGGATCAGAACTCATGATTTATGATTGAGATAATTGTTAGCTCTCATGTTTTGGGGACAATTGGGTGTGTTATTTTAAGGTTATAAATGTGGACATGCAATTTAAACGTTCAATAATTAATGTTTGACGCATGAAACCAAAACAAAACTTTGATATCCATTTTCTGCAGGTTTTCTACTTTTGATTTCTGTAATTTGTTATGCATGTTGATTGTGACCGTTTTAGTGTAAATTGAATTAGAAACAAACCATAACAAAATGTAAAAAAAAAAAACCTAAATTTTACACTATTTCAGACTATTATATCTTCTGTTCTAATTGTGATAAAATGTTTGTTCTTGTTCTAAAATTTACTCTAACATTTCTAGTCTAGCTTTACGCAAAATTAAAGCCGGTATTTATAATAATAAATTAGCATAAAAGCAATTCAAACATGTTTTGGGGACAATTGGGTATGTTATTTTAAGGTAATAAATGTGGACTTGCAATTTAAACTTTCAATAATTAATGTTTGACGCATGAAACCAAAACAAATCTTTGATATCCATTTTCTGCAGGTTTTCTACTTTTGATTTCTGTAATTTGTTATGCATGTTGATTGTGACCGATTTAGTGAAAATTGTATATAAACAAACCATAACAAAATATATAAAAAACGTAAATTTTACACTATTTCAGACTATTATATCTTCTGTTCTAATTGTGATAAAATGTTTGTTCTTGCTCTAAAATTTACTCTAACATTTCTAGTCTAGCTTTACGCAAAATTAAAGCCGGTATTTATAATAATAAAGTAGCCTAAAAGCATTAATTAAGCCCTATCAAAAGTAAACATCGCCACATGTTTTTCCCATTAGGAAGCTGACCACGTGACCTCTGTCAAGTGGGCTATAAATAGCGCGGTCGGGGAACAAGGGGAAATAACTAAAAGATCGCTGGCAAACAGCCGTGTGTGATCTACCAGCAGAACGCATTGGACATGTTACCGACTCTGGTTTATACAGAGAATATCTTTGGAAACTGATGAAGTATTAATATGGAGTCCTTACCTAGATCATTAACATAAGAAAGAAAACATATGAAGACATAACATGCATAATTCTTCATGACAAACAACTTGCTGAATTTAGATAAGAACTGAAGTGCGGCAGGGATGCCTCTTGACAAAATTTCTCTTCTTACTGGCTATAAATCGGGTTGTGAAAACAACGCATCAGCCACCACAAATGGAGTTCAGTGAACTCTGACATGATTGACGATCTAGACTTCAGCGAAGACTTGGGATTCTCTGTCCTATAACCGAAACCTAATGCAAGACAAAATGAAAAAAAACTTGACTAGGAGTCACGGCACATTGGTCTGAAAAAAACCCAAAAAAAACTCAAAGTTTATTAGAACAAATGCAGCAAATGATAACAAGATTGCAGCTGGAGATTTGTCTACAAAATGTGAATTCATGTGTACATCTTGGCAGCAAGATACAAAGTTGGAGGAACAGACAGAAAAGCAAGATGAGCTTTCATTTCGTTGGAGAGTACATATAAATCCAAACAAATCAAGCCCAACACAAAATTAATATTCTGCAGCTCAAATGTCAAAGGCGTTTCATTGTCTGACTCATAAATAGATGCTTGCACAAATTAAAATGGTATGACAAGATCACTAATGTGGAATTTATAGGACGAACCAGGCCAAAACCAGTGGAACAAGAACTGATGACAAGATCACTAATGTGGAACTTATAGGAAGAACCAGGCCAAAACCAATGGAACAAGGGCTGATGACAAGATCACTAATGTGGAACTTATAGGAAGAACCAGGCCAAAACCAGTGGAACAAGAACTGATGACAAGATCACTAATGTGGAACTTATAGGAAGAACCAGGCCAAAACCAGTGGAACAAGAACTGATGACAAGATCACTAATGTGGAACTTATAGGAAGAACCAGGCCAAAACCAATGGAACAAGAACTGATGACAAGATCACTAATGTGGAACTTATAGGAAGAACCAGGCCAAAACCAATGGAACAAGATGACAAGATCACTAATGTGGAACTTATGGGAAGAACCAGGCCAAAAGCAATGGAACAAGAACTGATGGCAAGATCACTAATGTGGAACTTATGGAAAGAACCAGGCCAAAAGCAATGGAACAAGAACTGATGACAAGATCACTAATGTGGAACTTATAGGAAGAACCAGGCCAAAACCAATGGAACAAGAACTGATGACAAGATCACTAATGTGGAACTTATGGGAAGAACCAGGCCAAAACCAATGGAACAAGAACTGATGACAAGATCACTAATGTTGAACTTATAGGAAGAACCAGGCCAAAACCAATGGAACAAGATGACAAGATCACAAATGTGGAACTTATAGGAAAAACCAAGCCAAACCAGTGGAACAAGAGCTGATGACAAGATCACTAATGTGGAACTTATAGGAAGAACCAGGCCAAAACCAGTGGAACAAGAACTGATGAGAAGATCACAAATGTGGAACTTATAGGAAGAACCAGGCCAAAACCAATGGAACAAGAACTGATGACAAGATCACAAATGTGGAACTTATGGGAAGAACCAGGCCAAAACCAGTGGAACAAGAACTGATGACAAGATGACAAGACATCGGCTTTAGATAAGAAACACATTTAGCAAACTTATTACAAGGCAGTTCTTGTTCTGGAATGGAGAGTGTAAAAGAAAGGGAAGTAAACCTATAAACACTCGGGAGTAGGCAACTGGAGACGGACTTAAAGATCAGATAAGACGTGGAAACAACAAAAATGGATGGCGCGAGTTAGGAGGATAATTTTAATTTATTAAAAGTTATTCTGATCCAATACGCGCTAAACGTATTTGTTTCTAGGTGTTGATTTTTGTTAGGCCGAAAGTGATTTACCTGGGCCATTCAGTCCAGCTTAAGTTATCTTCTCATGTTTCACGTATCATCATCATTATTTCCCTTTGTGCTCCCTATGCATCATGTAGCCACCACTGCTGTTAGTTCCCAGTCGCCTGCATCATGTAGCCACCACTGCTGTTAGTTCCCAGTCGCCTGCATCATGTAGCCACCACTGCTGTTAGTTCCCAGTCGCCTGCATCATGTAGCCACCACTGCTGTTAGTTCCCAGTCGCCTGCATCAAAACAATCACGTGATCTTGTAGTTTCTGTAGCAATATGTTTTTCATTATCACGCTGCCAACCGCATGCACGAACTCGTAATAGTCTCATCTTACAGCAGGCCTGAAGGTGAAGAGTGATTCTTGCTTTGTCTCCTTAGAAATGTCCCGGAACTACAAGGAGATTGATAATATTTATTTTCTACAATTATGCTGCAGCTTTTCCATTTTTCCACATTGAAGAAAAGAAAAAAGTTCTAAAGATTAGCTGGATTTTAAGCATTTGTCAAAACCTTGTTAATTATAACTTTTGCTTCGTTATTATCGTCCCCCACTACGTTTTCCATTTACTACAAGCCCCTAAACTTCGAGACTAAGCACCAACAAACTTTGTGTGGTAAAATGTCCAACTATCTTTATTTCCCCACAGCTAAGATGCCTGTCAAAGAAGTGAAACAGAACTTTCACCACATCAGTGAGGTCAACAACCTGGTGAACGCCCTGTTTAATACTAGCTACGTCTACTTAGCTATGGTAGGTGTGTATTAAGGTGACCATATCGATTTTAACAAAAAGAGGAATATTCTGACTTTCTGTAGTAAAAAATATGATAATAAAAGCAAAAAAGTAGGTAAAAAAATGGAACATTAATTTCAATCTATTAATGCATGAATGTGATGACTAGAACAAGTTTTATAAAGGTTAGAAAAAATATAAATATAATGTCATTTAAACTTTTAACCTCAGAAAAGAACTTTCCACGTGTTATTCAGTATTGATAAAATCAATATTATTATTATTGTTATTATTATGTTAACATTATTATCCACATTTGTATCCACTGGATATATACGAAACAAATGTCAAAACAATGAGCAGTAACTGCCATCTGAGAAATAACTTTTATTTCACCCCCCCCCCCCCCCCCCCCCCACTAAATATAATCTAAACTGACCAATAAACTGACGTTACAAGAAAGAGAAAAAAATGACTGCCAGCTATGACGTCATGTGTACAACAAACCGGATCTCACGTAGTTGAGTTGTAATCTTAATACAACATATATAATGTCATAAAATGGCAGTTAATTGTCTTTATTGTGATATTTGTTTTCTGTACATTATTTGGATGTGAGCGAAGAAATAACAAAGTAACAATAGAAAGCGACTTTTCAATGACCCTGTAGTATTCGTTGTCGATAGTGAGGCAGTTGGCAGGTGTAAATATAATAATAAACTTTAGTTTCATATTTTAAGTTAATCTGTGGTATTCTTTAAGAAAATATAATAGGACCTACTGCAATTTACCAGATTAATAGTAAGTCACAGTGAGAAATAAAATAAAGTGTTATCTGGTGCAAAAGATCTCTACACCTGTAGTACGAGCCCGATGACAGCTCGTACCTATAATAATATAATATAATAGCCCCTTCAGTCATAACTGACTATGAGTGTTACGACACGTTTAAGGAGGTTGGCCACTAATATTGTGAGCACTTTAAAGTTACGCGTAATGTATTGGGATACTATAAATGTAAGATGTTTCGTGCTTCACCATTTTTCAGTGAACGCGAATTTGTATAGTTTCTAGGGTTAGACATGACGCGGTACGTAGTCACGTTACTGCATGACAACCTATTTACACCCTTCTAGAGACTGACTTTGTCCAAGACAGTCGTGTTTTGCATCGCTCTCGATGTATATGAATTATGCAGAGTTTCTCCTGAATTATAAGGCATGGGGTCAGCCTTTATTATATATATGGATGCAAGGTTAAGTCATCCCAATTGGGTGTATCAACTTCGGTTCAAGAAGTAATGCAGGGAGTATTTTGAATGATAGTTATTAAATTTATAATATGGTCAAAACCTCAACGATCACTATCGGGTGTTCGCCAGACGACATCACGTATATACACGTTGACACTTTGACGACAGAGGAGTTAATATAGGAGACTGCAGGAATACTATGATTGATTGATACTATGAATTGAATTGTTGATAATACAAGGGGATTGACATAAGTCTTGGGCCTGACCATGAAGGACATGTCACAGAGAGCTGAAATTTGTATAGTGTTTATTCCTTTTCAATATAGCCACCGTCTGAATTGACACACTTCTGCCATCTCTGCTTGACCTTGAAAAGACCTTGGGAGTAGAACACCCTATTTTTCAAACTAAACCAGTCATCACATGCCAGTATAACCTCTTCATCGCTGTCAAAATGATTTCCTCCTAGCTGTTTTTTAAGATTTGGGAATAGAAAAAAGTCTGATGGAGCCAAATCTGGAGAATATGGTGGGTGTGGAAGAATTTCAATATTCAAATCGTTGGCTGCTAGCTGCACAAGCCATGCTTTGTGAGAGGGCGCGTTGTCTTGAAGCAAAGGAAGATTTTGAGTGCGCGTAATCCCTCGTTTCCTGGTCACAACCTTTCTTAGTTTGGTGAGAAGAACTGCATAGAACTGTCCATTAACTGTGTTGCCACAAGGCAGATAATCTTTCAAAAGGACACCTTTGCCGTCCCAAAAAACAGTCAGCATCACTTTTCCTGCAGATTTCTGCGCTCTCGGCTTGACAGGTGTTGGGGAGCCCGGGGTTTTCCATTGCATGCTGGCAATTTTGGATTCGGGGTCATAATGGTGTACCCAAGTCTCATCTACTGTCACCATGGTCTCCAAAAAGTTTTTTGACTGACATTTTTTGTGCAACTGTTGAAAGCAATTTATCCTCGTTTGCTTCTGTTCACGTGTCGACAGTCGCGGAACCCAGCGTGCACACACTTTTATCATGTTCAGTCTGTTGTGTAAAATTCTATAAACTGTTCTTTCATTTAGTTTTACTCTACTAGCTATCTCCACAATTGTCATTTTTCGATCCTGGTCAATGATTTTCTTCACACTTGTTGCATTTTCATCGTTGCACTCTGAGGCTGGTCTACCAGATCTTGGCAGATCAGCAACATGTGAGCGGCCGCACTTAAACTGTTGACACCAGTTTTTTACCGAAGTATATGAAGGACAAGAATCACGAAACACTGGTTCCATCTCCCTGTGTATTTCTGTAGGTGTTTTTCCCTGAAACATCAGAATTTTTATCACAGCTCTGGCCTCCTTCTTTTCCATTGTTTTGTCAAATCTTTGGAGCAGCAGATCCGGTCAATAGGGTACATTGCGCCGTGCACCGTAGCGGAAAAACCCATTGAAGAAACAAACGCGTACTTCACAAATTCAGTGCAAATATGATGAACTTTAAATGTGCCAAGTTTCATCTTCCTCCTGTGACTCTTCATGGTCAGGCCCAAGACTTATGTCAATTTCCTTGTATGTTCTCGTCATTAAACCATGTAATGTTTATGGACTCTCATACGGAATGCGTTGTCAACTTTATGAAGTAAAGTTCGATTTCACTACATTTAACATTCGCGTATGATATCAGCACTTTGCTCAATTGAAGAATAATAATATTAGGCGCAGGCAGAAACTTTGTATAATGAACAGAGAGACCTCAGATCTTCATTTATGACTTAAAAAGGATTTTTCCCAAATAGCGCTTGTAACATTTGGCGGTCACAGTGTGGGGACGAAAAAAAATTTGTTCTTCATAGACAAAACAAAATTTTAGTCATGATTGAAACTTTCAGTCGTCATGAATCTACGGATTTTCCCGGTGTTTGAAGACTATTAACAAGAACTGCTATCACTGCGCAAGCGTACCAGAAGTGAAATGACGTCATGACCTTCACAAGTTCAATGTTCCGGCCGTTTGAAAAATGGATCCTTTATGTTAATCCTGCCAAGATTTCTTCCATGATGTGCAATTTGGTATTGTCCAAGATTTCTACAGCAGCCAACGTTTCAATCTTTCTCTCCTGCGAAAAGGACAAACAGTCACTCAGATGCTTATTTTCTTGGTGTTCATTTCGATGTCTTCTCCTCTCTTCTGCTTGTTGTGTCAGCTTTTCGCCCAAACTGACGTGGCGCCCCAGATAGCATCGCCACTTGGTTCGATCGGCAGCTTCATCCTCCCAGGTTGCTGGATTTATGTCCAGTGCCCTCATGTCTCTCTTGCACACATCTTTGAATCTCAGCTGCGGTCGCCCAACTGTTCTTTTGCCATCTGCCAGTTGTCCGTAGAAGATATCTTTCGGGATTCGACCATCTTCCATGCGGCGGATATGGCCAAGCCAGCGTAGTCTGCGCTGTCTGAGCAGTGCATACATGCTTTGAAGGCCAGCACGTGACAACACCTCGACATTTGTCACTTTATCTGTCCAAGAAATGGAGAGGATGTGGCGTAGACACCGTAGATGTAAGGTATTGAGCATTCTTTCTTGCTTAGCATAGGTTGACCATGTCTCGCTACCATATAGAAGTGTGCTCGGCCAAAGGTAGCTGCAGCTTTGCCAATGTGGCTGTCAATTTTTGTGTCCAGTGAGAGTTTGTCATTGATGGTGCCAATTCATAGTTATCGATAGTGATAACTGGTACAGGGCCGTAGATAGGACTTTATTAAGGAAGGGGGGGGGGGGGGGGTTAATAAAAAATAATGTTAATGCACTATTTTGGTACCAGTACAGTATAATTTCCCCCCCTAAGGGAGGGACACCCCCCTCTCCTGTATCTACGGCCCTGCTGATGCAGCACCCACATCCTGACTCAGCTCACTTATTGTGAGGCCAAAGTCCTTGCATGCTTGGGTGAAGAGATTCATCAATCTCTGAATCTCCTGTTGGCTTTGAGTGACGACTGCAGCGTCAACAGCGAATAACAAGTCTCTTATAGTGACCCTTCTGATTTTTGTTTTTGCCTTCAGCCTTGCGAGATTAAACAGACGGCCATCTGATCTAGTGTAAAGGCATTTTCCTTCAGTTGCATCTCTGAATGCATGTTTCAAGAGTAAGGCAAAGAAGATCCTAAACAGCCAGAATATCAAATGAGAAATATTAAAATTGAATCTTCAAGCGTTAACTAACTTCTAGGTACAAGGGGCTTGACATAAGTCTTGGGCCTGACCATGAAGGAGTCACAGGAGGAAGATAAAACTTGGCACATTTAAAGTACATCAAAGATTTGACAAAACAATGGAAAAGAAGGAGGCCAGAGCTGTGATAAAATTTCTGATGTTTCAGGGAAAAACACCTACAGAAATACACAGGTAGATGGAACCAGTGTTTCGTGATTCTTGTCCTTCATATACTTCGGTAAAAAAAACTGGTGTCAACAGTTTAAGTGCGGCCGCTCAAATGTTGCTGATCTGCCAAGATCTGGTAGACCAGCCTCAGAGTGCAACTATGAAAATGCAACAAGAGTGAAGAAAATCATTGACCAGGATCGAAAAATGACAATTGTGGAGATAGCTAGTAGAGTAAAACTGAATGAAAGAACAGTTTATAGAATTTTATACAACAGGAAAGTTGTGACCAGGAAACGAGGGATAACGCGCACTCAAAATCTTCCTTTGCTGCAAGACAACGCGCCCTCTCACAAAGCACGATTTGAATATTGAAAATTCTTCCATATTCACCAGATTTGGCTCCATCACACTTTTTTTCTATTCCCAAATCTTAAAAAACAGCTAAAAGGAAATCATTTTGACAGCGATGAAAAGTTATACTGGCATGTGATGACTGGTTTAGTTTGAAAAATAGGGTGTTTTACTCCCAAGGTCTTTTCAAGGTCAAGCAGAGATGGCAGAAGTGTGTCAATTCAGACGGTGGTTATATTGAAAAGGAATAAACACTATACAAAATTTCAGCTCTCTGTGACATGTCCTTCATGGTCAGGCCCAAGACTTATGTGAAGCCCCTTGTACTTTATGAAAGTTCAAATATCCAGATTGGTTATCAACTAGGTCTTACTCATTAATTGCCATGCGACTCCAATTTTCCTATTCTTTCCATCTTATAATGTCTTCCAAGAACTTTGACAGTCTTCACATTTACTGTCTTGAGAATCAGACAACGGATTCTTTTAAGAATTCTATTTGATTAGGCTAAAGATTTTTTCAAAGAGCTCTTTTTGATCTGGCCATAGGTTCCTCTAAGAATCATGTTACATCAGACCATATTTGTGAATCCTGTTCTCAAAATTTATTACATGTCTTAGATCGTGACTACTTGTACCCCAAGTCTCTGAGCCATTCAGGGAATAAATGATTGAAGTATTTTTGTTCCCACTTCTTAGGAGCACGTAGTCACCATTGTAGTTATTCCCCATGTAGGAAACCTGTACAAACGCACATCATGTGCTCCTACAGCGATAGTTTCTGTAGCAGTTTGTTTGGCATGACGAGGTTGCTAGCCACCATACACAGCGCCTCATCTCAGTTGCTTCTTACAACATGTCTGGTGAGAACAGTGGCCATTTTCTTACATTCTTTCTTTCTTAGTCGCTCTTTTGTCTTGTGATCTTTCTCTTCTGAAACATTTTTAACACTACAACAAAGTGGTGGTATCATCATCATCATGTTCCTGATTTGCTCTCTATGAAGCACGGAGCCACTATTACAGCCAGTCCCCTGGCAGGAAGCCTGCACCAAACATTCAAATGCTCTTACAAAGGTGGTATCTATGGCAATTTGTTTTACATGATGCGAATGCGAGTCCCATACATAACTTCATAAGTCGCCTGGTACGACATGGCTGAGAGAGCAATAGCCATATTCTTTGTCTTACCAAAGATCTGTGAGAAAAATACGGGACCAAAGAGGCAGCATAAGTATACTATTTATCAGCTGTCACTTTGTCTCTATGGCCATACATAAATTAAGTATATTGCGCTTCCCATCACCTTCCCTAACCTTTCTCATTTTCAGGCCTCGTTCTATGAAAGGGCTGATGTGGCATTGCCTGGTTTCAGCAAATTGATGACCGAGCTGTGGCAGACTGATATCAAACATGCTCGGGACTTCATTTCCTACATCAACAAGAGGGGAGGGTATATTTTACTGACTGATATTGTAAGTATATAGCGATAAACAACTCCAGCTCTGTCGCAGCTACAAACCCAAAGAAAACCAGTTAAGTGCATCACAATTAAGTAACCAGATTTGCTCTATCACACAATAAATAACCAGAAGTCAAGAGAAGTTCATCACAATTAAGTACGGTAACCAGATTTGCTCTATCACACAATAAATAACCAGAAGTCAAGAGAAGTTCTTCACAATTAAGTACGGTAACCAGATTTGCTCTATCACACAATAAATAACCAGAAGTCAAGAGAAGTTCTTCACAATTAAGTACGGTAACCAGATTTGCTCTATCACACAATAAATAACCAGAAGTCAAGAGAAGTTCTTCACAATTAAAATAACTAATAATTAGATTTGCTTTATCTATTTCCTTATTTAGTTTGTCATATTCTTCTTTCTCTTCCTTCTTGCCCCCATCAGTTCTAAAATGTCGTCTGTCATATATTTCTTTTTCGCAGACATCTGTATTTCTGGTACGATTTCTTTCGGTGTTTGTTGGATCGATTCCTTTAGTATTTACCACTGTTAATCTATATTCTGTATTTTTTCTATTGCATTTGATATTATAATGTTATATCTTAATTTGATTTATTTTAAAGGTCGCTTTACTTTCGTCAACTGCATTCTAAATTTTATGTTACTGGTACAAGATCACTGTTGCAGTCTACTCCTGGCCTAGTTTTTACAGATTTAAAACTGTTCCTAAATACTAAATCTCCTGCACTTTAGACTGTAGTCAATTGTATTATGAACATTATTTCCTGGGCTTTTCTACGTCCAAAGACGCCTAGGTTGCTGTTTAAACCAGGTGCTTCCTACTATCATATCATGCGTTCTTGCCAACTCATTTTTTTCCCCCAGGCCACAACCCCCAGTCACATGATCCACATTTTCATTTCCAACTTTTGCATTGAAGTCTTCAAGTATAACAGTTGTCTCACGAGATTTGAACTGCATCATTGCTTTAAACAATTATGTTATGTATAATTGACATAAATTATTTGCACAGCTAATTTATTAATTATTAAGACACACTGATCAGCGGTCACCTTTCATTCCATTTGTTGTAGCCTCGACCATCGTCTCACGAAATGCTTCTCATGAGCATATCTTCTCGTCCGGCCTTGGCTGGATTGGAGGCTGCGCTCAATGTCACCCGTGACGTCAGCGACCTTGCCCTTGAACTGCACACAACAGTCACAGCAAGCAAACGTTCTGTGGATCCTCACGTAGGTTTGGGGTATTTATTTACACTGAACGTGGTAAAAACAACTCCGCCTAGGCCGGTCCCATTCCCGGCTGAAAAAGGAGGAGGGCGGCCTGCATGGAGGCCGTAAGGAGGCAGCCCCTCCACCATGCAAAGGCACAACAGGCCAATCACCTGTTTGCTTTAAAACATGATTACGCGAACTATAAGAGAGAAAACCGGACTGATTCTAAAGGCGACGAACTGGAACGGACTACGACTTATGGAACTTGGAACACAAGAAGTATAAATGAGAAAGAAGAGGAGCTTGTGGAAGAGATGAGGAAAGCAAAATTAGAAATCCTGGCTATAACGGAAACAGAGAAACAGGGACAAGGAGTCATGGATCTCGATGGCAACACGCTGCTCTACAGTGGTGTACCCAAATCTGAAAGAGCTAAAGGGGACGTGGGTTGCATTGTGGCCAAAAACCAGAAAGATAGTATCAAGGGATGGAACTTTGTCTCTGAGCGCATTATGGTTGTAAAACTAAAAGAAGGAGAAACCATAGTCAGTCTGGTCACAGTGTATGGGCCAAATGAGGATGAGAGGTCAAGGAGGAATTCTTCAAGCTGCTTCAAAGGACAGTGGATGACTGCCTAGATGAAGTTATCATGCTCGGAGATTTCAATGCCAGAGTTGGAAATGACCATGCTAGATGGGGTGGAGTTATCGGAAGATATGGAGAAGATACTCTTAATGACAATGGAAAGCGACTCCTTAGATTCTGCAGTGAGCAGAATCTGATCATTACAAACACAAAGTCCCCCAATAAGCGTATACATGCATACACTAGATGTGAACCAACAAAGAATGAGAAGTCAGTGATCGACTATGCCATTGTTAGGAGGAGCTCATTCAAATATGTCCGGGATGCTAGAGTCTGGAGGGGGCCAGAGATTGGAATTGATCACTACCTGCTTACAATCAAAAGAACAACTGAAAGAGTTGCTCAGCCTAGGAACTGCCCAACATCACGTAAGAAACCAAGTAAACAAACGGGAGAAATGAGCATTAAGACCTACAAGCTGAGAGAGCCAGAAATTAAGACCAGATATAAGGGGCTTATTGCTACAACAGTGAGAAACACAGATGAACAACCTGATGACTTGGAAACCCTCTGGCTTAAATTCAAGGACATCATAAAGACAGCTGCTGCAGAAGTATGTGAAGTCCGACTTGGGAACAAGAGAAAGAGGACACCTTGGTGGACAGAGGAAGTCAAACAGAAAATAAGAGATAAGAAAATGGCATGGAAACAATACTTAGGAGCTAAAAACACAGCAGGACAAATAGAGAAATATAGAGAATATGTGACACTTAGAACAGAAGCAAAGAACAAGGTGCTAGTAGCAAAACAGAAGTCCTGGGAAGAATTTGGAGAAAAGCTGGAAAAAGATACGCAAGAAAACCAGAAATTGTTCTATAAGACCCTAAACAACATGAGGAAGGAAAAACAATGCCCTCTCAAATTTATAAAGGACAAGCAAGGCAAATTGCTTACTGCCCCGAAGGAAGTAATGGACAGATGGAAAGAATATTTCTCAGAACTCCTTGATGGTGAGCAAGGTCAAGCATCAGAAATGATAACCACTAGCACAGAAGAGGAAACCAGTGGTGATGAAGATGACATAAAGATGGAAGAACTGAAGGCAGCACTGGAGAAAACCAAGATGGGCAAAGCAGCAGGGCATGATGGTATAACACCAGAAATGGTTAAGTACATGGGAGCATCAGGTGACCTATTACTCTTAAGAGTCCTACAGGCAGCGTGGTGCAACAAGACCATACCAAAGAATTGGGAGATTGTCATCATAACACCAATTTTCAAAAAAGGTGACAATCGACAATGTGGAAACCACACTTCTCAGTGTCCCTGGTAAAATCTACTCTAGAATCCTAGAGCAGAGACTCCGACGCCTAGCTGAGCCACAATTGGATGAGATCCAGTGCGGATTCCGAGCAAACCGAAGTACTCAAGACCTAATCTTCACACTCAGACAGTTGAGTGAAAAGGCCCTTGAGTATAAGAGTGAGATCCATCTTTGTTTCATAGATCTGGAAAAGGCGTTTGACAGGGTCCCCTGGAGCAAACTTTGGGACTGTTTGGCAAGGAAGAACATTCCAGCACCTCTGATTCATGCTATACAGAGCTTCTACAAGTCTTGCAGAAATTATGTGAGGACAACAAACCATAAGTCAGAAGAGTTCAGGACCACCACTGGTGTAAGACAAGGTGATATCCTGTCACCTTATCTTTTCATACTCCTCATGGACGATGTTATCAAGGCATGTAAGGGGAGAACAAGAAAGTATTCAGTGGGGTACTGGAAGATGAGACAGGTATGTATTTCAGAGCTGGCATTTGCTGATGATGTTGCCCTGATTGCTAAATCAGAGGCACATTTCCAATCCAACCTGCAAGTCTGGAAGGAAGAGCTGGAGAAGAGAGGGATGGTCATAAGCAGCTCTAAAACAAAATCCATTGGTGATATCACGAGAAGAAAGAAGACATCAGATTAAGCTGGGAGAACAGGTCCTGGAGCAGGTCGACCACTTTAAATATCTCGGTGCTATTATAGACCGAAAGGGAGGCATCAAAGAAGAGTTGGCCACTCGAAAAGCAGCAGCTGGGAGACTTTTTCAGGCCATAAATCGAGGATTCCTCAGCAAGAGAGAGGTTGGTAAGAAAACGAAGATGGCTGTATACCGCTCCACCTATGTCCCAGTCTTGACATATGGATGCGAGTCATGGGCAATGACTACAACCCACGAAAGCCAGATCCAAACCTCAGAAATGAGGTATCTGAGGAATGTGGTTGAAGTAACAAGAAGAGACATGGTCTGCAACCAGACGATACGTCAAGGCCTAAAATCCCACCCCCTGCAGACCCAAGTAGAACAGTGCCAACTAAGATGGTTTGGCCATGTCTGCAGAATGGGAGAAGATCGGCTACCACGACTAGCATGGGAAACAAAGAGCCAGGGATCCAGACCCACAGGACGACCCAGAGTCCGCTGGGAGGTCAACATTAGACAATCTTTGAAGGACTGAGGACTAGAATGGAACCAGGCCAGGAGGAAGACAGCCGATAGGATAGTCTGGCGCTCTCTCTTTCAAACCTCTACACCTCACGGTAGAAGGGGAACGACTAAGTAAGTAAGTAAGTGGTAAAAACATTATTTAAAAAATGAGGAGGTTGAATCACATAACATGGTTCACTCGCCATTTTGGGTTTGTCATCTGGCGATCGATATGTCACTGGTTCTGCTTGGAGTGACTGAAAAATAACTTCTAACCTTAACTCTAACCAAAACTTTGTTTATATCTTTTAAAAAATAATAAGGTGCGATGCACAGAGACCGTAGGCCTACATTACCACCTTACCGCTTTGTCTCCGCACTTTAAAAAAAAATGTAATGCCAGGTACGACATCTTGAAACACAGTGTCAGCAGCAACTAGAAACTATCGTAGATCCCAGCAAAATATATATGTATTTAAATTACTGCCAGCGACTGGGGTGATTTATTGATCTTGAGTTGGCTGACAAAATGGCGAATGCGATTTTTTTCTGTGATTTCACATGAGGGAAGTTGCTTCATTACACAGTGTTTCAACAGATATATACTTGCATGAGTGAGTATATGTGCTTGTGTTGCAGAATAGTCCAAGTGTTAAGTGACGCCCGTATGCTGGATTGAATGTATGAGGCGGTGTTGCATGATAGTCCACGTGTTATGTGATACTTATATGTTGGATTGAATGTATGTGGTGGTGTTGCATTGCAGTGCACGTGTTGTATGGCACATGTATCTTGAATGTACGTCAATACCCGTTAGCTCCCCAAGAAGCATAGGCCTTCATCAAACACATGCCAAGTCTTCCTGTCACGTGCCATCAGCTCATGTTTTCCTCATCATTTTCACTTCTGTCTCAAGTTCTCTTCTTCATGTGTTTTTGTCTACCTCTGCCTCTTTCCTTGGGGATTCCAGATTAAGGAATGCCTTGTAATGCTATCAACATGTTTCCTAAATGTGTGTCTTATCTATCGTCAGCATCTTCTCATCTCTTGTTCAACGGGCATTTGTCTGGTTCTTGTCATCAGTTCCACGTTGGTGACGTTGACACACCATTTCAATCCTTCTATTATACGCAAACACCCGTTTATAAACGTCTGTAACGTTTTGGTTGTTGTTTTTGTTCTCCATATTTCAGAGCCATACACTAGGACTGACGATATTTGAGTTGAAGATTCTTATTGAATATATGTGCTGGGGTTAAATGAGTGTGCACATGACTTGCGTGATATGTGTCAACTATGTGTGCTTGTGTTGTATGATGTATATAGTAGTGGGGGAATGTCAAGGGGGTGGGGTCCAATAGTGAGCACCCAAATCTAAGCTGCACACCCAAATAGTCCATTCCAAAAACAGTTCCTAAAAATGCCATAGCACAGCCACATTGCCCGTATCATTATTAAAATTAGCTCAACTCGGTCAGGAATTCTGTCAATAACAAAGTTTTACCGTACTTCAAATTTAATTCCAAACTAGGTTACTCAGTGGATGCCAGTTATTCATGAGTAGGAAAAATGTGGAAGTATTTGGGCTTCTACTGGACAGATACCTGACTATTCAATGTTAGTGAACAAATAACTGACTATTCTATGTCTGCACAGATAACTGAATATTCTCTATCTACTGGAAAGATAACTGACTATTCTATATCTACTGGACACATAACTGACAACTCTATATCTACTGGACAGATAACTGACTATTATATATATATATATATATATATATATATATATATATATATATATATATTACATTTACAGCTCAAGTTCTACCTGGAAGATGGAATTATCTCACACAAAATCGATACCATTAAGAAACTTGCAGACCTGATAAGACAACTTCGGAGTTTTGCTGATGCAGATTATGACATCGGAGAATATATGGTGGACTTGGAAATTGACGGAGGTCAAACACAGGGCGATGCATAGACACGGACATTTTGGCACACCTGGCATTTCTTGTACATAGGCATTTAACCTGTTCATTAAAAATCTGAATGCACAAATAATATGTGGTACATTCTAACGTGGTTTCTACAAAACATAATAAAGTTTGTGCCGGTTTTGTATGTTTATATTCATGAATGTTTTGTATGTTTATATTCATGAATGTTTTGTATGTTTATATTCATGAATGTTTTGTATGTTTATATTCATGAATGTTTTGTATGTTTATATTCATGAATGTTTTCAAGGAAAGAAAGGAATCCCCTATTTACCAATTGTCTGAGATGTCTGTAACCAACAATGAAAAAATCCTGTCAGCTCTCCCAGAAAAAAACACGAAAAGGGGCACATTGCACAGTGAAAACTAAACTGAACACCCATTAAAAGAACGCACACGCCTTGCAATCTTTTTATGATGGATTTTCGGGAAAATATGTGACATCGTGAATTGCACAGTGAAAACTAAATTGAACACCCATTAAAAAGAGCATGGATTTCAAGTTTTTCATATTGCATTGAATATAAGTTGATAAGTTTGACTACATAGATCCAATAAAGTTGAAAAGTTGAAACAGAATAGAAAGGAATGTATTGACCCACAGGAGTACACTGGTGACGTCATCAGGACATGCAGCAGACAGAGCATAACATAACTATTCTCCCATCAAGATTTGGTGGGTTACTTACTCGTGACGAGAGAATTACAGAATGAGATCAAAGTTAAGACAGATAAAATATACAAGCCCCCACAGTGTAGGTCTATAAGGTCTCAGATAAAATATACAAGCCCCCACAGTGTAGGTCTATAAGGTCTATAAGGTCTCAGATAAAATATACAAGCTCCACAGTGTAGGTCTATAAGGTCTATAAGGTCTCAGATAAAATATATTGCTGAAGTTAAACGATACAAGCTCCCAGTGTAGTTCTATAAGGTCTCAGATAAAATATATTGCTGAAGTCAAACGATACAAACCCAGTGTAGGTCTATAAGGTCTATAAGGTCTCAGATAAAATATATTGCTGAAGATAAACGATACAAACCCAGTGTAGTTCTATAAGGTCTCAGATAAAATATATTGCTGAAGTTAAACGATACAAACCCAGTGTAGTTCTATAAGGTCTCAGATAAAATATATTGCTGAAGTCAAACGATACAAGCCCAGTGTAGTTCTATAAGGTCTCAGATAAAATATATTGCTGAAGTCAAACGATACAAGCCCAGTGTAGTTCTATAAGGTCTCAGATAAAATATATTGCTGAAGTCAAACGATACAAGCCCAGTGTAGTTCTATAATATTGCTGAAGTTAAACGATACAAGCCCAGTGTAGTTCTATAAGGTCTCAGATAAAATATATTGCTGAAGTTAAACGATACAAGCCCAGTGTAGTTCTATAAGGTCTCAGATAAAATATACTCATGGGAAAAAAGTAAGTGTGCAACACTTTATTGGGCACTGTGCGTGATTTCATAGACGACATGAAATAAAAGTTGGCACACAATGTGGTTGAATATTGAATAAAAGACCAAGTGATCACTTTGATTTTAGTGAAAGTGTCATGAAAGAAAGATAAAAACTAAAGTCAGTGTGGCATCCTCACGAAAAAATGAAATCTTGATTTCAGTACCGTGTATGTCCACCTCACGGTAGAAGGGGGACGACTAAGTAAGTAAGTAAGTAAGTATGTCCACCTATTCCGCACTGTTCTGCATGACACGGGTCTTAAACCTGGAATGTTCCTGGCAGTCCATGTTGCCTGAATAAACCTGTTACGCAAGTGCATACGGCGTATGTAACGGTCTTGTGCAGGGGTGGTAACTCGTGGTCGGCCACTTCTATGGCGATCAGCAGTGGATCCAGTTTGGTGGAAACGAGCTTGAATGCGTGATATAGTGTTCTTGTGAACATTGAAATGTTGTGATACAGCTAATATAGTCGCTCCAGCAGCTAACATCGCTATAGCTATTGCTCGCTGTTGTTGGTTCAATCTTGGCATTGTCAAAAAAGATGTTTCTGTTGGACTCTTGGTACTCTCTATTTCAACGATTACGTTTTCACATGCTTGTGATTAGAGCTACACACTTACCTTCCTTTTATCTGTGATAAATTATCCCCTATGGCACTTTTCATGTGATTTATCTTGCACCGTGATTATCTTCCCATGAACAGTGCGATCGAATTGTAATTGTACGGGTAAATGAACAACACTCACACAGAAATGTGTGCCAACTTGCATTTGAGTTCACCCAAGAACACACGCACAGTGCCCTGTTGAGTGCTGCACACTTACTTTTTTCCATGAGTATATATTGCTGAAATTAAACGATACAAACCCAGCGTAGTTCTCAAAGGTCTCAGATAAAAAATATTGCTGAAGTTAAACGATACAAACCCAGTGTAGTTCTATAAGGTCTCAGATAAAATATATTGCTGAAGTTAAACGATACAAACCCAGTGTTCTCAAAGGCCTGAGAAAAAATATATTGCTGAAGTTAAACGATACAAGCCCAGTGTAGTTCTCAACGGTCTCAGATAAAATATATTGCTGAAGTTAAACGATACAAGCCCAGTGTAGTTCTCAAAGGTCTCTGATGGACAAAGACAGAATTGAACTACGGCTGTAAGAGGCAACTAATATGAGGCTGTGAATGGGGCTGGCAACCTCAACTTGTAAATTACCACTGCTTCAGAAACCACTGCTATACGAGAACCCAAATGCTATAATGCAGGCTTCCTGTGAGAGGACTTATTGAAGTGATGGCTTTATGATCCTCAGGGGAACAAATATAGGACAAGGATGATGAAAAGGACAAGACCTTGCTGAAAACCATAATGGAAGGAACAACTGAAGGCAGACATAGAGAAGGAAGACAGTGCTAGCAGTGTGGAGATAACATGCAGGGATTGATGGGAAATAGCCTATCACTATCAGAGTGTACCAAGTTAGACAAGACACTGAATGTGTTGGAGATTTCTTGCACCTGATCTTTGATGTGAAGATGACTGTTTGTCTAATCTGATCTCTCAAGCAAATGCTGAAGAGAAGGAATGCTGATGACTAGAGGAAGGAATTGTTGACATAAAACATTAAGAGTTTTATGTACCGGTAGTTTGAAGCTTATTACTGTAATATTCTGGTAGTTGCCAGGATTTAAAGAAAAAAAAAAGATTTATCAATACGTACTGATTTTTTTATTTGTACTTCATGGACGAAGATATATACGGACAGATAGACAAATGGTGGATAATTAGACAGACAAACATTCAGATACAAATGGCTATCAGGTGGTATCCTGAAAATTCATAATTACTGTG
Source organism: Oreohelix idahoensis (assembly GCA_024509875.1). Classification (NCBI taxonomy): domain Eukaryota; kingdom Metazoa; phylum Mollusca; class Gastropoda; order Stylommatophora; family Oreohelicidae; genus Oreohelix; species Oreohelix idahoensis. The sequence goes on along the minus strand of JAMPIV010013004.1, from coordinate 156,796 downwards.
TTCCAAGTTTTTATAACACTGTTTGAACCCCATCCCAAACGACCACAAATCCACTTACCGAATCACCTCACAGAAACAACTCAGAAAACTAAAACAAAAACACTCTTCACATTGTATGTCATTAATAAAAGCCAAAGTAATTTATTGAGACAAAGGTAAAAGCATAAGTAGATGAGCAAAATCATCATGGCTAACTTAAGCCACATTACATATTTCCAATACATTTTCCTATAATGCATTCAGTTTTGTTAGACGTCATAAAATACTGACTGCTAAAACTGTATTAAGACAGGGTAATATTAACAAAGGGTGCTAACAAGCAGATATGAGACAACTAGACAATGACAATAGACAGAGAAGTGCTTTCTCTGTGTCCTTTATTTGCTGCTGAGGGAGATGGTTTTTTTCTGAAATGTCAAGTGTCATCAGTTGTCCTACTCTAGAACGTGAATGGTGTTTCCCTGAAATGTCAAGTGTCATCAGTTGTCCCATGTAAAAGCAGATGAATGGTGTTTCCCTGAAATGTCAAGTGCCATCAGTTGTCCTACTCAAAAGCAGATGAATGGTGTTTCCCTGAAATGTCAAGTGTAATCAGTTGTCCCATGTAAAAGCAGATGAATGGTGTTTCCCTGAAATGTCAAGTGTAATCAGTTGTCCCATGTAAAAGCAGATGGATGGCGTTTCCCTGAAATGTCAAGTGTAATCAGTTGTTCCATCTTAAAACAGAAAAATAGTTTTGTCCTTTCACTAAGAATAAAGTGTAAAACCTGAGGCACATCAACTGAAAACAAGTAACAAAAATATGTAAATTGTATGCATTAAAAATAAAGAAAAAAGCTCCACTCTTGATAACAGAGAAGTAATTAGGCACCCCAGCAGTTCAGCCCAGAACCATCATGGTGATGCTATTGCCTCACTGAGGGAAATAAATGTGTTACTCTTAAAAAAATGATTCCAGTAATGGCAGTTTTATTTGTGGAGTGCCCAGCTAGTTGTTTTCCTTAACACACTCATTTGTCACAGTGAGGCGATTGTGGTCACTTGGATGCACTTGAGATCCTGGATGAAATCTCCTGACTGACCAATACTCTCCCTTCTTTTCTGTTGTCTAGTGTGTTTCTTCTTTCTTTCACGTGCCTACAAGTTACCTATTTTCGTTTTTTGTCCCTAATTATATTCATTTACATTCATAAGGTGTTTGTTTAGTAATTATCTGATATTTTTTTATAACTTAAAAGCCCAATATTTGTTCAAATAATTAATGTAGCCCATTTTTTTCAAATAATTTGCTATTGTGGCTTATTGCCCCTCAGTAAGCACAGGTATATATTGTATATATAAATATATAAACATTTTTGGATTGGGTTCTATACAAGAGGACAAAAGGCTTCAAATTTTCGCCTGCATCAGTCTTTGGCAAGTTAAGGACAGAGAAAAAAAGAAAAAGAAAGCACAAACATCAGTTTTGTTGCATTAAACCACTGATTACCAATGCTCACAAACATTGGGGTGTGTCTCTCAGGATTGGGGGGGAAGAAGGAAGAATGACATGAGGTTTTTCTAAGATATCAAAAACAGGTTGTGACATCTTCTAAAATATCAAAAGTGGGAAATGAGGTGAAAAATTTAAGAATCACTGGGTTCATTGTTTCTGACACAAATGAAATGACAAAAACATACATGTCAACCTGTTGAGAGGAAAACATGTAGACTGGATCAATAAAAGCTTTACAAAGATCCAAAACATCTTACAAAACTTAATTGTTAAGTTATACAAGATACAGTTTTAAAATGACCAGTGATTTATACTAATTAATTAAACATACATTGAGACAATTCTTATATCTTTAAAACTTAATTTTAATCTTTTTATATGAATTTTCTGTATTACATGCACTTTTTGCCTTCTTTCAAATTGGTATTAAGGGGCTAAAAGCAGATGTCAATGTTTATTTTGTACTGCAGCAAAAACAAAAATAGTCCGTGCGTCTGCATTCATGGACCACCTACAGCCTGTGTGAATTATCTTCATCTTGCAGAAAGATTTGTCAGTCAGAATATGGCTGTAAGGCAAGATCTGAATAATCACATTTATGTTTGGGAAGCGGATGCCACCAGTACTCATTCTCTGACTAATAGTTGCCAGCCAGGAGCTATAAAAGCTCTGATTTTGGGCCATTGTCTGTCAATTCAGGTACACATCTATGACAGCAAACACTAATCATCAAATTCATCTTTTGAGCTTCCTGACTGAGATGCTGAGCAAAAGCATATGTGGATACTGCATATTATCTTTAATGATTGAGTCTAGTATTTTGAGGTTCTTTAGGACCTGATAATGAAACTGTCTTGAGCACACTCATCATCATGTCACCAAACTTGCAACTGAAAAGTCACAGAAGCAGTCTACGCATGCATAAGTCCAACTCGCATATAACTACCCCAACTGGTTTTTTTTTTTGGTGTCAGAAATTATTTCTAACAAAGCTAGATAAGCATTACTGGTTATTATTCTTATTAGCAAAGCAGACGATCAAGCACACTCATGCTTAGATCGCCTTCTGGTGACTTTTCACTCGTGAGTTCAGTGACATTGTGGCAAGCATAGCATGGTGTATGTCAACCACACTTGACTGTCAAAGGAAAACATATCTACAATCTTTTTCACCACCGTCATAATTTCTTACATCTCATATCACACATAATTGTATAGAAAAAAGGTGTGCAATGCTCTTGCATTTATTATGGATCAGTAACAACTAAGTCCATCTTCTTTGATCCTTAGCCGCCAACTGTCAAAGCAGTCCGGGTGGCGGTGTAGGGCCTTCCACTTTGCTCGGTCGGGTGGCTATCACGCCTCTCAGCTTCCACAGTTCTCTGCCAAGTTGCATTTGGTCGGCCTCTCTTTTGTTTTCCTTCAGCGGTCCATATCATAGCTGATCTTGTGATGACATCAGGGTTTCAGTGAAATTTTAACAACGTAAAACGTCTTATCTGGAGAACATAGTGCTTCCTTTCTCTGGTTATGAGAATTATTTGATTGGTTGTTTCAGAGACCTGACCTTCATGAAATCTAGTTTAAAAAAAAGTATGAAGTGACTCGCGGAATATTTTTAAAATATGGTTAAAAAAAAGTTAAAGGAGGCCATTAACTCATTCTGCCCAAACGGGCATATGGCGCGCCAGATAGGCTTTTCGTTATACCCAGGGCGTATGGCGTGCCAAAGTGATATATTCCGCATTTGAGCAGAAAATTATAGCATATCTGGTGATAAGCCAGTTTAAAATTATTTCATTACATCCGGCACATGTGTGCGAACGTTTGTGAGCGAAAAAAAAATTATGAAGTTACAATTGTGTGCTTTATATCCGTTGCTAGAGTTGCTTTGGATCTAGCCGCAAGCCGTGGTACGCCCACTTTATAAGATTCCGAAATTGAACAAAAAATTAGAAAATAAGTGGCCATAAAGTGTTCATGTCATGTAAACACTTCCTGTGGACATTGTATTTTGAACTGGTAGCGAAATAATTATATTGGTGCTTAGTTTTTGCATATTTTGATCAATTAATGACGTCATTTGTTTACATGTAGTATAGTCACATAGTTGGCGTCTGTGGCCTAATGGATATGAACGCAGTTTCATAATCCAGATATACTAGGTTCGAAACCTGCTGCGGGCGGTTTGGTAGCAGATCGCTTTGTGTGGATTTTTAACAATGGTATAAGCGCCGTACCGTTCAGAAAGCAATGGCAAACTACTGAATGAAAAAAATTGCCTAGAAAAATCACAAACAGCCAATAAAAGCTGGGGTTGATTGCCACGTCCTGTAAAGGATAAGCAACTAACTTTATAGTCACATACATAACGCTCATAAACTATTGACGAATCAACCTCAATATATAATTTCGAAATGAATTTTAGTACTAACGGTAGCGATAATAACCTATTTTCGATTTCGATAAGGACGTTGAACAAACGTGATATTTTAAAGTAATAAATAAATTAATTTGCATGGGAAAGGAATGCGTAAGTGAGATTCAAGTTCAGCAATATGTGACTTCACAAAAAAATGTATATAAATTACAATTTTCATTTGTTTTTTATCAAACTTCTTGAATTAGTTGTCAATGGATATACGTTTCAATTCCTGGTGTTTTACTACCAAGGGATTAAGTAAAGCTGAAATATTTATGTGTATGTGCATAATTATTCATTTTTTATTTTTTATTGTTTCTACACTTCACAAGATATAACAAACAATTATAACATCACATAAGAACTCAACATTATTTCACAACATTCTGCAGCCAATTTCCTAAAGTTTGATGTATAATACATATGTCTACTAAATTAATATGTGTGTCTACTGCCTGTTTTTAAAACATCACTTGTAGAAAAAAAATGTCTGCATGTTGGGTCCTGGGTAAAACTGAAACAATGCTTGGGTTAGAATGAGTTAAGAATTAAGCAGGTTATTAAGAAATTAAGCGCATATTTTTCCTTTCCTATTTGAGCGGGGGGAGGGGGGGGGGGGGGGGGGGGAATGATATAAACCACACAAAACGTTTGTATGGCAGTACACAGGGTAAAATTTAAAAAAAAAATACTGTACAAAATACGACAAAACCATACATGTTGATAGGTATGAAAAAACATCTGATGTTCATAAGGGCAACGCAAACGCTGAAAGACTAATCCGATCAATGGCACTGCTAGAAGGACTAGATGATTTAAGAAGAGCGACGGCACAAATTCAGAGGGAAGAACACCAGAAAGCTCCGATTAATAACAGATGAGCAACTAAATATAAAACTGAGCTAACAATCAACCTGGTTAAGTAGGTCCCATGATTTCTTGTAAATAATCTTGCATAAACACATTCACAGATTTTTTAACATCTAGATACAACGTTCATCTTTATTAAAAGATGTCAGCACTAAACAAAAAGTCTAGCACAAACTTCTGATGCTATAATTCAAATAAAAAGTGTCTAAGGGCATAGTTACTCGGTGATGAAAAATAATAACCATGATAATTATGTCTTTATTCAATCATTCATTCACAAATCTATTTTATTTGTGTGTGTATATGTATGTATGTATGTATATATATATATATATATATATATATATATATATATATATATATATATATATATATATATATATATATATATATTAAGGTTGGGATCTTTAATGATTGATTAATAGATTAATTGGTTAAATTTTAAAAAATCAATTAATAGATAAAAACAAATTTTAATCTATTGTTACATTTTTAGCAATGTTTATGTTTTTATATTTTTTGCTTAAATGTGGGAGCATTTGCTAGGTTACAGGTTTGTGATATGGAATTAGGCAAGTACGGTCAGAAATAATAAATTGTTTGGTTTTAACTTTTCAGTCTTTTCATTATATTTTCAGGACGATGTTGCTTTATAACAAGTAAAATAAATAAAGTCCTTTGTGATTTAAAAAAAAATATTTATGATTTTTTACAATTTATTAAATTGTTGTTCTTCTTCTTGCGATCGCATCTTTGATGATTACACCGTCAGACGAGTTCTCATGATGAATTCGACTGTTGTTTGAAGTACCTCTTTAACTCCATATAGCTTTGAGTTTAGTGTTGAGTCATTGGGCCAGTATATCTTTCTTAACTGGTCATACAGAGGACAGTCCTGTAGAACATGCTCAGCAGTTTGTTCGTTTAATCCACATGTGCACAGTGGTGAAGCAGACAATCGTAGCTTGTGCATGTGTTTATTCAGTTTGTTATGCCCTGTCCTGAGTCGAAAAATAGTTATCTGTCCCTGCCGGTCGAGAGTGTGATAGTCGTCTTTGGGTTGGTTCTGTTCTCTTCTGATAGTCTGGATAGCTCTCTTTTTCTCAAAGTATGTGACTTCATTATCTTCTTGTTCACATTCTCCTCCCTTTTTTGCAAGTTTATCTGCCTTTTAATTTCCGGGTACACCACAATGAGATGGTACCCACTGAAGTATGGTTCTCTTTTTGGCAGCTACCTTGTTTAGTTCATTTCTCAGATGCGGGAGTTTACCACCCTTGAGAGCTTGCAGGACAGACAGTGCGTCTGTGAGGATGACTACCTGGTGGCAGTCAGAGTTGGTGTTATAAATCATATTTGCAGTTTGCTCTAGAGCTTGGACCTCAGCTGTATAGTTGGAACAGAATTTACCAGTGGGAATGTGCTTAGTCTCATAGTGGTTGTCAGGATATGAGATAAAGATACCGGCACCTCCATTCCTAACAGCATTAGTTGCTGATCCATCTGTATAGGCATGTATCCATGATTGATCGGGATAGCTTTCTTGGATCATACTCAATGTAGCAGTTCGTTTTTGCAGATCATTATACTCACATCCACTTGTGAGACCACTGACTGATGTATTAATTTGGAGGGCACTGCTGGCCTGCTCCCATGGTACAGGGTATAGGGTGGGCTTCAGTGGTGTTGTCTTCATGGATAGGTCTTCTTGATGCTGTCTTATAAGTCTTTTCCCCTGATGCACAAAGCTGCTGCGCTTTAGACGTCCCAATGCCAGATCATCTAGTCTTGCCTTCATTGGGTGCATTGGCATACTGTTGTACTTTTCCATCTGGATCATGGTTTTTGTGTCTCTTCTATGGGACAATGTCTGTAATCCAGCAACCTTCTGCATCTCTGTTATTGGTGTAGTTTTCATGGCTCCTGTAATGAGCCTGAGAGCTTGATTTTGCACCTTGTCCAAAGACTGCAGATGTGAGTTAGCAGCTGATGACCATGCTGCTGAGCTAAACTCTAAGTGTGGTATTATTACTCCATTATAAATCTTCTTTAGATTTCGTTCATTTGCTCCCCAGTTGGTACCTGCTAATTTTCTGAGTATGCCTAGTCGTCTTCGGGCCTTTCCTTCTGCATTTTCAATATGCTTATTCCATGTAAGCCTTTGGTCAAATGTCACCCCAAGATAGGTGGGGTAGCTTTCTTCCTTGATCACGGTTGTCCCTAGGTGTATGTTAGCTGATTTGTCCTTGGGGGCGAGGGAGAACAGTGTTGTGGAGGTTTTGTCTGTGTTTATTGTGATAAGCCATTTCTCTGCCCATGACACTAGCATGTCTGCTGCCCGCTGCATTCTATAATTTGCTGTGGTGACATTTTCATCAGCGCACCAGAGTACTAGGTCATCTGCATATAAGGCAGCTTTAACTCCTGCAGGGAGATCTTTCACCAGGTCATTGATGTAAACAAGATTAAATTGTTCAAAATTGATAGATTAATTTTTGATTAAAGAAATTAGATTAATTGATTAAGATTTTTAAAATCAATCCCAGCTCTAATATATGTAAATATATTATTTCATCATTAATGTCCTGTTTGCTCCTTATGTGGCACATGAAGCCACAACTGCATCCAGCCCCCTGGCAGGCTGTACCAGCACAATCTCCTGCAGCAGTAGTTTCTGTAGGAATTAGTTTAACATTATGAGGTCGTCAGCTCGTATTAGTTGGCTTGAATCAGACGCCTGAGGGAACAGTAGTTCTTTTCTTTCTTTGTCTCCTCAAAGATGCCCCCCCCCGCCCCCCCCCCCCCCCCCCTCCCGAGAATTACTCAGAGTGAAAGTGGGATGTTAAAACTATATATATTCTATATGGGTCTTAACATACCTTGTAAATATTCACTACAAGATGTAACTCAACATGTACAACATTTTCGGCTCGATCTCTGTGATTAGATTCTTAGTTAAACTTTCAGATTTATGACACTTATATGCTGCTCTAGGGGATTTCTGAACAAAGAAAAAATAGGACCACATGAAGGTCATGGACAAACCTTGCATGGATGGCACAGGACAGGAAGACTTGGCATGAATTTACTGAAGACCTGTGCTCCACAGGAAGCTGAAGTATGATGATGATTAGTTGTAGACATCTGTGATGTTGTATCAAGTCTCATGATGATGATTAGTTGTAGACATGTGTGATGTTGTATCAAGTCTCATGATGATGATTAGTTGTAGACATGTGTGATGTTGTATCAAGTTCATGATGATGATTAGTTGTAGACATGTGTGATGTTAGCCATAAAGCTTCTAAGAGAGGGAAAAGCGTCTGGACCTGATGGCATTCCAGCACAGGCCATCAAAGCAGACAAGCAGGTTTTCGACAAAACAGATCATGTACAGACCAGATAGCCACTTTGAGAATAATAGTTGAACAAAGTCTGGAATGGAATTCACCACTATACATCGGATTTGTGGACTACGAAAAGGCATTTGACAGTGTAGACAGAGAATCACTTTGGAAATTGATGAGGCATTATGGAGTTCCCCTGAAGATCATTAATTTAATAAAGAAAACATATGAAGACATGACATGCAGAGTTCTTCACGAAGGACAGCTTACAGAACCGTTTGGGATAAGAACAGGAGTGCGACAGGGATGCCTCTTGTCTCCATTTCTTTTCTTGCTGGCAATAGATTGGGTTATGAGATCATCGACAACACACAACAGAAATGGAATCCATAGGACTCTGACTAAGCAGTTGGATGATCTGGATTTTGCTGATGACTTGGCTCTTCTGTCCCATAACCGTAATCAGATGCAGGACAAATTGAAAACACTCGATGAGAGGTCACAGCAATTGGGTCTGAAAATACACAGGGAAAAGACAAAAATAATGAGAATAAATGCAGGTAATGATAACAGGGTTGAACTTGAAGAAACACCAATTCAAGATGTAGAATCATACACATATCTTGGCAGTAATATAGACAAAGTTGGAGGGACAGACAGCGATATCAAAATAAGAATACAAAAGGCAAGAGGAGCTTTCATTGCATTGGGAAATATATGGAGATCAAGAGAAATTGGATCCAACACGAAAATAAAAATCTTCAACTCAAATGTGAAGTCAGTCCTATTGTATGGCTCGGAGACATGGAGAACAACAAAGACAACAACCAAAAAGCTACAGACTTTCATAAATGGGTGCTTGCATAGAATAGAGGGATTAAAATGGTATGACAAGGTTACCAACGTGGAACTGATGACAAGAACTAGACAAGTGCCAGTGGAACAAGAGATGAGAAGAAGACGATGGCGATGGATAGGACACACACTGAGGAAACCTGTTGATAGCATTACAAGGCAGTCCTTGTTCTGGAACCCCCAGGGCAAGAGAGGCAGAGGAAGACCAAGAAGTACATGGAGAAGAGAGTTGGAAACAGAGGTGAAAATGATGAGGAGAACAGGGAAAGAACTTGAGATGATGGCACAGGACAGGAGGACTTGGCATGTGTTTGTTGAAGGCCTATGCTCCTTTGGGAGTGGAGGGTTATGAATGAATGTGTGATGTTGTATCAAGTCTCATGATGATGATTAGTTGTAGACATGTGTGATGTTGTATCAAGTCTCATGATGATGATTAGTTGTAGACATCTGTGATGTTGTATCAAGTCTCATGATGATGATTAGTTGTAGACATCTGTGATGTTGTATCAAGTCTCATGATAATGATTAGTTGTAGACATCTGTGATGTTGTATCAAGTCTCATGATGATGATTAGTTGCAGACATCTGTGATGTTGTATCAAGTCTCATGATGATGATTAGTTGTAGACATGTGTGATGTTGTATCAAGTCTCATGATGATGATTAGTTGTAGACATCTGTGATGTTGTAGACATCTGTGATTTTGTATCAAGTCTCATGATGATGATTACTTGTAGACATGTGTGATGTTGTATCAAGTCTCATGATGATTAGTTGTAGACATCTGTGATGTTGTATCAAGTCTCATGATGATGATTAGTTGTAGACTGTGATGTTGTATCAAGTCGCACATAAACAACTCACAGTAACACATTTTGGAAGATTAAATTGTTGCCATCATGCTTAAAAAAAGGCTTTATTCAGAATTAAAAGAAGATTATCATAAATTGGATTTCAAAACTGACATGCAGTCTTACTTGGAAGGTTTTATGTACAGAAATAAATACGAGGGGCGTTCAGAAAGTAATGCACCACATCGTTTTTCTCAGCTAATAATGAAGATAGAAGCATGAAATTTTGCACACTTCAAATATGGCATGTGCCAATTGTGTGCACTAAATTGCACTGCAACCGGCCAAATAATACGGCTGCCCTAAACCGTTGAAATGGAGCGTGTTAGCAACTTGCGTTATAAACAGCGAATTGTGATAGAATTTCTCGTTGCAGAGAAGGAAACTGTTGTGAATATTCACAAGCGTCTATGTGATGTGTATGGAAGTTTTGCAGTCGACAGGAGTACAGTCAGTCGCTGGGTTTAGAGAATCAAAGAATCAGGAAGTGGAGATACGGAGCTGCTTGATCGGCCGCGCTGTGGACGTCCTGCCACAGCCACCAATGCAGAAATGTTGAAATGCTCTGAGGGCATTATTCTTAATGATAGGGGAATCACTACTCAACAATTGGCCTTACAGCTGTCAGTCAGCATTGGTAGTGCAAATGCAGTTATAAAAGCTCTCGGATTTTCTAAGGTTTGCGCAAGATGGGTTCCTCGAAGTCTCACAAATGACCACCGATTGCAAAGGAAAGCAATTTCTTCTGAATTGTTGGAGCGTTTCAATGCTTATGGAGAGAACTTTTTGGCTAAGATCGCTACAGGCGACGAAACCTGGGCACATCATTTTGAACCTGAGACAAAAAGACAGTCAATGGAGTGGCATCATCCGCAATCACCAAGAAGAAAGAAATTCAAGACAATTTCTTCAGCTGGAAAGGTCATAATCACTGTCTTTTGGGACATTGAAGGTGTGATTCTTGTGGACGTTATGCCAAGAAGAGAGACAATCAATTCGCAAGCTTACATTGAGACATTGAAAGAACTCAATCAACGTTTTCGCAGAGTTCGGCCGCACAAGAATCCAGCAGACCTGCTTCTCCTTCACGACAATGCGCGACCTCACACAAGTCTGGCAACACGGGAAGCAATCACCAAATTGGGTTGGACTGTACTACCCCATCCACCCTATAGTCCCGATTTGGCACCCTCTGATTTTCATCTATTTGGTACACTTAAAGATGCACTCCGTGGGACAAGGTTTGAAGATGATGAAGGAGTGATTCATGCAGCGAAGAAACGGCTACATGATCAAGACAAAATCTGGTACGGGTTAGGAATACATGCACTTGTTTCACGCTGGCATAAAGCCGTACAAGTTGATGGGGATTATGTTGAATAATACCGATGTTTACATGACATATCTATGTATATTGTGTATAAATTTCATGCTTTTTGAATAAACAGCTCCTGAGAAAAACGATGTGGTGCATTCCTTTCTGAACGCCCCTCATACATGAACGAAAATTACATACAATTTTAAGTTTATGAATTAGCAGAAGTTTAGACACAAAAAAATTTGGTCCCCCATCAACTTATGCCTTCTTTCTTGACACAGAATGCCTAAGATCTTCAGTCTTCCTAAACATATTTTCAGACATTTTCTTACACAGTGTTCGAAGTTTAATTACGTTATCTCTTTTGCTTTCAAAGCAGGTCTTTCTGTGTCTTCTGTCACACAAGGAAGAAATGTAAAAAAGGGTAAAATGCTTATTACTGTCCCTTTACTAAATAGAAAGTTTTGTATGTTCGTTCATCCTTCAATCCTTATTGTTTCTAATCTTCCTCTTCAGCAAGAATTTTTCAAGTCGTCTTTGTATTACCAGACGTGCACGACTGTATTTTTCTCTCCTTTATGGTGCCAAGTATTTGCTTCACAGCAGATTATTTTTAAGATTTTTGTTGCCGGTTTCCAGTCCCTTGTACAGACATCTTGAAGATTAGTTCTGTCTGTACTGAAAAATCGTGCATAATTTTTGTAATGTCCAAAAGTTTATCCAATGGCCAGGAACTTTGGTAAGTTAAAACATGTCAGTCCTCAAAACTGCTGAAAATAACCTAATACAATTACAGGACAAAGCCAAAGATTGTTGTTATATTTTCAGCTATGTCTTCGAACGTTTCGTGAAGTTCTTTAAAAAGGAATCCTAAGAAAAGTCAATGGAAGCCTGTAGCTTCGACAAAATAAATGTACTGAATTCTTGATGTTAAAGGAAGGCCAAAGTGTAAATTTTAAAAACATGAAGTGTTTCTGTTATTCTGTAACTTTCTGAGAAAAAGAAGAATTATTATATAATTGTGCCTTTTGTGGCACTGGCCACAGAATTCTAACATTCTGTAGCAGATATTCAGGAGATTCAATTCAGGTCTACTCAAACAAAGCCATCATGAGAAATGTACATAGTTTAGACAAAAAAACCAGCTAAGCTAAATGTTAACCTATTTTCATTATTAGTTTTAAAAAAATCATAGCCTTTCTGTTCCAGATGCACAAACAGATCAAGCCTCCTTTCAGAAAGAAAATTGTGCAAGAAAACCAATCAAATAATATGTTTTGAGCAAAACTGCCTATGTGACCGTGATAATAAAAATACAGTATGGGCCCAATTATCTGGTATCGACAACATTCAACAAAAAGTGTTAAAATTGTAATTATATGATTTCCATAATACAAGACAAGGTATTTTATATTTGGACATGCACTCTAATATAACCAACGGCCCCTGTATCTAGGTTGAACCAAAATTTTATTTAAAAAATTGTATGGCAATAGTAATGTACCCAAGTTAATGGAACACAGGAAGACATTATGCCAGACAAAGAATATAGAAACAGACATAGTGTTAACTGAGTGGATTTGGCAGCGCAGAAGTGGGCAATGACCTTTTACTCGTGGGTGTTGTTTCTTTGTCGGTACATTTTAGGTCTGACTAACCAAATTCCAGAATAAAGCCCCTATCTGGGAGCAAGTCCCAAGTAAGCAGAATAAATGGTTCCATACTCTATGTTATTTTCTTATACACTTGCTCTTTCCAGTGATGATGATGCTTGGAATAAAAGTGGGGTGTAAAACTTAAAATGCATGCACAAAAATATTTTAAAAAAGCATGAAAGCTCTGCAACAAATAGTGAAATATGATCATTGTGACAACGCTTGAAGTCGTCAACAATGCCACTCAAATAAGTGAGTCTAAAGTATCGAGTGCAAGTAACATAAGAAAGAAGGTAGAACAAACATAGATAGTCTGCACAAAAATAAAAGACTTGTTTATGTTCGAGGTTTGAACTTCTTTTATGGAAGAACTTCCACTGTGCGGCCGAGTTACAAGTTTGTACTCTGATAATTCTGAAATCATTCAGAACTGGCCTAGGCAGCAGATTCTGGCAAGCTGGACACAACTTTCAATAAGTCATTTTTAAACTACTACCAAATTCAAAAACGTTTCACTGGTATGAAATATACAGCTGCATTACATTTTAAGAATCTGTTTAGGTGAAATAAGTTATGTATCTTCAATAAAAAAAATGTGATCGAAGAATTTGTTCTCCATAGTGAAAGAAGAGAGGTCTTCACATTCTGGTAAGAATGTATTTTTACATTTAGAAATGTCCCGACATTTACAACTCTCCAAACTCATAATGATCAGTAGTAAACTTCCATCAGGTCAAGCTATTTTGTACATGTGAGAAGACCAGCTTCTCAAATGAATATTTAATTCCATACAAACATGGATACTGTAAATAATGAATGAACCTGGTATCTGTTAAAAGTCTCAGCTTGAAGCCAGCTGATAATGTCAAATACAAAAAGAACATGGCTTACAGCACAACTCTGTGTCATACTTCAGTTTCTCATAGAATTATTTAACAAAGTTTCTGGCATGCTCACAAAAAATGAATCACACCTTCCCTCCTTCTTTCCAAGTGTGAATCAGGCAACAATGTTTAGGTTAAAAAAAGGAAAACACTTATAGTGAGATCGAGTGACTTTGTTAGAAATCACATGAACAAATATTTTGGAAATCACATTTAAAACTTTAACAAGATTAATAATGGAATAAGAAGAGAATTGGATGGAAAATAATATTTGAAGGAAGCAATAAAACCTGAACTTTCAGACAAATTAAATATAATATTAGTTGATCAAGGAATTTTCCACATTTATTTGTAAAATTTTTCAATTAGGTCTGAATAAAAGTGGCACGTGTGGACAGCAGTATATCAATATGGCTGCCAACTGGACATTTTCTGGAAAGCATTGATTGGACAGAAGCAGTTGTGTGTATAACTGGATCGCTATATGATACTTAAAATACAAATTTAATCTTGTTGTAATGATAGGAAACAATAAACAGAGCACTACAATAGGAGGCAATCTGATCATCAGAAGTCTTCTCCACATCAGACAAGTGTTTCAGCTCTTTTATAACCTTTAAACAGGGGTCAAAACACTTGTCTGATGGGGGCAACTCATCTGATATCTGATTGCCTCATGTTGTAGTGCTTTGTAATTCACAGTCAAAAGCTGATTAAAGGTTGTTCTTGGAGCAGAAATTCCTTCCTTAAGTAGTGAAATGACCCATGAGAGTTTGAAATACTGCACAATTTCTAGAACAGTCTGTACCTTAAATATGATAAAGCAATCAACATGGCACATTTATGAGTTCACTGGCAGATAAAGTTCTTATAATTTTTTACTTTCTTGAACTGACGTCGAATCTCATAAATGAAGTCACAAGGCTGAACAACTAGGGAAATTTCCCGGCCCACAGCCGACAGCCGGTGATCAATCTGTGGAGAATATTCACATCATGCAGGTTACGAGTGGAATTTTGTCACATGCTGCTTGTATATCACATTAGTAGACTCAATCACAAACAATTTCAGCCTCATATCACATGTTTCTGTATCACTTCACCCATTCAGCATTAACTCCCACATTTCAGCATCATCACATTCATTTCAGCATTAATACAACTTTAGCATCACCTCACACAATTCAGCATCACCACACTCATTTCAGTATTAATACATAAATTGTAGAATCATCACACACATACTCCACAAATCTTATGTAAAGAGGTGAGTTCCATTCCAGACTTTGTTCTGTTAGTATTATCAATGTGGCTATATGGTCTGTAAAGGATCTGTTTTGCTTAAAACCTGCTTGTTTATCTATCAGCTGTCTATCTAAGGACTCTTTTAATCTCTCAAAGATGCTCCTGTTTAATTTTTTCCTGGCATTGATAGTAACATTATTCCTCTCTAATTAGTACACTCTTGCTTATCTCCCTCCTTAGGCAACTTAACCAGATATTCTTCTTTCTATTCTGCTGGTATTTCTTCTCCCTCCCAGATTTTACCAAGTAATTGTATAATATCGCCAAAGCGACCACCACCCTTACTTCAGCATTAATAAATATATTTTAGCACCACCTCAAAATTTCAGAAACATATAACATATGTAACCACAACCCCACACATGGAGCCGGTAACTCAGTGGTTAGGGCACTGGCTTCCTTGTTCGGTGGTCCATGGTTCGATCCCCAGGAGAGGTGGGATTTTTTAGACTACAAACGGCTCCGGGGTCAACCCAGCCTCATGAATTGGGTACCAGAGCAACTCTGGGAAGGTTAAGGCAGCTGGCGGGATGCTGACCACATCACCTCTAGTGTACAGATAGTCAAGAAAATATGAGCCTAACACTATATTCCTAATATGCTTCAATGGGCGTATAACGGGATCCTTTATCCATGTCCTTTTACCCCACACATTTCTGGATCACCCCAAACATGTCAGCATTACTCCACACATTTCAGCATCACCACACACATTTTAGCATCACCACACACATTTTAGCATCACCTCATATATTTCAGCACCATCCCACACATTTTAACATCACCACACATATTTCAACATCACCACACATATTTTAATAGCACCACACATATTTCAACATCACTGTGATGAAGTGAATCTGTGTCACAACGTGCTCATAATTTCCCCGCTTGAAAATTAACTAACGTACTCCTAAAATCTATTAATAACTACCGCATTTGAAATTTGTCTCAAGGCCACCGTAAAATCAACCGCCAACAATTTGACTAAAGAATTTGAATTTTTCTACTACACCAAGTTAAAAAGGTTACTACCCCCAAACACACACACCCCCCCTAATATTTATTAACGAACGGCGTAAAAATTAACAACCAATCGGATTGTTACCTCGTTTTATAGTGACGATAAAATTTTTGGTTGGAGTGAGAAAAATGTCTAATATGTGTTTTTACCAAAAATTAAATAATTTATTCCTCAAAAACTAAAGAGAATTAAAAGGAAAGAGATATCTGGAATTGTAGCGTTGATATTGATTAACATAATACCATAAAGATTTCCCATTAATAAAACTATCTTGACGTAGAAACATTTATTTTATTAATATTTTCAGTTCGGGAAAAAGCACAATTAATTACTTAAAAATTACACAGATGAAAACGAGGAGAAATAAATAAAGGAAACCTATAGGGGTAGATAAAGTACAGCTGGCCGTTTAATAATCAATTTTGATACAAGGTATTAAAAATCGTTTATAAATAACTGAGATATATAATAAATAAATAAAATCAGACAAGCGAACACACTGAAAAACGCTCAATGTTTATGGTCCAAAATTAGTTGTTTTTTTTTATGCGTCTTTTGATTGGCTGGTTGGAAGTGATAACTTTTAACCTTGCTTGAATAAGTCCGCCATTTGAGAAAACCTTAAACACAGAACGGTTGAGAGCAGATGCAAAGCGTTGGTGACAAATGCCTTTGCCGTCTTGACAACACAGCAGTCTGGAATTGAGCCATTTACTGCTAGTCAATCCTGTGATTGTGTGATTATTCTTTACTTGCGGTAAGATAAATAAGTATTAGTATTTCATTGGCATGTAACTGGCCACAGACTGTGCACCATATTTTGTTGTTCAACATTGCCAGTTGGAAGAGGTTACGACAGCCTAAGTAGGCAATGCCTAAGCAGACTTAGAGGGAAGTGAAACTAATTTGTGTTTGAATATTGCCATAAAATCTTATGACTGTAAGTCCAGAGGCCACTAGCAATCTTCTGCAGTGCCACAGTGTTCTAATGACACATGAAAACATACCTAGGATGTTTGAACAAAAGATTTAACAGGTCACAAGAAGAAAATTGTATACCCCAGCTGATTTTAGGGAGGACAATCAATGCTTAAGGTGACAGGGGCGTTGCAGCCATATGAGAAGAAGAATGTAACACAGGATGGAGTGAAGTCAAAGAAAATAGGGTCTGGTGCAAATGGTTTGCACACGTGACTGACCCAAGGTAATCTTAGTATTGATTAGTTGTGGAATTGTTATAGCCAGCATATAAAAGGGAGGGAATATCCTTCTTTTTCAGGGTTATATTGCCTATTACTTAGTGGTGGCAGGAAACCTGGTGCAGGCAGACCTTGTGTACTTTGAAGCCTCAGTAAAGCTGCATCAGTGGTCAGGAGACAAATCTTGTGTTGACAGTGCATAGTCTACAGTCATCCACCACAGACAGGCTGTCAGGTCAAGTCCCTTTAAATGGGCATATGAGATCTCATCTTAACAATTTCCACAACCAGAACAGAAATTCCTGTGGGCGTGATGATACCAACAGACCCTTACCTAATTGACTTTTGGTTATAGAAAACAGTAAATCAGACTGTGGGATACACATACAGTGACACTTTAATATACCAGTTATGGACAAAGGGTCCTCTTTATTTATTTATATGTTGTAAATAACATTTTCTTGATTTGAAAACATTCCTGTCCCAAAAGAATTGAGGTACAGGAAAATAAAAAATTGTAATATACTAATATAACTTTACCAACAGTCTTACTTACTTCATTTTTATTGAGTTAAAGTTATGTTTGACATTGTTCATGCATCACAATAGATACATTACCCTAGACACTTGCCATACAACATCACAGAGATTATTTTACACAGAGTGAGATCTTAGAGAGGTAGCGGACAGGGACCCTGACATCATCATCATCAATTAGACTCAGGGAACTTACACAGCTGGACCTCACTTTGTTTACCCTTAGTGTAGTAACATCAATAACCTCTCACATTACGACAATCACCTCACATATTTCAACATCAACACACATATTTCAACATCACTTCACATATTTCAACATCACCACACATATTTCAACATCATCTCACATATTTCAACAACACCACACATATTTCAACATCACCTCACATATTTCAACATCACCACACACACACATATTTGAACATCACCATACATATTTGAACATCACCTCACATATTTCAACATCACCACACATATTTCAACATGACCTCACATATTTCAACATCACCACACACATTTAAACATCACCTCACATATTTCAACATCACCATATATATTTCACCATCACCTCACATATTTCAACATCACCACACATATTTCAACATCATCACATATATTTCAACATCATCCCACACATTGCAGCATCACCTCACACATTTCAACATCCCCTCACATATTTCAACATCACCTCATGTATTTCAGTATCACCTCACACATTGCAGCTTATCTTCATGTATTCCAGTATCACTTCTCATATTGCGGCTTCTCTTCATGTATTTCAGCACCTAGCCAGTCATATATTTCAGCATCACCTCACATTTCAGGATCACTTCACACATTTGACCTCACGGTAGTGACGACAAAAGATTAATATCACTGACCAGCAGCCATTTCATAAGAAGTAACTAAGTTGAGTGTAAGAATGAGTGGAACAATAAGTGTAAGAGTGAGTGTAAGAATGGTGTCAGCATGAGTGTAGGATTAAATGTAAGCAAGGGTGTAAGAATGGTGTAAGCATGAGTGTAAGAATGGTGTAAGCATGAGTGTAAGAATGGTGTAAGCATGAGTGTAGGATTAAATGTAAGCAAGGGTGTAAGAATGGTGTAATCATGAGTGTAAGAATGGTGTAAGCATGAGTGTAAGAATGAGTGTAAGAATGAGTGCAAACTGGAGTGTAAAAATGAAGTTGAGATTCACATTAGTAAACTTATTCCGGAAAATTCCAGCATCCTGACATAAGTTTCTGCATCACCAAACACATTCCAGCATCCTGACATAAGTTTCTGCATCACCAAACACATTCCAGCATCCTGACATAAGTTTCTGCATCACCAAACACATTCCAGCATCCTGACATAAGTTTCTGCATCACCAAACACATTCCAGCATCCTGACATAAGTTTCTGCATCACCAAACACATTCCAGCATCCTGACATAAGTTTCTGCATCACCAAACACATTCCAGCAGCATCCTGACCCATTTTCATATATTTGTGAATAAACATGGAGGTATGGCCACTCACACTCAGAAACACAGAACACAGACAACTAGAGATAGTCCACAAGTTACAAGCAATGTGACTAGAAATTGATAAAATGTTAGCACATCATATAAAATTCTTAAGGTCTGCAAAAAAATAAAAATTTGTAGATGTTTATATTTTATAAGTGGACTCTGGCAAAAAAAAGCTTCATGATTGATATTTCATGGACAACCTGGCTCTTCGGTCGAGTGACTGTAACAAGATGAATGACAGAATTAGAATACTTGATGAAAGGTCATGGCCAAGAGTGTCTGAAAATACACAGAGACAGAATAAAAATTATTATGAGAATAAATACAAATAACAGTTGGAGATACATCCCTACTAGACGTGGAATCATACATGTATTTTGGCAGCAATATAAACAAAGTTATAGGAACAAATAATGAAATTATAATCAAAACACAGAAGGAAAGAAGTGCTTACATTGCATTGGGAATTACTTGAAAATGAAAAGAAATCCAATCCAATACAGAAGTAAGAAACATCAAATGAAATGTCAATTTAGTCCGGTTGTGTGGATGTGAAACATGGAGATAAACAATAATTCAACCACAAATTTACAGCTTTCATAAATGGGTGCTTGTGCAGAATAAAAGGATTAAAGTTGTATGACAAGATCACAGGGACAGCCTATGGAAAATACTGAGGGCGTATGGAATTCCTAGCTGCATTGTTTCCATTATAACAAGCCTTGTATTCTAACTTTACATGCAGTGTTGGGTTGAACAACCTAACTTTTGAGGTGAAGACAGGAGTACGACAGGGATGCCCCTTATCAACAACTTTATTTTTGACATTCATAGACTGGGTGTCCACCAGACAACAGAGGGCAGTCCAAGAGGAATTAGATGAACAACATTTTCTACACTGAAAGACCTGGAATATGCAGATGACATTGCACTAGTCGCACATTCACATCAACACATCCAAGAAAAAACCAATAGACTGAATAAGTATAGCCAGCAGGTGGGTCTGAACATCAATTTGAAGAAGACAGAGGTCATGACATTCAATGTGGGCAATCCTGAGCCACTAACAATATGGAACCAGAAGCTAGAACAGACAGGCACATTTACATACTTAGGATGCATAGTAACACCAGGCGGCGGAACAAGCAAGGACATCAACAACAGAATGAATAAAGCGAGAACAGCCTTTGCTAGTCTCAACAACATCTGGAAGTCTCCCCAGTACAGCACAAACACCAAATTAAGATTATATGAGAGCTGTGTACTTTCTGTGCTTCTCTATGTTGCGAAATGCTGGACAGTAACAGAGAAGGAGATGTCAAAACTGTCCTCTTTCCCCACAATGTGCCTAAGGAAAATTCAATGAATCTTTTGGCCGAATATCATCACCAACCAAGAACTACTTATTCAGAGTAACCAAGAGGACATGCACACCATCATAGCTGGCAGATGCTGAAGTTGGGTTGGCCACGTCCTCAGATGGGACCCTGATGCCATTACAAGAACAGCTATGCTATGGACCCCAGAAGAAAAGCGAAAGAGAGGCAGACCAAAAACAACTTGGCAAAGAACTGTGGAGGCTGAGGTGCAAAGAAAGAACCAGAGTTGGGGCACTGTACGCTGATCGAACAAAGTGGAAGCAATTTGTTGCTGCCCTATAAAATGCCACCAGGCGTGATGACCACTGACTGCTTTGACAGTCTGCGGCTAAGGATCAAAGAAGAAGACAAGATCACTAATGTGGAACTGATGGAAAGAACCAGACAAACACTAGCAGAAGAAGAGGTGAGGAGGAGATGCTGGTACTGGATAGGACACCCATTAAGGCTGATAGCATTACAACGTAGTCTTTGTTCTGGAATACCCTGGGTAAGAAAAAATAGAGGGAGAAAAAAAACAACATACAGAAGACAGCTGGAGACAAGGCATGGCTAGACCTTGAATAGATGGCACAGAAAGGAGAGAAAAGAACAGTTAAAATTTTAATCTACCATGCATGTGAGGAAAAGGTGACTACAGTGAGCTGGGCAAGGGGCTGGCTATGCATCCTGTACAAAATGTAAGCCACAAAACTTCAACAACTTAGACAAGCCAGCTCAAGACAATAATTCAACTCAGCCATCCATGACAGAAGATCTTCTGGTGAGATGGCTTATGACAGGGTCAAAACTGCTGGCTGACACAGAATGTTTGCACATGAAATGAACAAAGGAAAACTGCACAGGAGGAAGCAGAAATGAGAAACTATGAGATTGATTTCCTGGGACATGTGATGAGAAGAAGATGCTGGCTAGGAGTGGGACTTGTATTAAAGAAACCTGTTGATAGCTCTGCAGGGTGGTCATTGTTATGAAAACCCCATAGTGACAGAGGTAGAGGGAGATTTAAGGACACAATGTAGAAGAGAACTTGAGACAAATGACAGGGATGAGGAGGACATAGACAGACTTTGAGCTGATGGCACAGGACCAGAGAAGTTCATGAGTTTACTGAAAGCCTTTACTCCCTGAGGAGCAGAAGGATAACAAAAGATTGAACAATTCATATATGTCTGATTCCAGGCCGGATTAAGTTCCGATGGGTCTCTAGGCTTTTTTTGGTGTTTGGCGCCCCCCCCCCCAATAGGCACAATTTTAATATCTATTTTCAGACACTTAGCATAGTGATGGTATACACTAGTATCATTAATAGACTGGTATGTTTAGAATGTTATAAATGTGATTGCAAAG
This sequence comes from Oreohelix idahoensis, assembly GCA_024509875.1. Classification (NCBI taxonomy): domain Eukaryota; kingdom Metazoa; phylum Mollusca; class Gastropoda; order Stylommatophora; family Oreohelicidae; genus Oreohelix; species Oreohelix idahoensis. The sequence continues at coordinate 134,783 of JAMPIV010013004.1, read as the reverse complement.
TTAAAACATTTTCTTTCTGTACATAAATCTATGCACTAAACATTTAAAAAAAATTATGCATGGGCCCTCTACAGCTCTAGGCCCCTAGGCTTCAGCCTACTTAGCCTAATGGATAATTCGGCCCTGGTCTGATTACAGAATAGACGGTTAATGTAATTTACACGTTCACATTAGGATATATAATCAATGTGGCATATAAGAAAACACAATTAATGTAATAAACACTTTTACAGTGGAACACTTCTAAGCCAACGGGTGATCAGCCCATTGGGCACAGTGGAACACAAAGGACATATATTTTTACAACAGAAAGCATAATCAAGATGACACATTTTTTATTTTCCTGGCTGTGTTCTGAAATAACATGCTGTACATTTCTGTATAAGGTGAAAAGTAGAACAACCCAGGTACAAGCATTTTCATAAATTTAAAAGTAATGTATGCAAATAATATCTGCCCATGGAAGTATAAAAGAGAGTTTTTCAGTGTTATATAGAACCAATCATGGCATTTGAAAGTGAATTATGGACAATCTGTAAACAAGTAAGAAAAGCTCTGACATGGTTAGAAATGTGACTTTATTCAGTAATGTTCAGAATATCACAGAAAGCTAAAAAGTGTAATGAGGACGTCCAGAAAGAAGTCAGTTGGTAAAGGATTAATACTCATACTAGAAGGAAGCAACTCACTTTCTGTTGGGTCATGTTATGAGAAGAGGAAAGCTGGAATATACTGTGACAACAGGAAAGATTGAGGGCAGAAGAGATACAGGATAACAAAGAGCGACGATACTGGACAATTTAACATTATGGCATGGAAAGAAGTCAACAACAGAACTGATAAACAGTGCTGCTGACAAGAAGTTATTGGAGGGACCACATCATCTACAGTACACTTGAAGAAGAAAAAAGAAATGTCTGTAACAACAATATATTTTATGCATCATCATCATAATTTTGCTGTTTGTTCCTTATGGAGTATGCAGCCAATCCCCTTTTAGGAAGCCTGCACTAAAGCATTCATGTACTCTAGCAAAAGTGGTCTCTGCAGCTGTTTGTTTTAAGTGATGAGGTTGCCAGCCCTTATACACAATCTATTTTTAGTCACCTCTTCCAACATGCCATTTAACAAATGCTCCTCAATAAAGAAGCCCTGATGGACATCCAGCAAATGACAAGGACACATGCCATGCATTTCGAGACTGTTAAAGTTTGAGTAAAATAAACTCATGCTCCTTTTCACACTGAGTGTGTAACTGACATCTTACCTCCCCAGTGCCTCCATCTCGCTTTATCCCCAGACTCTGCCCCTCTGCATTCCTAAGGATTGCAAACACTTTGGCATATGGCATCCTGTGCAGTATGATCTCAATCTTTGATGAAGGTGCCTGTTTGAGCAGCTTCTGGGCAATTTCAGCATTTGTCACCATAACATTGTTGACGCTGAAGATTAGGTCACCTAGATGAAGCTTACCATGAAGGCTTGGGAAATCTTTCTGGTTCCAGCCAGCAACACTGAAAGGTGGCAAAGGTGAACCATAATGCAAGTCTCTGACTCTCAGTATAAAACAAATGTTACATTACTGATCCCTGTAGCTTTTATTCTTTCATACCAGACAATCATGAGACTACTACTGCAATTTGCCTGCATCAAAGGACTTTATGTGTACTCACAGTAATGGTGTCTCTAGTAATTATTTTACATCGTGATACTGTAGTATCCATGCACAGCGCTTCTTAGTTACCTTTTATGACATCTTTGGTTGTTGTTGTTGCCTCACCAGGACGGCTGAGCCCATCACTCTTTTGCAGCCGATGGCAAGCTGAAGAATCCCTGGTATTATCTACATTGTAGATCTAGGTTTTCTCTATGGCTTTTCTGCTATTCCAAAACTGGTTAAGTTAAGAGTCATGAGCTCTTTTCTACTGGGTATTCTACTTTGGCTTGGCAAGCATTTAAAGGATTGCTTTCAAGCTAGAATGGGGTAGCATACTACATTCCCTGCCATCCAGGGAGGGCCTCTCCAAATATTCAGGGCTAAAATACTGTTCTCTGGTTCGGTGCTCTTCCAAGGAATTATTACATCCAGCACATAGCCACTTCATATTCCCCTCACCTGCCATCTATCCTATGTGCGATCGTCCTACAAGCAGCCAACCAGGTAAAAGCTAAACTCAAGTCTAATTATTGTAAATACACCAGGAGGGGTAATGCCAAAACGAAATAATGGCAATTAAATATATTATCTGAAATTATAGACACTATAAATCCTAATTATAACCAATCAGAAGTCGGATGAGATATTATGTGAACAACCATGTTAATACAGGATTACATCTAAAATGAATAGGAAAGAGACTATCAGAGTGTACCATTGAGAATTGAGACAGAAGGCATTAGAGATACAATGCAGCCAAACTTGAATATGGAGATGGTAGCAGGATAACAAATGTATCAATAATGAAGACAGCTACTGTAAAACTGAAAATGTAAAGTAGACAAAATGAAAAAGTGTGGTTGAGTCAGTTTTACAAATGAACAATATACACTAGTACACGGGGCATTGTGGGATTACCCTTTATGAACCAGTCGCAAACAGGAAACAAAGATGAAAAATATTGGCATAATGTACAAACAGAATACAATGAGGGTAGTAGCAACACAGGCATATAATATGTGTAAATAAAGGTTGAAACAAACAGTATGGGGACACACATGTGATTCTGCCCATATGGCATTTGATAGGTCAGCTGATTAAGGTGCCCAATTTACTAAGCCTGTAAATAAAAATCAGAGTAATAAGCAGTAAAAGGGTATTTTGTTGTTGTTCTTTTTTAGCATTACTGACCATTTTTATGTCTCTGCACACTAAACCTAATGTAACCCTAAATCCTAATGCTCAACCACTAACTGTAACTCTGTTTCCATCATTTAGTTTTCTACTAGGAAATAATACATGGCTAAAAATCTCAAAACAAAATGGTTATGCTAAACTTAACTGTAACCCTTAGTCCAGCTTTGTCAAAAATAATTATTGACAGGAAAAATTCACAACAAACTGGGGATCCTAGTGCCAATGTGGTAAGCATTTTGCTGTACTGCAAGCTGTAGTTGAAGATTTAAAAAGTTCTCAAATGTGCAAAACCAGTTCGGCTATGTATTACCTATCGATAGCCAATACGGCAAAATTAGAAGTGTGACCACATAATCTAAAGTTTCAACCAAATAATGAAGGAAGTCGCTGAACTCACCAAGCAAAGTTGTTCCAATCTACCAGAGCTATTCCACGACCTGCTTTCTGTGTGATGGTCACTGCTACACTAGACATAGAGATTTCTGTCTGCAAGATTTCCGCCTGCGTCTGCTTGAGGGAGACCACCGTGTGCAAACTATGTGCACGGTCAAGTAACATTTTCCGTGACAAATTAGATGCACTGGTAGATGACCCTGTGTCAGACATCAAGGAGTAATTAAAAAATAAATAAATAAAAGCAAACAAACAAAACAACATAGAGTGGCAGAGTGAACATCTACTGTCAGATAAGAAACAAGCATATAGCTCATTGCCAAGATCAGATCAAGTGATAATTTCAGAGATAAAAGTCGCACTAATCAGTCACACTTACTAATTCATACTTAACAAGTAAAACCCTAACTGAGATCGTCTTCTTCTTTAAGTGTGATGCCAGCTGGTTCAGTTTTGTCTCTCTACACCTTCCTGTCCCCAGTGCTGTGTTGACATCTTTCTATGCCACGATATTAAACTGCGCAGTATCTTCTCTTTGCAATCCCCTATATCTTTTGGTTTCAGCTGTTTCTGTTTCACAGTATTTTCCAGCTTTTCTCTTCTCATAACATGCCCAAAGAACGTAGGTTACTTCCTTATAATAAGAGTAATAAATTCCACTGCACAGTGACCTCATTCAGGACATCCTGAATAACTGTAGCTGTCCATGGTATTCTTAACACTCTTCTGTAAAACCACATCTCTGTGGCGTCTAGGCATTTTCTGGCTTCTTTACTGATTGTCCATGACTTGCTTAAATGTGATAAGATTGGATATACATCACATTGATAAACACTCTAACTTCCACTGACAAAGATTATTTGCATATAACACTTTTCATTTTACGGTAGCTACTTTTGCATAAGCTACTCAACTTTTTACTTCTGAGATTCAACTTCCATCAATTGTTATAACTGTGCCCAGGTTTTTGAATCTATTGATTTGTGTTAAAACTGTCACTTTTACTTTGAAATTGCATTCTGGAGAAGCCTGTGTATTCAGGATGATCATTACTTCTGTCTTTATTTGTTGTTCTTGCTAACTGCAATGTCAGCTCAAAAAAAAGGAAAAAATTTTTTTCACAATTTTCACTCACAACAATTGTCAACATTCCATGTTAAAAAAAAAAAAAGCATTATAATTACACAAAATGTAAAGTATACAAATTCTTAATAATACCAAATATTGTATGGCAACTTTGTACAGTTATTTAATAAGACCAGCTTGAGATCAATCCCCTATTCCTAAAAATGGAGTCATTTATACTACTAACGTTAAGACCTTGAGTAGATACTAGGTTTCCTGTGCACCTAATACAAGTACATCCCAATGTGCCATGGTGGTGGCAGCACTAGAGATGAATGCCAGATCTATGACACCATTTGTATCCCCAGGTTTAGTTGCCAGTCTAGTTGGGCGTCCATCATTCAGGATGGCAAGGTTCATGTTAAGTAATGCCTAGCTCAAAGCTATACCCTGCCTATTTTCCGTGATGTTCCCCCACTCCTTCAACCTAGCATTGAAATCGCCAGCAATTAAACACCTTATGATAGAATCTTCAGACAATTCCGCCAGAAAATTCCAATCACTCTCTGCTGTAAGATGGTCGACATGAGCATATAAATTGTAGACTCACCACTCCTGACTGCCTATATTCACAGCAATCCCCTGCAATTCCGCATCCTCACAAGTTTGGGAACGTGTATCCAGCCACGTATGAGGGAGCTCATGTTTTACATATATAGCTTGCCCTGGTCTACCAGGCCCACATGGATTGGAGTAACATCTGTAGCCTGGGCAATTGATAATACTATTGGCTTTTAAATTTGTCTCCTGGATCATGAGGATATCGAAATTGTAGATGATTGTTTGTATAATGGCTGAACGTTGGTTGGCACTTCAACAATTCCAGTATCCTATAGGCACATATTTCATCGAGATGCGATCTGCTTTCTTTCTGAACCTTCTCTTTCCTGCCCTTCTTTTTCTCTCGCCTCTTCTCTCCCCTACCTATCCTTCCGCATTTGTATTTCCTCATTTCATTTGCTGCAGGTATCGACGAGAGAGCGCGATCTCTGTAGCTCCCGCGATGATTCTGGATAATTAAAATTCTCATGGTGTATTTGCAATAAATGGTGGAAATATTTGGTCACCCTGGTAGAGCCACCATACCAGGGAAGAGGCAAGGGATGTCCTTACAGAGTCCATCTGCCTGGTGCCGCCCCACTCGCCCTCCAGACAGCCAATGTTCGTGACTGCTTGCCCAGCAGCCATTCAGTCTCTCGGCACATTGGTCCACCTTAGACTTGGGGTCATTCACTGATGATTCAGTTATCATTTCACCCATGATTTGGGAGTGGATTGATGGGTGTCAAAAAATATACCACTCATTGCGGAGTTTTGCATACCACATCTTTAGGGATCCACTGACTCCAAGATGTCGATTGGTCAGGTGACCAGTGTTGAAAATGTATCCAATAGGGAAGAGTGGAGTAAGTCAGGGAAGAACTGGATAAACTACCAGTAGGTCATAATTAGCCTTGGCAGAGAGTGCAGATCTTGGGGCAATGGAAAAGCAGAGCTGGAGATTAATCAGCTGATATGTGATCATGCTGGGGATGATGACGCTACTGTGTACACTGATGGGTCTGTAATCTTCTTCTTTGATCCATAGCCACCAACTATCAATGCAGTCAGTGGCCATCACGCCTGGTGGCGTCTTATAGGGCAGCAACATATTGATTCCACGGCCATCCTTCGTACAGTGCCCCAACTCTGGTTCATTCTTTGCATCTCGGCTTCCACAGTTCTCCGCCAAGTTGTTTTTGGTCGGCCTCTCTTTCGCTTTCACTTGGGGGTCCACAGCATGGCTGTTCTTGTAATGGTATCAGGGTCCCTTCTGAGGACATGGCCAACCCAACTCCAGCGTCTGCCAGCTATGATGGTGTGCATGTTCTCCTGGTTACTCCGAATAAGTAGTTCTTGGTTGCTGATGGTATTCGGCCAACAGATTTGGAGAATTTTCTTTAGGCAGATTGTGTGGAAGGAGGACAGCTTCGACATTTCCTTCTCTGTTACTCTCCAGCATTCTGCACCATAGAGAAGCACAGAAAGTACGCAGCTTTCAAACAGTCTTAATTTGGTGTTTGTGCTGTACTGGGAAGACTTCCAAATGTTGTTGAGACTAGCAAAGGCAGTTCTCGCTTTATTCATTCTGTTGTTAATGTCCTTGCTTGTTCCGCCGTCAGGTGCTACTATGCATCCTAGGTAAGTAAATGTGTCTGTCTGTTCTAATTTCTGCTTCTTTATTGTTACTGGCTCAGTATTGCCCAGATTTAGTGTCATGACCTCTGTCTTCTTCAGATTGATGTTCAGACCAACCTGCTGGCCATACTTATTCAGTCTATCGGTTTTTTCTTGGATGTGTTGATGTGAATGCGCGAGTAGTACAATGTCATCTGCATATTCCAGGTCTTCCAGTGTAGGAAACGTTGTCCATCTAATTCCTCTTGGACTGTCCTCTGTAGTGTATGGTTAGAAATCAGGATGGGGCATCTCTGCGAGAATAAAGGGCAGGGTCGTCGCTGAACAGAGTGGAGCCTACATGACAACAACCTCCAGCATGAGAATGGAGAAAGAGGCAGTTACTGCAGAACTGAGATGGCTGTCTGAAACTCCATCAACCAGGGCAGTTATATTGTCAGACTCTTAAGCCATGTTTCAGAAAGTTCAGAATGGATGGCTGCGGCAGGAATAGAAAACAGCAATACAATCCTCGAGTCTTGAAGAACTGGTGTGGATCTACTGTCCTGGTCATGCAGGGGTACATGGCAATGAGAGAGATGACAGACTGGCCTCAAGAGCACCCATAGTGGGGACACTGGACATGGATAAGGGAGAGATAATAAGAGCTATTAATGATCGCCTGCTGGATAATGACACTGCAATGGATGAATCAACAAGGCTGAGGCTGTTGGAGTTTGGCATCAAACATGGGACTAGCAGAAATGGACGTGAGAGAGGATACATCTGTTGTGTGTACAACCAGCGTGCTGCAGGTACAATTAGCATTCATACTCTTCAACATTTGCTAGGGAGACTGAGCACCTATGGGTTTGCCCAGAGTGCAGTGAGGTCAATTCTGATTAACAATAACAATAAAAATACTCAGTTTGGTTCACATGAGCTTCACCTGGTTAGGGTCTGGCTAACAGACTGGTTCACAAGATTAAGGTCTGCTTAGAAATGACTGCACTGTGAGTCCGTTCTGATTCTTTTTTTCCTTCTTTTTTTTCACTTATTGTTTTAAATTTTTAAAAAAAAATCATAAATATTGACCTGAAAAGCAACATCTTTTCTTAATGCAGCTATAACAGATCAGATTTTTTTTCTACTTAGATCATTATTACTCATGATTTCCAAGGCTTCTTTCAGCACTAGGAGTCAATGATCTTCTCTTTCAATGTATTATTTGTAGGGTGAGTAGGATGTTAGTGACAAAAACCAATGAAAACAAAGAAAGCATGTTTGACAATGTAGGAGGCTTTCAAAATGATGCTGACAATAGTGGGCTGTGTATCGAGGTGATTTGCAAATTAATAGTGTAACTAGAAAGAAAACATTCCAGTGTGGGGAAAACAAAATACATGGAACTAATGAAGTCATGGTACTGGAATGTGACTACACTTTTCAAAGTCATTTTATCCATAAACATACCATGTGTACTCGTCATCATTTACATTTTTGCTCACTATGGAACATAGAGCCACCACTGTAGCTGATTCCATTGCAGGAAGCCTGCACCAATTCATTCTTGTGCTTTTGCAGAAGGGGTTTCTGTAGAACTCTGTTTTACATGATGATGTTGCCAGCTCAATACACAACCTCATATTAATCGCCTCTTAAAGAATGCCAGAGGGAGCAGAAGTCCTTTTTTTACTTTGTTTCCTCAGAGACCCCTGACAACTAGACAGGGTTTCATCTCAGAGACCCCTGACAACTAGACAGGGTTTTATCTCAGAGACCCCTGACAACTAGACAGGATTTTATCTCAGAGACCCCTGACAACTAGACATGATTTTATCTCAGAGACCCCTGACAACTAGACAGGGTTTTATCTCAGAGACCCCTGACAACTAGACAGGGTTTTATCTCAGAGACCCCTGACAACTAGACAGGGTTTTATCTCAGAGACCCCTGACACTAGACAGGGTTTTATCATTTAAACAAATTAAAATTGAACAAATGGATTAGTGTCCATGGAGGAAACAAAACCAACAGCAGAATACATCCTCTAGGAATGCTGGCTCCATGTTGAAACAGTCTGACATGATGTTCTTCACCAATCTACTCATGTCAGCAACTGCATAGTTTTTTTTTTTTTTTTTTTTTTTGAATTTTTGAAGTAAAGTACACCTTCAACCTCTGATGGGTTATAATTAGGACATATACAGCCTCTAGTTCCAGATCATATGTATGTTCATTTGCTGATACCTGAATGTGGCACCTCAAATCCTGTCTGATTATAATGAAGAGAGTGAACAAGGGAAGGAACACATCAACCTGGGTGGTGGATGGTTGAATGGCCTCTAGATATAGAGGTTAGCTGTGAATACTGAATAAGCAGCCATGAATCAAAACAGGTGGTTGTCACTGAGGGCGAGGTGGGATGGTTGTGAGGGACAGCTGTCTGAATCACTTCTGAAGCTTTATGATGAGACAACCAGCGAGATGGAGGAGCTCTAACCTCTTCCCTCCTCACAGCCTTGTGGGTTTGACATTTTAGTCAAAGGCTAGTGGATACAACCGTACACAAACCGACAGCAAGCAACAGGAAACTACTATCATATTATCCCTTGCATAATCATGAAGCAAAGCAACTTTCTTATATGACAATGACATTAAGGGGGGTTCCAGAGGAATCACCTCATCCGGTAGGGAGCATCATGTGCTACAGGTGAGACCTGACCGTCATCAAGATACTGTCAGCTAAATTAGAGTTAAGAATAACCTAATCATAGGAACTTGGAATGTCAGGACACTAAAGCAGAATGGAAAACTAGATAACATCAAGTTGGAAGTGGAAATAATGAATGTAAATGTACAAGTATTAGGGCTATGTGAAATGTGATACACCGGAACAGTTGAAATATATTATGACAACCACAAAATAATTTATTCTGGAGGAAATAAACATGAAAGAGGAGTAGGAATAATATTAGATGCAGAAACAGCAAGAACAGTAAAGGGATTTTGGGCAGCATCAGATTGAGTCCTGTTAGTTAAACTGAGCGGCATACAAATTGATATCAATTTTATACAAATATATGCCCCAACAGCAGATAGTACAGAAGAAGAAATTGACATATTTTACAGTGAACTTAAGATGGCAATGGCTCAGTGTAAATCTCATGAGACAACTGTTATACTTGGAGACTTCAATGCAAATGTTGGAAATGAAAATGTTGATGATGTGACTGATGGTTATGGCCTGGGAGAAAGAAATGAGAGACTGATAGAGTGGGAAAGAACGCATGATATGATAGAAGGAAACACCTGGTTTAAACAGTATCCTTGATGCCTTTGGACGTGGAAAAGGCCAGGAAACAATTTTCATAATCAGACTGACAACATACTAATATGCAAGAGATTTAGAAACAGTTTAAAATATGTTAAAACTAGGCCAGGAGCAGACTGCAACAGCAACCATGTACCAGTAATAGGAAAAATTAGGATAAATTTGAAGAAATTAAAGAGAGCTTAAAAAAACATCAAGTTAGACTTAGCCTTACATAAATCAGATAAGGAAATGAGTGAAAGATACAACATTACAATACAGAATAGGTACAATGCAATAGAACAAAACCAGAATAAAGATGAACAGTGGGAAATGCTAAAGGAATCAATACATCAAACATCAAAAGAAATCGTACTTGAAGTAAAGAGGACTGCAAAGAAGAAATGGATGACAGATGAAATTTTACAACTGATGGATGCAAGAAGGAAGAAGAAGCAAGACAACGAAGAATATGACAGACTAAATAAGGAAATAGTAAACAAATGTCAAACAGCAAAAGAAGCGTGGCTAAACCAGAAGTGCAGAGAGCTTGAAGTGCAGCACAGAAAAAGACACAAAATCAATGTACAAGCAAATAAATGAGTTAAGAGGCAGAAGGACACAAACAATCACTGGCTGTCTGAAATCAAAAGAAGGAACATTGTTAATAGGTCATGAGAACATGATAGAAAGGTGGACAGAATACATCAAGGAGCTATGTGATGATGAAAGACCAGATTTGAACGACCAGCCACAAATTCTTGTGGCAGAGATACAGGATGCCATATATAGAATGAAGAAAAGCAAAGCGCCTGGACCAAATAATATAGCAGTTGAGGAAATAGAAGCTTTGGGAGAATTTGGAGTAGAAGTGATAACAAAACTCTTAAATGACATCTGCGACAGTAGTAAAATACCTGATAATCTGCTAAAATCCATATTGATAGCTTTGCTAAAGAAACCTGGAGCCATGGAATGTGAAGAACACCGCACTATTAGTCTTATGAGTCATGTGACCAAAATATTGCTTCAAATTATCATGAGACAAGTAAAAAATGAAATTAAACCAGAAATTGGTGATGAACAGTGTGGATGTGTAGAAGGTAAAGGCACAAACAATACCATATATATTATAAGAACATTAATAGAAAGAGCCATAGAAGTAAAAACAGATCTGTACTTATGCTTTATAGATTACATTCAGGCATTTGACAAAGAGAAACATGAAGAAATTGTCAAAATGTTACAAAGCATCAACATTGATGGTAAAGACCTGAGGATAATAAAGAAAATGTACTGGCAACAAACAGCAGCTATAAGAATTAGCAGCCAAATAGGAACATTTCAGCAAGTAAAAATGAGTGTCAGGCAGGGATGTGTGCCGTCACCGGATCAGTTCAATCTGTACAGTGAAAATATAATGAGATCCCTAGAGGACATGTCAGGAATATCATTTGGCGGACATAATATAAACAGCTTGAGATATGCTAATAATACAGTCTTACTAGCAAAAAGTGAAAAGGAGCTGCAGGAAATGGTTGATACAATAGTGACAGAAAGTGAAAATAAAGGCCTCAGCCTTAATAGCAAAAAGACAGAAGTAATGGTTGTCTCAAAGAAAATGGCTTCCCCAGAATGTACTATCAAAGTAAATGGAACAGTTTTAAAACAGGTCAATAGATTCAAATACTTAGGGACACTAATAACAACAGATGGAAGATTCATCTCCGAAGTGAAGAGCAGAATAGCTCAGGCAAAAACAGCATTCTATAAAATGAAGAGCATTTTATGCAACGGTTCTTTGTCAATGGAAGTAAGGAAGAGAGTTCTTGAGTGGTATATAGAAACAAATCCTGATGTATGGGAGTGAGTCATGGACAGTTAGTGATTGTTGTTCGTCCATCATGGGTGATGAAGACCACACCATTCATCCAATTATTAGGAATACGTTAGGTTAGTCTATGGGTACGAAGGTGACTGATGAGCCCGATGCAGGCCTGGAAAGATCTCGGACAGTGTGGGCAGGGAATGTTTGCTTCATGTGAAGGTTTTATTACACGGTCTTTTCTAGCTTGTCTCCGCTGCTGCTCTTCTGGATGATTCACATGCCGCTGCACCTTTACGAAGAGATGTGCGCCAAGCGGTTCAGTCTTGCGCAGCAGCTTCCCATGTGTCAGGGTTTATGTCAAAGGTTTTCAATGAAGTCTTAAGCGTGTCTTTGAATCGCTTCATTTGGCCACCTTGGGAGCGTTTATCCTTCTGCATCTCACCATAAAAGAGTATCTTTGGCAGTCGATGATCTGGCTTGTGGACTACATGACCTGCCCAGCGAATCTGTGACTGCATCAGAATAGTATCGATGCTAGAGATACCAGCTCTGTCAAGAACGGCAGTATCTGGGATCTTGTCTTGCCATTTGATGTTCATTACCTTTCTGAGACAGATTGTATGGAAGTGGTTTAGCTTCTTTACGTGGCGCCTGTATACAGTCCATGTTTCACATGCATAAAGCAGCACTGGAAGCACCGCAGCTCTGTACACCTTCAGCTTTGTCTGTAGACTAATGCCACTTCAATGCCAAACGTTGGTGTATAGTCTGCCAAATGTGCTGCTGGCTTTGGAGATCCTGGTGTTCACCTCATCATCAATGACGATGTTCTGGGATAGTGTGCTACCAAGGTATGTGAATCTGTTCACAACTTTCAGTTTCTCACCATTTACCTTGATGATTGGCTCCTTATAAGTTGTGCCAGGAGTTGGTTGGTACATGATTTCTGTTTTCTCCGTGTTGATGGTAAGCCCAAAGTTGGAACAGGCTTTGGAGAATCTATCCATGCTATGCTGCAGATCAGCCTCTGAGCCAGCACTGAGGGCACAATCGTCAGCACACAGAAGATCTCTGATGGTGTGTGATTTGACCTTGGTTTTTGCTTGAAGCCTCCTCAGGTTAAACAATTTTCCATCAATACGATATCTGATGTCGATTCCTGTGTCACCGTCTCTGAAAGCACCAGTCAGCATAGCAGAAAAAATGATACTGAACAGAGTCGGTGCAAGTACACACCCTTGTTTAACTCCATTTGAGACGGGGAAAGGCTCCGATAGCTCCCCATTTTCCTGAACTCTAGCCTGCATTCCATCATGCAGTTGCTGCACTATTGTGATAAATTTCTTTGGGCAGCCATATTTTGCCATGATCTTCCATAGACCCTCTCTACTGGCCGTGTCGAACGCCTTTGTCAAGTCAATGAAAGCTGTGTACAGGTCACAGTGCTGTTCTTGGCATTTTTCTTGTAGCTGTCTTGCAGCGAACACCATATCGGCGGAACACCATGATCTTTCCGGAATCCACACTGACTTTCAGGTAGAAGACCTTTGTCAAGATGAGCCGTAAGGCGATTCAGAAGGATTCTGGCGAATATCTTTCCTGCGATTGATAATAGAGAGATGCCTCGATGATTGTTAGTCTTGCAGATTACCTTTACGTTTATACAGATGTATAATTGACACATCTTTGAGATCGTGTGGGATGGTTTCACTCTGCCACATTTGCTAAAAGATCATGTGAAGGTTCTCTATCAGAACTGTACCGCCATCTTTATAGACCTCAACAGGAATTGAATCGGAGCCGGAGGCCTTTCCACTAGAAAGTTGACAAATCGCTTTTTGAGTTTTCTCCAGAGTTGGTATATCATCTAGTGCTTCATTTATAGGAATTTCGGGCAGGCGGTTGATGGCTTCATCGTTAATAGATGATGGCTGGTTCAGAATATTATTAAAATATTCGACCCAGCGTTGGAGAATTTTTTCCTTGTCTGTAATTAGTGTTTTTCCATCTGCATTAAGGAGGGGAAATGATCCTGATGATGTTGGACCATAGACCGCTATGAGTGCATGGTAACAATTTTTCAATTCATGGCTGTCAGCAAAGCCGTGGAGCTCATCTGCTTTATTACTCAGCCATGAATCCCGCATCTGGCGTAGTTTATGTTGGACAATTCTACGCACGTTGTTGAAAGCGTCTTTCTTGGATGTAGATTTTGGATCATTTAAATATGCTTTATGGAGATGGTGTTTCTCAGCCAACATCTTCTTTATATCATCTGAGTTCTCATCAGACCAGTCATTCTGTTTCTTGATGGCGGGATGCAGGACCTCTGTGGCAGTGTTGTAGATCTGCTCATTTAGGGCTGCCCAATTTGTTTCCACACTTTGGCCGTCTAACGAGATAGATTTGAGACGGTCTTCTAGGGTGTCAGTAAATGACTGTTTGATTTTTATCTTCTCTAGTTTGGTAATATCCAGCCTTTTTTGAGTTTTCTTCCCCTGATGGCGCTTGGCTGGTTGGATACGAATTTTAAGTTTAGACACAATGAGGTGATGATCAGTCCAGCATTTGGCACCACACATGGACTTGGTCACCCGGACATCTTGCCTGTCCTTCTTCCTAACAATTACATAGTCAATTAGGTGCCAATGCTTTGAGCGAGGGTGCATCCAGGAGGTCCTGTTGCGGGTAGGAAGTAGAAAAATGGTGTTGGTGACAAGGAGGTCATGTTCTGCGCAAGTTTGGAGGAGAAGAATTCCATTGCTGTTACAGCAACCCACACCGTACTTTCCGATAGTGCCATTCCAGGAGATGTTATCTGAGCCTACTCTTGCATTAAAGTCACCAAGAATGATAAGCTTATCTGCTTAAGGAACTGATGCAATGACTGCATGCAGTTCTTTGTAAAACTTATCTTTGACGTCATCCTGGTTTGTCATAGTTGGTGCATACGCGCTAATGACAGTGGCATGTTTCCTTCCATAAAACAGGGGGATCTTGACCGTCATGAGTTGGTGATTTATTCCCTTTGGAGGCCCCGCTAACTTGCCGACAATTGCTGTTTTGATAGCAAATCCAACCCTGCTTCTTGTCTTTCTTCAGTTCCTCATCCGCTCCAATAGAATGTATAACCTGCACCCTTTTCGCAAAGTTGGCCCTCGCCTGCAAGTCGAGTTTCACTCAGTGCTGCTATGTCAATGTTGTATCTGGCCAGTTCTCTCCCAATCAGGGTAGTTTGCCTCTCAGGTCTGTTTGCGTTAAAGTCTTTGTCAAGGAGAGTGCGCACATTCCACAAGCCTAGAATGAGGGGGAAATATCTTTCCTTTCTTTTTCTTATGTGTTGCCCGCCCTCATCGAAGGTTTATAACCAGTCGGCTACCCTCACCTAGTTTAGCCGGCCTGTTAAAGCCGTTTCCCGGGGGGTGGCCGCTGTTGCATGCTAACAGCTACGAGGAGCACAGGTGAGAGCTGGATGTCAGGTTTGGACCAAAGGTGGCCGAGCTGCCCTGAAAAGGGCATGACAGCTCCTTCACCAGAGGTGCTACCAATGCCTGACATCCCAAACCCCCCCTGGACAGTTAGTAAACAAGTAGGGAAAGCACTAGAGGCCACAGAGATGTGGTTTAACAGAAGAATGTTAAAAATACCATGAACAGCTAAAAAGAGTAAACGAGGATGTCCTGAAAGAAGCCAATGTGCAAATTTAAGCTTATTCCTCATATCAGAAAGAAACAATCCACTTTCGTTGGGCAAGCAACGAGAAGAAGAAAGCTGGAATACATCATGATAACAGGAAAGATTGAATGAAAGAGATAGAGGACAGCAAAGATGGAAGATACTGGACAGTCTGACATCATGGCATGGAAAGAAGTCAACATCTGAAATGTACTGGAGACATGAAGTTATGGTGAGACATGATCACATACCCCATCAGGCATGGTACCTGAAGAAGAAGAAGAATGAAGTCCAGCAACGATTTAAAGTGGTAAACTAAACATATTACATCATTACTTGAAAGGGAAATCAAATAAAAATATAAATAAAAGACAAATGGAAGGATTAAACAAATAAAGGTTAACTTGACACATGAAGCTCTAATTTCTCACCTGTCTCATGGAAGGTGCTTTCACTACCACCAGCATGGTCCTCTGATGTTGATGGGTTCTTCTGACCAAAGATGTCCTCGCTTGAGCTCTTCATGTTACTAGATAATCCTGTGATCTGTGGTCTCTTTATAAAGAAGCTCTGTGAACACCTTGATGGAATGGCTGGAGGCCGGTCTTCTTGGCTGAAGGAAAAGTGTGGACTTCCTCGTCTGGGAAGCAAAGGTGGTATAGTTGGAATCTCTGCCGAACCATTGCTGGTGAAAGCACTGGAGGGGAGAGATTTACGAAAGAATTCAGAGTTTGAATCAGATTTGCGTGGAAGAGGAAGAGGTGGAGCTGTTGTAAGATCTTTAGGAAGACTTCTGTGCATGCCTGAAGAAGCTGATGAAAATGCTGATGGTGGCAATGAGGAAGATATAGGATTGTTGGCATACAGGGATGAAAATACAGTCTTTGGTTCTTGAGTTAGAATAGACTTGCTTCCATCCCCCCTGGCTTGAAGTGAGTCATGGCGAGGTGGAAGAGGTGGTATAGATGGTATAGGTGGAGCTGTTGTTGTGGGAGGCTCGTCAAATACAAGACCATAAAAGTTTTCATTTTCATCCTTCGAAGGAGATGACTCAAGCTGTTTGAGTGACAACTGCTGAGTACATGTTCCACCTGTTTCATTACCTTCATCTTTTTCTAACATGCTGGTGTAGACATTCTCCACCACCTGTTTCAGTTCTGTACACTCGCTTTTACAAGTCTGAGATCCATTCACCACATGATTATCATCAGTCAAAATGTTTTTCATTGTTGTATCAGATGCTGGAGGTACATCAGTACTCACAAAATCAGTTATGCTCTTGTTTTCATTCACACTGGACGCAGCCTCTGAGATCAAATCACCGGGACAAGACTGCACTTTGGGTAATGCTTTTCGTGGTAGAGGAGTAGGTTTAGGAACAATGGCCCCAACTGAATTATTTTCATCAGTGATTCCACTGTCTGATACTTCTTGTTGACATGGAAACACAGAATAATCATTCTCTGGAACTTCTTCAGGCCTGATTAAACTGTCAGGTGACACGCATGGCAGGGATGGTGATGAAGATGTTAATGCAGAAATATTATCCAGGCTTGTTGATGAGCCACTAAAGTCACGGGACTCTTTAGTGATCTTTAATGGTTCAAGTGTTGACTGTAGTTTTCCATTTGGAGAGGGACTGCGGTCCAGCACAGTGCCACAATCAAAGTAGGATTTGTTCATGACCATGTAAAGATTACTGGGTGTGATGGGTGGTGTGGTACTTCTGGCATCATCTTCTTCTTCTTCTGATTTTGAAGATATAGCTCTCTGGAAGGCTTGATGCTGTTGTCGCAGCTCTGCTATCACCTCAGGTGAAACAAAGTCACTATCGTTGCTACTTTCAGTCACAGGATGAATGGGTGGATTCTCTTTGGGGTCTGAAACTGCTGCCTCTTCCGTCTCTCTTTGATTACTTGTCCTAGCTGCATGCAAAGACGAACGGAAAGGCAGTGGTGGAGGAGAAGTCACTTCCAAAGAGGCTGACTGAGAAGATCCATGAAATGAAGATGATGTACGGCTCGCCAAAGGTGCCCGCGATGATGGCTTTAGTGTTAGTGTTCTTGAAGATCTTGGAGGGGGTAAGGGATCTGGCAGGCTGGATAAACTGGACAGAACCTGTGAAGATGGCTCTCCAGAATTTCTTGATTCATATATATTTGATGCTGTTGGTAATGTGGATAATGATGCTTCTGTTTCCTTCTCATCTGAGACCTCTTTGCTTTGGCGAGGTTTGCAGACAACAGCTGGACACATGGTATATACATGATCAACAACTTCATGCTGAAAGATGGCAAAAAAATGTGTATTACTCCTTATGTGTAATCAGACCAAAGAAGAACATGGTTACTGCTTCCTCATGCATGTCATAAGAGGCAACCATTGTGAGGTTGTGCATGGGGCTGGTACCTTATCATGAAAAAATAATTGCTACAGAAACCACAGCTTTAAAAACACATAAGGCAGGCGTCTGGCAAGGGGACGAGCTGTAGTGGTGGTTCCATGATCCACAAAGAGCAAAAAAAGATGATGATGATGATGATGATGATGATACTGTACATGAAATGAAAAGCTGAATCTTTATATTGAAAATGTTGAACTCTTCTACTCACTAAATACAAGTTATAGATCTCTAACAAAATTTTACCAACAAATTTTCATGACAGTGATTTTGTTAAAAAAATTATGATATTCCTAAACAACTGTAATCATTCTGTTTATAGGCTGTGATGATTCCTTGGGAGAGTCCAGAATCAGAGCAGAGTATTTTAGCTCTGCATATATGGAGAGCCACCCTGGATGGCGGTGAATGCACGGTATGCTATGAACTTCTTCCTTCTAGCTTGGGACCAGATGTGGTGATCCTTTAAATGCAAACCAAGCTGGAGAAACTGGAGCTCATGACTTCAACAGGTTTCGGAATGTCAGAAAAGCCACAGGAAAAGCCTAGATCCACAATGTAGATAATACCTAAGACTTCAACTTGGTATTGGCTGCAAAAGAGCAAGAAGCTCAGCAGCCCTAGTTAAACAATAACAACAAGAAAGATTTAACAGCAAAACTAAACTGACTGCGAAGACAAGCATAACAGAAACAATAATGAGAAGAATTAAGAGCCACAACATGTTACAAATACATATTAGCCACTATTATGACTAGCATGACGTTAACAGCAGAACAAGAGAACAATATAAACAACTATTAATATAATATAAAAGCAGTCCATGTCTCTATTAATGTCTTGACCACAGCTAACATTGGTCTGTGAGATGGAAACTTACTTTCAGGATTCCCAAGCGGATCAGGCTGGCTTCTACTTCATGAACCCACTCCACCATCTGAGTCCTGTATCAGAAAGTTTAATAACATATAGGATATACAACACCCTGTTTAAACCTGAAAAACCAGTAGTGTAAATAGCAGGGGGCTACTGGGGCATTGAAAGACATTCTCTTTACAAAACTGTTTGGCAGTGAGAGTGCTAGAGAGATGTAGAGAGAAGCATAGAGCATATACCGATAGCTAGATCCATGTCCCACTGCGATCGATAAAAAAAGAGGAAAGAAATAAGACAAATGTTATGGCGAAGCCATAGATTGAGTAAAATAAATATATTATTGCATGACAAGGAGTTTATTCACAAGATCACGCTTTCAGTATGTTGCTTAGTAGATAAAATAATTGCATAGTTTGTGAGTTAAAGTCATTTGGTAGGAAGATGTTGAGACATGCACAGTCCTGAACATTGAAAATGGAGGATATTATGGTGAAAGCTGGAGAACAAAACTACACTATCTAACAAATCTAATTGCAGTAGCATTTAGATACAAGTAAGTTATAATCTCTTTAAAGTGACCAGGAAATATGGATAAGTCAAAATAGTCCATGAAGAATTCACAAATATAAATCGGGAATCAATGTGATTTTGTGATGCTGAAAATGTGTGGGATTTACATAAACTGTGAGTTTGATGACATATTTACTTCATTCTTTGAGCTAGGGCCTCACAAGCAATTATCATCCCAAGTGAAATCATGTTAAACAGCATGATCAATATATTACTCTTGGTATTACATTTTTTAATATTTCACTCAGAAAATATTTTGTATCATCATCATCAGCTATCATCTTCACACTGAAGGATTATCAGCTGAATGAAATTAAAGAAACAGGATTTCAATATTTAACAGATCACGACCACTGTTCTATACTGATTCATTAATGCATCTACAATTTATAAGCTGCATAAATATTTAAGAATTCAAACTAACTAATGAATTTCACCAAGCTGGAATTTCCCCTTACTGACCCTTATCTGTCATGTCTTGTTGGAATTAAGAAGATAGATGTCAGGTTAATCTAAAAACTCCCAGGCTACTTAATGAATCTAAATGCACCTGTCACAATCATGACTATAAGATTATGTGTGGCTGCTCAAATGTATTATAATTACACACAGCCACAACTGTTCTGCTGACTCTTTGACACCAAATGGGTAACCATTTAAGTAACTCTATCTGTTTTGTCTCCTGTCATCAGTTGGCATCAAGATTCATTTATAAACTCCTTCATTTTCAACTACAAGTGGAGAAAACACCTTCAGCAAGTTCAAGCTAATCTCTTGTCCTGTGCCATGTGTTGTCCTGTGCCATCTGTTGTCCTGTGCCATCTGTTGTCCTGTGCCATCTGTTGAAGGTCTTTCAGGGTCTTTTAACTCCTTTTAAGTCTTTTTGCTTTGAAGATCTAGATTTCACAGAAGACCTGCCTCTTTTGCCACAGAACCAGAACCAGATGCAAATTAAATGAAAATATTTGATGAGAGCTCATAGAAAGAGGTTCTGAAAATACACAGGGAAAAGACAAATATTATGAGAATAAATGCTGCAAGTGATATCAAGATCACACTAGATGAAATACCACTACAAGATGTAGAATCATACATTTATCTTGGCAGAAATATAGACAAAAGTTAGAGGAGCAGAGGGTGATATCAAAATAAGGATACTAAAGGCAAGAGCAGCTTTCACTGTATTGGGAAATTTGTGGGAAAAAAAAAAAAAAAAGAATGTCAAATCAGTCCCTACTGTACGGCTCTGAAACATGCTGAACAACAAGAAGATAAACCAAGATGTTATAGGCTCTCATAAATGAGTGCTTGCGTAGAAGGATTGAAATGGTACAATAAGATCACCAATGTGGAATTGATGACAAGAACCAGAGAGATGCCACTGGGAAAAAATATGAGAACAAGAAGCTGGTGATGAACAGAACACACATTGAGAAAACCTGTAGATAGTATTACAAGGTCATTGTTCTGTCAGCTTTCTTCTTCTGCGTTCAGTTTGTAATCATGCTAAATCTGCTGGCGACAGGCCTGCACAAAGTCCACAGTCTTTTCCAAGTCCGTGCGGCAGCCCCATAGCTTCTGCCTGAGCTCAGCACCCACTGGTTAGGTCAGGGGTTGTGGGTCATCATGGGTTGGATAATTTTGGAGAATGTGTTCAGGGGTCTGGATTCCGGTTCCACATGGACATTCATTAGTATGAGATATCCGGAGGCGATAGAGGTGGCCTAGTAATCTGCAGTGGCCATTTCTCAGGCAGAAAATGAAGGTCTGCTGGTGTCTGTTAAGTTGGTGGATTAGGTCACATGTGTTGTATACAGTGGCGTCACTAGGGGGTTGCGGGGGGTGCAGACTGCACCAGGTGACACCATCAGAGGGGGTGACACCAAAATGACTATGAAATTTTTGCGTAGTGTTGTAACCGCGTATACCGTGAGTTTTCAGATATAGACTATATTAACATAAAATAAATTTTTATAGAAACAGAAGATAAAAGAAAATCTCAACGCAGATGTTTAATTAAACCAGGTTAGCTTCGAAACGCCACGCATTATTTTAGGCCAAGCTTCGCTTCGAAACGCCAAGCATTAATTAGGGTAGCTTCGCTTACGCCAAGCATTGGTCACGTGATTTCCCACCAATGGTTAAGCTCAGTCCTTTTTTTCTTCCCCCGGAATGAACGAGAGATGAAGCCATTTTTTTGATCAGTAATGAATTTAGAGCGGTCGAGACAAGACGTAATTCTCTTTGCTCAGTGATATTCTATAGAGGAGATTGACTTCGCACAATTAAAGCAACTGTGTAACTTCGAAATGTAGAATGTTATATTTTGTGAATTCACGAGAAACGTAAGTAGTGCTAAGAATTGCATGCAATAACTGTTAGAGCCCACAGTCATAACTGAAACGGAGCTACGCTCGAAAACTGGGTAAAGAATTGTAAACCCAGGCATATATCTGAACCTTTTACCAAGAATGAAGGTCCTTAAGCTGAGAGAAAGTCAAACTAAGGAATACAAATGAATAAGAGAAAGTTTGGCTCTTCATTGAAATGAAGAGATAAGAAAAACGTGAAATCTAGACCACATTAACAAATAAACGAAGGAACACTAGAAGGATAGAGGAGCCACGCCATGTTTTAGCAACTTGAAAAGATTACGAGATGCAATAAGGAATATTGCATCATTAAAATAATGCATTGACTTTTTATGCTTGTTTATTAAATGTCAACATGCTATTATGCAAATTTGGTGTGGTTACCATTTGACTTAACCCAGTTCTTGTTGGAAATTGAATAAACATTTGTTTCATTGAACACAAATGCTGTTGACGAATCATATGTTTGCAGTTAGCCATCATACAAATTATTAAAGGATCATGCCAAAGCTAATCGTTGCAGGTGCAACACAAATAATAACCATATGCTCCAAAAATAAAACATCATAGAGGATTGTCCCCGAACCTGGTAAATTCCTGTAAGTCTGTAGAGAGAAATCATCACCTCTAGCAGGCTAGCTAGTAATCAAAATCTAATACTCTCGATTCAAAACAGCAATCCCCACTACCCTACCCGGCCACAGTGTTTCAGCAGAAATTTTTTATTTTTTATAAAAATATCCCTGTAGCTAGTTCTAACCACATTTTTACTTTGAATTCTATTGTTATCTTATCGAATTGTCACTTTAACAACATGAAACTATGTAAATGTAAATACATTTAGGCTGTGCGTATGATATTGTAATTTAAAGGTGTAATTTTAATTTGCTAGTTGTTTATGTCACTACTATTGCCATTACATTCAGTGATATAAGGGAATTATGATTTACGAGTCACATTACTACAAAAAAACATTACTGAGGATTCTGTATGGTCTGGTACGGAAGGAGGTCCATGGGGGTGACACCATGAGTTAAAGCACTGGGTGACACCAACCCTAGTGACGCCACTGGTTGTATACATCACCTTCCTTCTTCCACTGGCATTTGAACTTGTTGTGGAAGATGGTTTTAGCCTCTCGATAGAGCAATGGGTGTCTGAATTGTTCCAGTTTACTGCCACTTCTAGATAAAGTGTCTGCTCTCTCATTTCCGATGATTCCACAATGGGAGGGTAACCACTGAAGGGCAATGGTTGATGACATTTGGATGATATTAAGCTCAGATCAGATCTCATGCATCATGTTTTCATTTCTGGTGTTCTGTATTGATTCCAGAAGTGATCTACAGGCATTAAAGATTACTATCTTAGCTGGTGGCTGCTGTTCTGCTCTAGTGAAGTAGTGAAGATTCTCAGAGCTTGCATTAGTGCCATCAAATCTGCCCTGAAATTGGAGATCTTTCCAGTAGGGAAGGCCTCACGGATGATCATCCTGTTTATTAATCTGATAAAAATGCCTTCTCAATCATTCTTTACTGCCCCCTCTGCGGATCTATCTGTGTATATGTGTGTCCACTCCTTGGGGCTGTACATTTCTTCAATCATCTCCTCAGCCAAAGTTTTTAGTTGTGGGGGGGGGGGGGGGGGGGGGGGGGGCCTTTCTTTCTTTCTTCTTTCCGGGACTACTGTGATGATAGATATATTTTCACGGCAGTAGTTTGTTCTGTAATCTGCAAGGTAAGAGATAAGAGAGGTAGAGGGAGACCACACAAAATAGCACGGAGAAGAGAACTGGTGACTGAAAGTAAAGGGATAAAGAGGAAAAACATTGAGCGATGGCACAGGACAGTATGGCTTGGCATAAGTTTGTTGAAGGCCTATGCTCCTTGAGGAGCTAAATAGTGAGGAACGAATCGATCAATGCAGTGATGAATACACTTCTGCTTCACAGTCAAAGAGTTAAATATATTTAGTGATTTGATCATCAAAAGTTACAAATATAGATCATCAAGTTTATATACCTAGATTTAGATCAGTGTTACAACCTAAGATTCAGACCATCAAGTTTACAGACCTAGATTTATATTATAAATTATTACAACCTAAGACTTAGATCATCAGGTTTATAAACCTAGTCTTAGATTGTCAAGTATTACAACCCAAGATTTTGATCATCAAGTTTATATACAAGATTTACAAGTGTTACAACCTAAGATTTAGCCATTAAGTTTAAAAACCAAGATTTACATCATCAAGTTTTACAATGTAAGATATAAACCATCAGGTTTATAAACTTAGATGATCAAGTGTTACAACCCAAGATTTCAATCATCAAGTTTACAAACTGAGATTTAGTTTATCAAGTGTTGTTATCTAAGATTTAGACCATCAAAAATTCAAACCTAGATGACGCAATCAGCTCAATTACTCTGTCAGGGCAAACTATGCAGAAAGAAGGCGGGTTAGTGTTGCCCATAGACTTGATATTCTGGCAGCTCGACAGGTTGAATGAATTGATTGGCTGATGGGTGAATACATCCACATCACTGTCGTAGTATTCCAAGAATGGTACGCCTTGTCGGATTGTGAAGACAAACCACTTGTTAACATCATGTCTCTGCAGAAGTCAGACCAAAAGATTAGCAGAAGTCATGTCTTTAATCAATGACATATCCTAAGATAACACAGTGGCATACCAACTGACTTCCCGTATCTCAGAAGATCTTTCCTATTATTATCTAAATACTGCCTGCCTAACTTTCTGTGGTCTACACTGCACCACTTTTCTTGTTGCAGAAAACATCCCTTTAAGTACAGCCTTAGGTAAAACATTTTGTTCACTTTGCACATTTATATCATTTGAGTGTTTTTATGATTCTTAGTAAAATTATCTATTCTCTTGTATGGGTGTGAGAGCTGGACACTCACTGTAGATACGGAGCGAAGGATTCAGGCTTTCGAGCATAAATGTTATAGAAGAATTTTGCGCATTTGCTATAAAGAGCACAAAACAAATGTCTATGTTAGAGAGAAGATAAACACCTATGCAGGCCACCAAGAACCACTTTTGTCAATAGTGAAACATCGAAAGCTTGCCTGGTTTGGGCATGTAACTCGTCATGACTCCCTTTCGAAAACGATCCTTCAGGGGACAGTCGAAGGTAAACGGAGAAGAGGAAGGCAGAGAAAATCCTGGGCTGATAACATCAAAGAATGGGCAGGACACGGTTTTTCCACACTTGTACGCATTGCTGAGGATAGAGAGCAGTGGAGGACCCTGTCTGCTGATGCTTCCACCATGGCACCCCTACGACCCATGACGGGTTACGGGCTGAGATGAGATGAGATGAGAGTAAAACATCAATCCCTATTATTTATTATCTCACAGGCACAGTTACAGTATCTTTTATAGCAGTGATCTGCAACCCTTTTCACTTCGCTGCACACATAAAGTGCCTTTTAAAATTCCACAGCGCACTATTATATTTAAATAGGTGGGCATGGTAAATATTTAAAAATGCGATACGGTCGTGAGACAACGCTCCCTCACAAATTGGTGGATGATGATAACTGAATTTATTAATTGTAAAATTGTATGTGTGAGATTCTTTCGTAATATTTTTCCACAACATATAATTTATAATATAATATAATTGATCTTGACCCACTACCTTCTACCTTCCCCCCTCACAACTATGAGAATGCACTCTTATGGTGATAGCCTTCTGCTGATTTTTGTCCTGGTGTTCTCTTGTCTTGTCTACTTGTTGTGAGAGCTTCTTTTTGCCTAATGTGAGATGGTGCCGTAGATTTGATTTATGTCTAGTGCCTTCATGTCTCTCTCTTTGAATGTCAGCTGTGGTTACCCAGTTCTTCTTTTGCTATCTGCCAATTGTCCGTAAAAATATCTTTGGGGATGCGATCATTTTCCATGCGGCGGACATGACCAAGCCAGAATTAAGTCTGTGCTGTCTAAGCAGTGTATACATGCTTTAAAGGCCAGCACATGACAGCACACTGTCATGTGTCAGTTTGTCCATCCACGAAATACCAAGGATGTGGCTTTGACGATAACTAAAGTTATTATTTGTAAACGTGTACGTGTGAGATTCTTTCGTAATGTTTTACCATAACATAATTTTGTTATACCCATTATATGGTGTATTCTGCCTGGTGTCACGGTACACAAGGCAGACATCGGTGGCACACCAGTGTGTCGTGGCACACCGGGTGCGGAGCACTGTTGTATAGCACCACTTATATGTATGCAGATACCACTACGCAGCAATGGGCTGAAGGGCAACAGCCCAAATGCCGCTGGATCTATAGCCAGAACAAGAAAACTGTAGCGCCACTTATAGATATATCGCACACAATACACAATCTGTGATGTAACATTCTAACTATAATTTCAGGATTTTTTGTTTTTTAGTAAAAGATCTTGATATGACAAGATCACTAATGTAGAATTGATGACAAGATCACTAATGTGGAACTGATGACAAGATCTCTAAATTAGAACTGATGACAAGATCATTAATGTGGAAATGATGACAAGATCATTAATGTGGAAATGATGACAAGATCATTAATGTGGAACTGATGACAAGAAAACAAGTATCAGTGGAATAAGGGATGCAAAGACTGGCAGTGGATAGGACATACATTGGGAAATTCTGAATCACCAGGCAGTCCTCTTCTGGAAAATCCCAGGGTAAGAGAGTTAGAGGAAGACCAAAGAATGCACGGAGAAGAGAACTGGTGACATATATGAAAGGATGAAGAACACATAGAAAGACCTTGACCTGATGTCAAGTGACAGGAAAACTTGGCGTACGTGTGTTCAAGGCCTATGTTACTTGGGGAGTTAAAAGATGAAAGAAGATTGTACCCTATGTTCATGATCTCATAAGCTCAGATATTGTATACTTCATAGCACTATATGTGTGTGTATATATATATATATATATATATATATATATATATATATATATATATATATATATATATATATATATATATATATATATATATATATATATATATATATATATATATATATATATATATATATATATATATATACGACAATACATTATCTCCCACAATACATCTGTGTTGTATCATGTAACAATCTACCATTTGTGTGTTTTTATGATTGTTAATAAAGCACTATTCCCTATTGTTTATTATTTCATAAGCTCAGTTACAGTATCTGATATAGCACCCTATAATACATTCATCTATCACAATATGTCATCTGTGTTGCAACATGTAACATTCTACATACCTTTTCAGTCTTTTTATGAGTTTTAATAAAGCATCTTACCCTACATTTGTGAGCGTCCGATTGACAGATGGTTAGAGCACTGTCTCTAGTGGCAAAGGTGCTGGGTTCGAATCATGATACAGACACGCTTCAGTCTACCCAGCTGTAAATGGGCACCTGACTGCTCTTTGAGTTAGGGAAGGGAAAAGCAGCAAAGAAGGGAAATGGTCATTCCACCTCTCGATGTTGGACCTAGTAGGGTGAAGTCTCTAGCACTTCACTCCCCTATGGCAGTATCTGTTATGGGACTACATTTTTTTACCCTATATTTATTATCTCATAAAATCAGTTACAGTATATTTCATAGCACCATTTATAGGCACATTGCACACAATACTTTACGTAACACAATTCTCTTATGTAACAGAAATTAACTCAAAGAGAGATTTCTCACCCTGAATAACCCAGACAGACGACTAGTGCCATAATTTCCTTTCTTTAAGTAGCCTTGTTTCACTACATTCTCTACAACACTCTGTGACATCATCTGTAACGAGCACCATCATTACAGTTAACTACAAGAAAAAATTAGTAAATATATTGCCAATAAAAAGAAATACAAATATACAGCAATGTAACAGCGAAGACCCTGAATGTCAATGAGTTTCAAACACTTCTGAAAATGTCTTCTAAAAATGTTATCGTTAGTTCAAGACTGTCAGGTCTTTGCATTTGGGGATGTGCCCTAATATAACTGACAGATCTTGTGTCTTGGTCGAATGTAATGTGAGTTTCTAAAACAAGGCAAAACTCAATTTTTAAAAAAACAGCAATAATTAATATATACAACAACTGATGGTATCTCTCATGTTCCAGTAGAGAGCTGGCAGTCCTTTTCAGGATAGCCCACTCCAAGTCTCCCGGATAGCCCACTCCAGGTCTCCAGGATAGCCCACTCTAGGTTTCCAGGATAGCCTACTCCAGGTCTCAGGATAGCCCACTCCAGGTCTCCAGGATAGCCCACTCTAGATCTCCAGGATAGTCTACTCCAGATCTCTACTATGCCATCTGTTAGACACAAGTAGGTATTTTAAGAGTTTGGTGTTTAATCCATGCTGTGACAGATTTTCAGCAGTTTTTTTTTAAACTGGCAATTTCACCCTGATATAACTTAAAGACTTCTGTGTATGGTTGAAAGAAGTGAGCTTCCCTGAGCAAATACCTCATGGAAAGAAACTTCTAACAATATTCTGTTTTTCTTTTCTCACCTGAGTGGTAGCACTGATCACTAAGTAACAAAAAATTCTGCGGCAAAGACTTAAATGAATAAAGTTTAACGGCAGAGTAATCAATAGTTTTTTTTAATGTGTGTTAAGTTTTAAAGTGAAGGTTAAGTAATGAAGGCTGGAATGAGAAGTGTGTATACAGTTAAGACTAATATATATATATATATATATATATATATATATATATATATATATATATATATATATATATATATATATATATATATATATAGAGAGAGAGAGAGAGAGAGAGAGAGAGAGAGAGAGAGAGAGAGAGAGAGAGAGAGAGAGAGAGAGAGAGAGAGAGAGAGAGAGAGACACATATGATACAAAATCCCGAAAATATCTTCTACGGACAACTGGCAGATGGCAAAAGAACTGTTGGGCGACCGCAGCTGAGATTCAAAAATGTGTGCAAGAGAGACATGAGGGCACTGGACATAAATCCAGCAACCTGGGAGGATGAAGCTGCCAATCGCACCAAGTGGCGATGCCATCTGCTGCGCCACCTCAGTTTGGGCGAAAAGAAGCTCACACAACAAGCAGAAGAGAGGAGAAAACATCGAAAGAAACACCAGGAAAATAAGCAGCTGAGGGCTGTCACCTTAGGGGTGCATTTCCATAATCAGTTATGAATAAAGGGGCTATTATTATTACACACACATGATACAAAGAGCTATTTACTTAAAAAGTGTATTATATTTCCTGAAAAGCACAGAAAATACAGAATTAACGATCATTAAAGAGTGTACAGCCTTGTTTGAAACACCCTTTGTTGAAGAAATAATAATTAACATAATTAAAAACTGTACATTGAACTATTCCGAAATAAAATTCAAAGAAAAACATTAGTAAACTAATCTCAACAAATCTAACATACTTTTGGCAAAAACAACCCATATGACCTTGAACCGGGCATTATTACAGTTTTTGTTGGAGTGGAGGAGGAGGTCATTTATTTTGTTGTCTGCTTAGAGAAGCATGGGAGGCACTTCGAACACGAATGTTTAGTGCAGGGTTTCAGCTTACTGGTACCAGACATAGGCATCTGAGTGTTAGTACTAAAGCTGGGAGCCGCGCTAGCGTAGTGGTTACAACACCGCTCTGGCGACCGGGTGATACAGGATCAAACCCGGGCGACGGCATTTGAGGATTTTTCGTCGACCGGGATTTGGACTGGATTAACTCGAGACCTGGCGAGGACATTTGAAGGAGTGTCGTCAACCAGGGACTGGCGGCTCCTGAGCCGACCCAGCTGCAATGGGTACCTCCGAAATCGGCGAGTATTTGCCTGAATGGCGAGGGACACCTGTCTCTGTACAAGAAATAAAGGGATACTCACGTAAAAAAAAAATGTAAATAGACCAATATTTTAATAATGGACCACAAACAGACCAAAAAATTTACCCTCATTATTCAGTTTCATACTTTTTATATGTCTAGATAGTCCTATCACTTCTGTTACTTTAGAATTGTATAGTTTTCGACTTCTTTATTTGTTAAGAGTGTCTGCAACATACCTTTTATGTTTATTGTTTACTTTTTATACATAAACCCACATATCCCCAGTGTGGACTCTCTTCCCCCCTCTTTCAAACACCAAAAAACAATAAGTGTGACAAAGTTCTTTCTCTCTCTCTTTCTCTCTTATACACACACTCAGGCACTCTCTCTTTCTCTCTTACACACACACTCAGGCACTCTCTCTTTCTCTTTCTCCCTCACACACAAACTGGGACGTTTTACTTACACTTTACCTAATAAATAACGAGTTGGGGTGTCATAAGCAAATAACGGTAATCCGAACATTCATTCATAACCCTCTACTCCCACAGGAGCATAGGCCTTCAACAAACACATGCCAAGTCCTCCTGTCCCCGTGCCATCATCTCAAGTTCTTTCCACATTCTCCTCATCATTTTCACCTCTGTTTCCAGCTCTCTTCTCCATGTGCTTCTTGGTCTACCCCTGCCTCTCTTGCCCTGGGGGTTCCACAACAAGGACTGCCTTGTAATACCATCAACAGGTTTCCTCAGTGTGTGTCCTATCTGTCACCATTGTCTTCTTCTCATCTCTTGTTCCACTGGCACTTGTCTAGTTCTTGTCATCAGTTCCACGCTGGTAACCTTGTCATACCATTTTAATCCCTCTATTCTGCGCAAGCACCCATTTATGAAAGTCTGTAGCTTTTTGGTTGTTGTCTTTGTTGTTCTCCATGTCTCAGAGCCATACAATAGGACTGACTTCACATTTGAGTTGAAGATTCTTATTTTCCTGTTCTCCCGATCTCCATACATTTCCCAATGTGTACGATTCCACTTCCTGAATTGGTGTTTCCCCAAGTTCAATCCTGTTTTCACCACCTGCATTTATTCTGATTATTCCTGTCCTTTCCCCGTGTATCTTCAGACCCAATTGCTGTGACCTCTCATCGAGTGTTTTCAATTTGTCCTGCATCTGATTATGGTTATGGGACAGAAGAGCCAAGTCATCAGCAAAATCCAGATCATCCAACTGCTTAGTCAGAGTCCACTGTATTCCATTTCTGTTGTGTGTTGTCGATGATCTCATAACCCAGTCTATTGCTAGTAAGAAAAGAAATGGAGACAAGAGGAATCCCTATCGCACTCCTGTTTTTATCCCACATGGTTCTGTAAGCTGTCCTTCATGAAGAACTCTGCATGTCATGTCTTCATATGTTTTCTTTATTAAATTAATGATCTTCAGGGGAACTCCATAATGCCTCATCAATTTCCAAAGTGATTCTCTGTCTACACTGTCAAATGCCTTTTCGTAGTCCACAAATCCGATGTATAGTGGTGAATTCCATTCCAGACTTTGTTCAACTATTATTCTCAAAGTGGCTATCTGGTCTGTACATGATCTGTTCTGTCAAAAACCTGCTTGTTCATCTCTCAGTTTCTTGTCTATGGACTCTTTTAATCGTGTTTAATACTTTTCCTGGCACTGATAGTAACATTATTCCTCTATAATTTGTGCCCTCTTGTAAATTTCCCTTCTTAGGCAACTTAACCAGATATCCTTCCTTCCATTTTGCTGGTATCTCTTCCTTTTCCCAGACTTTACCAAGTTATTTATATAACATCTCTGTAGCCATGTCGATATCTGCTTTGATTGCCTCTGCTGGAATGCCATCAGGTCCAGACGCTTTTCCGTCTATTAGAAGCTTTATGGCTTTCTTTCCTTCGTTGGTCTTTGTTAATTTATAGCTCTTCTTCTACTGGCTGGATGTCCAGGGGGGTTTTGTGGAGCTGGTCTATTGAGAAGGTTCTCAAAATATTCTGTCCACCTCTTCATTTGCTCTTGTATATTGCTGAGCAGTTTTCCATTCTTGTCTTTTATGAGGTAACTTGTTTGCTTGTATTTCCCTGTTAGCTTCTTTGTGCTGCTATACAGTTCTCTCATATTTCCTTTGGCTGCAGCATCTTCTGCCTCTCTTGCCAACTCATCAATATACTTCCTCTTGTCTCTTTTGATACTTCTTTGTTTGCTTCTGTGTACACTCCTGAGCCCCATTTCCACCCTGGCCATCAGAAGGTGGTGATCCGATGCCACGCCCGCTCCTCTACATACCTTCACATCCTGCAATGATGATCCAAACCTCCTGTCCATGCACACATGACCAATCCGACTTTCTGCTCCATGGTCTGGCGACACCCATGTTGCCCTGTGGAAACATGCTTCCCCCTATAGCCAGTTGATTTGAAGCACAGAAGTTTGAGAATAGTTTCCCATTTTCACTCATTATTCCTAGCCCATGTTTTCCCTTGACCTCCTCAAAGCCGGTGTTGACTGTACCTATCTCTGCACTCATGCCACCCATCAAAACCGTGATGTCTCCTCTTTTCACTTTTTCCACAATTTCCTGTAGTCTAGTATAAAATGCTTCTTTCACAGACTCTTCTCTGTCATTAGTCGGCGCATAACATTGGACGACATTTACACCTATTTTCTCTTTAGCTGTTTTAAAAGTAGCTGTTATTATTCTGGGTCCAACAGCTTCCCATTCAATGAGTGCCCTCTGTGCTTCTTTACATAACATAAGAGCCACTCCCTCACTGTGGTGGGAACCCCCGTCCCCACGTCCCGAGGATAGCACCAACTCACCCGCGACAAGTCTCCCCTTGTCCATCCCCTTCCACCCCGTTTCACACACTCCCAGAACCGCGACCCTACATTCCCTCATTTCTGCTGCTACTTGTGCCACTTTCCCTTGTTCGTTTAATGTCTGAACATTCCAGGTGCCAAATCCGGGAGTCCTCCCAGAAGAAAGAAGGTTAGTCAGTAACACAGACTCCTTTCGGCTTTCTCTGTGTTGCATCATACGCCTCCCTGCGAGAGGACCTTCCCCCGCCCTGGATGGCTGTGCCTTATTTTCACCAATTGACCTGTCCATGTTTGTTGAAGTTTTTTGTGGTTTAAAATTTTTACAGGAAGGGGTAACCAGCCCCATGCCCAACCCTTCTTAGTCGCTTTCTACGACATGAATGGCAGGGAACAGTGTTACTATTCTTTGCTCCCCTTTCGGGCCCCGGTAACACACGGGTGAATCCGAACATACTATCTACAATTATTGGCACTATCTTCCTAATACAACCATCTCAAGAATTGTACAGGATATTTTCTTTCATCGATTGAGGAAAAAAACAAAGACGCGCACGCACACACACATGATTTGAAAAAAAAACAAAAAAACATATGCAATAAAATCAGAAATCCACTGTCGGGAATGTGTTCATGTTAAGCAGAACGTTTTTGATCCGTTTCGAGGATTCTTAAGCAAACTAACATACTGGAAATTATATTTCTATGGGACTGAACACTGATTATAACAACCGTACGATGAAAGAAAAAGCTACCGCCCCCGGCCCTCTCCATCTTTCGCTATGTCTGATCGCGCCTTATCTATAGTAACCAGGACTGTAACTTCTGTCTATAAAACAGGCACGTCTGAAAGACTGCAGACGATCACACAAGGACGTCTTTCGCAAAGTGAGTGATCAAACGTAAACATGCCTGCGCAATACTATATATCCGGTATGAACAGTCGACACCGTAATGTTTCTCCATCATCTATTACTAGGCCCTTACCCCCTTGCTATAATATTCTTGCAGATGAATGCACAAGGAAGTGAAATACTAAGGTATCGAGGGCAATTAAATATTTATGGTAACCAGAATTTCCGGCAAATGAAGATACGTAAGCAAATCAAAAAGTATTTGAACCTTTATTGCAAAATCAAGCTTAGTAACCGATTTCTGACATAATGTGGAGGGAAATATTTTCCTTTTTCGTATATTTTCAGAAATCAACTTGAATATGTTTAAAGAAAGCGGTAGTGAGCCTCAGATTGTTGGTATCTCAATGGAGTTTGTCCAGGAATGGTATTATATGCAACTTTCTCTGTTCCTCATATGTTGGGTACTCTTGCAGCAGATGTTCAGTAGTCATGTTATAAGTGCCACAGTTACACTCATCAATGTACCCATCTTTACCTTGTTAAACAGATGGTATCTCAATCTGTTGTGACCTCTGAGGAGTCTGAAGATTACCACGTATTCAGTTCTGCTGAGCTGGTAATATGCATAGTTTTTTTCTGGTAGCCTGGATACTGTGCCTGCCACTTGTTCTTGTATCTGCTTCTGATTAAATCCGTGACCACTCCATAAGTTATGCTTGATTCAGGTTGAGCAAAGAGCCAGGGATCCAGACCTCCAGGATGACCAGAGTTCGCTGGGAGTACAAGATTAGATAATCTCAAAAGGACCGATGACTAGACTGAAACCAGTGTGCCATTATTTGGGGGCGATCTCTTCTCCACTCCGGAAGTAATCAGTTACATTTGTTGTACTGACTTATTACATGCTTTTCAATGGTCGACACCTCTTTCTTTCTCTGCTATGTAGCAGATATTTTGTATTTTTAACATTCTTACACTCCTCTCAGTGTTAAGTCGTCATGTCTGTTTGGTTACCCGTTCCTCCCTGCTTTGCAAGGAACGGCTGAGATAATAATTAATCGACAACCATGTTGGTTAATCTCGGGTGTGGCCGACATCAGACTACAGAGTAACACTAAAATCGCCCAGCGTATTTGTTTAATCGCTGATAAGGCCAGCGTGCGTTCTTTGCCAAGATGGTAAAGAGACGGATTTTGTGGGCTCAAGCGACAGATAACGAGATTACTCGTCTGTGCGACACATTTTGGACAGACATGCATGACATCATCGTTTCCTGCACACCTTGTGGCAAAGCATGAAAGTAAGGTGTTACATCTGACACATATTGTCGAATTAGTTTACAGATGTGTTTGTGAGTTTGCGTACAAGGCATCAGATGTTTTATTTCCATATATGGGAGAGGTGACCTTTTACCTCTCGCACATTATTTCGGGCGGAAATAATTTTGAAATTACCCCACAAAACACGCATGTTTGAAACGATTGGCGATCTGATTATCATCGTAACAAACAAATGCGGAAGAAGAAGTGCCATATAACCTGACCTTTTCGCAGTTTTAAGACACTGAGAAAATTCATTGCGAGGACCACTTGCCAAGACGACACCAGACTGCCAGAAGTTAGAATTCAGAATTCTCTTTATCAGACCGGACGTTGTGGAACATCTTGAAGGACTTAAAGAGCCCAGGGAAACCATTTTAATAAGGAAGCCGGTATCTGAGAAAACTGAAACACGGAGTCATAGTGGGAGTTTAGTGCTAACATAACAACCCCCAAGACATGTGAAAAAAGGCATCTGCCAGTGCCTTAAACCTACTTCTCTGAGCAAACAGTCTGTGAGCCAAGATTGTCGTAAGCTGTGCATTTTACATTCTATATTTTTCATTACTAACATATGAAGTAATATGTATATATTGCCATGTGAAAATTAATACGTGAAAATTGCTTGTGGATGTCTAAGTCATTTGAGGCTGGCAACCTCATCATACAGAATAATAATTTCATGAACCACCTCTGCAAGGGCTGGTGACTGCTTTATTGCTAGTTTCTTAAAGAGAACTAAAAGCATATGGAGCAGGGAAGGAAAGCTGAAAGAAATGATGTACATTCTAATTATAATATTTACACTTTAAAACCAGTGTAAATGTCTATGTAAACATATTCGCTTTAAAATTAACGAAAGTTTCAAAGCTTTACATCCAGTGTAGATGTAAATGAAAACATATTCATTGTGAACACTTTTCAATCAGTGTAGATGCTAACGTAAAAATATTCTATTTATACTATTAACCTTTTCATTTGAATGTAAAGTAAATATAAAGCTATTCAATTTAAATGTAAAGAACGTTTTCTCTCGATGGATTAAGCTTAATTCTCATCGAGGGTAAATTCTGAGGTAGATGGGATGGTGGAATAGGAGAAAGGGACCCATAACTATGTGTCAGAAAACGCAATACTCAGGACAGCATTTTGTGTCTATTCTTTTACCATAGTTATTGGTGGAACCAGTTGAGGGTACTATCTCTGGAACAAGAAAGGAAAAGTGGGCTGAGCTTAAAGACGAGGGACCAACTTCGTAGACACTCCCTGACATTTCTGGGAACGTGCTGCGTCCTACAACCTTGACCAGCGACGAGCGTGATCACTCTACCAAGAACCAACCCATCAGAAAGAGCAGAACCGTCACTGACAGCTAAGTAACCCTTAAAAGCTGCCAAGTGACCTCCTTTACACACCTCTATTTCATTACAACAGTGATGATGAACTTTTTTAAATAAATAATTATTCATTTCTTTAAAACCTTGTTAAAACCTAAATGACTATTAAATATGTAAATATACAAATTTAACGTTGATTTAATCATTTTGAATGTACTGCATGTTTGTCTCAGTCTTACTTACTTAGTCGTTCCCCTTCTACCGTGAGGTGTAGAGGTTTGGAAGAGAGAGTGCCAGACTATCCTATCGGCTGTCTTCCTCCTGGCCTGGTTCCATTCTAGTCCTTGGTCCTTCAAAGATTGTCTAATGTTGTCTTCCCAGCGGACTCTGGGTCGTCTTGGGGGTTTGTTTCCCATGCTGGTCGTGGTAGCCGATCTTCTCTCATTCTGCAGACATGGCCAAACCATCTTAGTTGGGACTGTTCTACTTGGGTTTGCAGGGGGTGGGATTTTAGGCCTTGACGCTGGTTGCGGACCATGTCTCTTCTTGTTACTTCAACCACCTTCCTCAGATACCTCATTTCTGAGGTTTGGATCTCGCTTTTGTGGTTTGTAGTCATTGCCCATGACTCGCATTCATATGTCAAGACTGGGACATAGGTGGAGCGGTATACAGCCATCTTCGTTTTCTTACCAACCTCTCTCTTGCTGAGGAATCCTCGATTTAAGGCCTGAAAAAGTCTCCCAGCTGCTGCTTTTCGAGTGGCCAACTCTTCTTTGATGCCTACCTTTCGGTCTATAATAGCTCCGAGATATTTAAAGTGGTTGACCTGCTCCAGGACCCGTTCTCCCAGCTTAATCTGATATCTTCTTTCTTCTCGTGATATCACCATGGATTTTGTTTTACAGCTGTTTGTGACCATCCCTCTCTTCTCCAGCTCTTCCTTCCAGACTTGCAGGTTGGATTGGAGATGTGCCTCTGATTTAGCAATCGGGGCAACATCATCAGCAAATGCCAGCTCTGAAATAAAGACCTGTCTCGTCTTCCAGTACCCCACTGAATAATTTCTTGTTCTCTCCTTACATGCCTTGATAACATCGTCCATGAGGAGTATGAAAAGATAAGGTGACAGGATATCACCTTGTCTTACACCAGTGGTGGTCTTGAACTCTTCTGACTTATGGTTTGCTGTCCTCACATAATTTCTGCAAGACTTGTAGAAGCTCTGTATAGCATGAATCAGAGGTGCTGGAATGTTCTTCCTTGCCAAACAGTCCCAAAGTTTGCTCCAGGCGACCCTGTCAAACGCCTTTTCCAGATCTATGAAACAAAGATGGATCTCACTCTTATAATCAAGGGCCTTTTCACTCAGCTCGATTGTCATCCTTTTTGAAAATTGGTGTTATGATGGCAATCTCCCAATCCTTTGGTATGGTCTTGTTGCACCACGCTGCCTGTAGGACCCTTAAGAGTAATAGGTCGCCTGATGCTCCCATGTACTTAACCATTTCTGATCTTATACCATCATGCTCTGCTGCTTTCATTCATAACCCTCCACTCCCAAAGGAGCATAGGCCTTCAACAAACACATGCCAAGTCCTCCTGTCACGTGCCATTATCTCAAGTTCTTTCCACGTTCTCCTCATCATTTTCACCTCTGTTTCCAGCTCTCTTCTCCATGTGCTTCTTGGTCTACCTCTGCCTCTCTTCCCCTGTGGGTTCCAGAACAAGGACTGCCTTGTAATGCTATCAACACGTTTTCTCAGTGTGTGTCCTATCCATCACCATCGTCTTCTTCTCATCTCTTGTTCCACTGGCACTTGTCTAGTTCTTATCCTCAGTTCCACGTTGGTAACCTTGTCATACCATTTTAATCCCTCTATTCTACGCAAGCACCCATTTATGAAAGTCTGTAGCTTTTTGGTTGTTGTCTTTGTTGTTCTCCATGTCTCAGAGCTATACAATAGGACTGACTTCACATTTGAGTTGAAGATTCTTATTTTCGTGTTGGATCCGATTTCTCTTGATCTCCATATATTTCCCAATGCAATGAAAGCTCCTCTTGCCTTTTGTATTCTTATTTTGATATCACTGTCTGTCCCTCCAACTTTGTCTATATTACTGCCAAGATATGTGTACGATTCTACATCTTGTATTGGTGTTTCTTCAAGTTCAACCCTGTTATCATTACCTGCATTTATTCTCATTATTTTTGTCTTTTCCACCTAAACAGTGCTAGAGAGATTTGATTGGTTTGAAGTGAGAGCCGGAATATACAATGAATTCTATTGGAACATTTGGCAGAAAAACCATCTGTGATTTGAACTGAGAATGAAAGATATAATCTAGTGAACTCAGAAACACAGACAGACAGTTTCGCAACTTCAACCGAGCAACTCCCAAGAAGCCAAAAAGAGAAGAATCGGACCTATAATTCCTATATCAAAAGTAACAGATCGGGTATTGGGCAGCTTTGGACTTCACTAGTAAACCCACATTTTTAATACAAGACTGGAAACTTAGGAATTTGATCACAAGTCATAGAGAAATTTAACAAAAGTTTTCCCAGGCCTTCACAGAACACCCGCAGTCAGAGAAATTAACTCTAATTTCCCAGAGCAAGTCATAGAGGAATTAAACAAAAGTTTTCCCAGGCCATGATTTTGCAGAACACCCGCCATCAGAGGAATTAACTCTAATTTCCAGACCAAAGTGATTTGGAAGCTTCTAATACAGAGCTGTGTCCAGTCTAAATCTGTGCAAGGAGATTGTGTATTCCCAACATTTTGGGGTAAGAGTAAACAATTTATTTACTAATGTAAATTCTACAGGTTTCTTGCTAAGTGGATATATACAAGGCTGGCAACCTCAACATATGAAAATAGTATATGCATGAACCACTTTGCAAGAGCTGGTGATTGTTTCTGACTAGTTGTGCGGGAAACCCGACAGCAGAGCGACCCCAGACTCCGACTGGAGCAGTGATGAGTGATGACCACATCATATGTGTCTCCAGTGTAACATATTATCTTGTGAGATTTATGTTCTTTTTTTAATTGTAATTCAGGCAAAACATTATTCACGCACTCCAGATGCAATTTCCTAGTTAACACCCAGAAAGAAATGGGTGAATTTTCATCATATTCCCTGAGTTACATTGTGTGCTCGGGAATTTAGAGGTTAACATTGGTGGGTGGAGCGCATGACAATGGGCCGGTTAGTTTGCGGTGAACAAATGTACTCAGCAGGCATTTGTTTCTTTCTATTTGTCTAAAGTTCGTGCTTACAAGCCATCAGACGATTTGTGGTACTAACTCAGCTAGTGTGAGAGAAAAGCATCCACCATAACCTCCTACAGTGGAAGAGAGTGTGGAGAAGGCTTTCATCATCACATAATTGATGAACCACAGGTGCAGGACTCATACAAGCTAAGTGATAACTAAAAGGCACCAGCAAAAAGGACATTTCAGTTAAACTTTAAGTATAAAGTTAAATTTCCACCTATGTCTCAATGACGAGAACTTTATATCTATCAAAGTTCCACTAAACTTTCCATTTTTATTTTAACCTGTTAAAGACTATTTCACTATTAAATTTGTTACCTGTTGTTTTAAAACTAAACATTAATAGTTGATTCAGTTATATGTATGAAAGCAATCGTATGAGCCATAATATTTAATTTATATATAAATACTTAGACCTATATTTACACGAAACAGAGCTATACCGCATAAGAGGGATTTCGTTCGGTTACACCAACTGGGGGCTTGAACGGGCTAAACCATTGCTTTAACCCTTCACAAAAGGCGATGGACCATACAATAAGTTAACAAATTGCTCAGCCCTAAGCAGCTTTTGTTCTTGACTTCTGGGAATATCTTGTGAACGCTTCCTTAAGGTAGAAGTGGCATTAATATTCTATCTACATCTCTGCCAAGAGTAATCTCGTGCGCAGGTAGATACCTTGGAAGCCAATATTAGATACTCTTGAGTTTTGGTCACTGTTGGACCACTACTGCAAAGCAGGGGAGGCAATCCGTGACAGTCTCTCACCTCCAGACGGTGGATCTCGCGCCTCCAGAAGGTGGGTCTCGCACCTACAGAAGGTGGGTCCCGCACC
Source organism: Oreohelix idahoensis (assembly GCA_024509875.1). Classification (NCBI taxonomy): domain Eukaryota; kingdom Metazoa; phylum Mollusca; class Gastropoda; order Stylommatophora; family Oreohelicidae; genus Oreohelix; species Oreohelix idahoensis. The sequence continues at coordinate 94,906 of JAMPIV010013004.1, read as the reverse complement.
TGCAGAAGGTGGGTCTCGCACCTGCAAGTGGCTCTCGTACCTCGAGAAGGTGAGGTCTCGCACCTCAAGAAGGTGGGTCTCGCACCTCGAGACGGTGGGTCTCGCACATCCAGAAGGTGGGTCTCGCACCCCCCAGATGGTGGGTCTCGCACCCCCAGAAGGTATGTCTCGCACCCCCCCCCCCCCTAAGAAGGTGGGTCTCGCACCCCTGGTTAAGAAGCACTGGTCTATATGAACATGTCCAAACATCTTTACCGCGGAGATAACTCTATAATAAATATAATATTCTCTGACGTCTAGAAGAATCGTTGCCTATGAAAAACAATCATTAAACGGGTAAAAGAGAAGTTTCCATTGCATTGGGAAATAAATGGAGCTCAAAAGAAATCAAGCCTAACACAAAAATAATAGTCTTCAACTCAAATTCATGTTGGTCCTATAGCGTGGCTCTGAAACACGAGGAACAAAACAAAACAACGACCATCAAGTTACAGACTTTCATAACTGGGGACTTGCGCAGAATTGAAGGATTCAAGTGGTATGATAAGATCACTAGTGTGGAACTGATGACAAGATCACTAATGTGGAACTGATGACAAGATCACTAATGTGGAACTGATGACAAGATCACTAATGTGGAACTGATGACAAGATCACTAATGTGGAACTGATGACAAGATCACTAATGTGGAACTGATGACAAGATCACTAATGTGGAACTGATGACAAGATCACTAATGTGGAACTGATGACAAGATCACTAATGTGGAACTGATGACAAGAACCAGTGGTACAAGAGGTGAGAAGGAGACGCTGCTGATGGATAGGACATTCATTAAGGAAACTTGCTGATAGATAGGACATTCACTAAGGAAACTTGCTGATAGATAGGACATTCATTAAGGAAACTTGCTGATAGATAGGACATTCATTAAGGAAACTTGCTGATAGATAGGACATTCATTAAGGAAACTTGCTGATAGATAGGACATTCATTAAGTAAACTTGCTGATAGATAGGACATTCATTAAGTAAACTTGCTGATAGATAGGACATTCATTAAGGAAACTTGCTGATAGATAGGACATTCATTAAGGAAACTTGCTGATAGATAGGACATTCATTAAGGAAACTTGCTGATAGATAGAACATTCATTAAGTAAACTTGCTGATAGATAGGACATTCATTAAGGAAACTTGCTGATAGCATTACACGGTAATCCTTGTTCTAGAATCCCCAGGATAAAAGAAGCAGAGAGTAAAGAACAGACGGAGAAGAGAACTGGAGACTGACAAGAAAGGAATAAGGAAGACAAGGGAAGACCATGAGATGATGACAAGGGAAGACCATGAGATGATGACAAGGGACAGGAAGACTCGGCATCAGTTTATTCAGGGCCTATGCTCCTTGGGGAGCTGAAAAATGATGATGATAAGACTTCATACAACATGGAGGGTACATCGTCTGCCAGCCACTTGTCATGGAAGGTACATCGTCTGCCTGCCACTTGTTATGGAATGTACATCGTATGCCTGCCACTTGTCATGGAAGGTACATCGTCTGCCTGCCACTTGTTGTGTTGTCACTAGCAAAACCTCCGCACTTACATTATGTTATGTATGCGTACACATGTCCTTTCTCCTGTTAATGTGATACTAATACCGCATCTTAGTTGTCTGTTATTACATCTTTTGTATTAGTTTAGGTCAGGGGTTGGCATAAAGTAGATCCCGATCTACGGTTAGATAAAAGGGGATAGTGTGGCATATCTCTAGGTGATGGAGGAGGTAAAGAAAAAAAATTTAAAAATTTCGGACTAGCCCTATCCCACCAGCATTTAATAACACGGTAACTCTAGGAATAAATTTACTTGTTCCATGTTCCCAATCAAAACTCATGAGCTATCTTACAAACATTCATTTTAATCGTGAGCTGCAGTGAGACATGACGGCGATTGTCTGATTCTGAAGATAAAGTCTACGTCGCGTGTACCTTGGTCTTCCTTTACCTTCCCTACCCTAGGAATTCAAGAACAACTGTGTGTATGCTGGTTTTACAAAAAAATTAAGGCGTTAAAAAACGTGCTAACCGAACCTCAACTACTCAGTTCAACATGACACGGAATTCCCAAAATACAAGCTGAATATGTTTGCACAGTTATATTGCGTTTCCGCCCGATTATTAATAATAATGGTAAAAAAGGTTCACACGAACAACAAACTCCAAGTTGTCTGGGCGTGATAGCAACAAGAGATATATATTGTAATGGTGGTGTGGAAATATATATGTAATGGTGGTCTAGGAATTCAAAGTAACAATGAAATCTTAGACTGAAAGATAGGATTAAATGTGGCTATTGGATACTTAGACCGTTGTTTGACAACAGAAGAGTTTGGTAGGCCCTGCCTTGATTTGGTAGGGAGGTGTCGGGAAGATAGGAATAAGAATGGCTGCTAATGAAGTAGAAAATGGTAGTTACCAAGAAATGTTCACCGCCCCCTCCCCCCGTAGTCCAGTCCCCGGGAGTCTATGAGAAGATAAAGAAAGAATACGCCTACTGCCTTCAAGCATGTCGCAAGAGGCTGATGTGAGGTTGTGCACGCGGGCTGACAACCCTATAATTTAAAAATGTTGGCATACGTTTTCTGAAGACTAAGCTCTCTTGGGAAGGTGAAAGGAAATGAATATTGATTGTAGACGTCGTGGGACGAATCACGCTACACGAGAAAATAAACTACCCCGCAGTAAACGCTACACTCCACGTCCTAGTGCAGCCGACTGCTGTTGTTTCAAATGTTTTAAATTTTTAAAATGAAAATAGTGAAGATAACCTTTTAGGAAAGTGTAGCGGTCCGATGTCCGGTTTTGTGCTCCTGCGAACTTGGGATTTTCACCAGACATCAGCGACAGTAGATCCCTGATAAATTATCTTCCCTACAGTCACTGTGGGTTTAAGTGCAGTAAGAGAACTGACAAGGACTAAAATCTATGCATGACGTTTCAGTATCTATATTCATTCATTTATATTACCCTTAGCTCCATGTGGAGCTCAGGCCTTCAACCAAGTTCAAGCACTTCTGTCCCGGGGTATCCGTTTTAGATCTTCCTATATCTTCTTTATTCCTTTAATGTCTGTTTTCTATTTCCTTCTCCTTATATTTAAATTTATATGACCAATAGGGGGCTGCTGTATCACTGGCAGGAAAAGTCTTTTGTTTTATATACGAGATATATATATATATACGAGGTTATCTTCCCTTCCAGTCATTACTGACCATAGGAGCGTACCTCCAGAAATAACTTTCGGTGGCACGAGGTTGGGCAATTGTAGATCGAGCTGTTGCCCGTGCAGCAAGACCCGGCCTGGACGCCAGAGGAACGGTCTGGCCGCTACAATTTGACACCAGTAGCAACCGCCTGTCATTAGTAGGATGCGGAACTTGCCTTCCAATTCATCTTCCCTTTTAGTCATTTGTGACTATATAAGGGAAACAGACGCCTCGAGAGCAGAGGGTCTGTGGGAAATCCGGACATTTTGCGTCCCTTTCAGACATTGCTGAATATATAAGGGACGCAGACACCTCGAGGCTCGAAGGTCTGAGGGGAGTGCCGGACATTGTGCGTCCCTTCCAGTCATTTCTGACTTTATAAGGGACGCTGGCACCTCAAGGCCCAACGGTCTGAGGAGGATGTCGGACTGTGCGAGAGATCTGGGAACGGACACATCTTTCTGTCTTTGTTGCAAAAACTGGGAGGGCCAGGAGACGGGGCACCACGCAGTCAATAAAGACAGAAGTTCGCCTGGTAAGCAAGTATTAGCTCTAGAATTGCCACAGTTATCCAAGTAGGATCGTGTCATCTAAAGAACCTCGACTGATTTAATGAGCCATTCGCGGTTTCACCGTGAGACAGTGTGAACTTAGACATGCATGGCTTAATCATGAGACAAGCATATGACTACTGGCAGGATCAACCAGGTAACTGTCTGAACAGACGTGCGTCTTCTTCGACCATTTCGTCGCTCGCGCGGAAGGGGGGGGGGGGGGGGGGGGGGGGAGACGGTGCTCTGTGCAGAGCGGATCCCGGCGGCCCCGGCGATTTTATTCTTGCTAGAACCACTGGCCGCCTGCCGACAAGACGTTCCCCTAGTCGGACAGGACGAAAGCGACATCAGCTTACTGACTGCCGGCCCACGGCTCATTGCGAGAGCGGGGCCGTTTTCGAGACTGTTGTCGAGCCACGATACGGAGATGCGACGGCTTGCTAACATCACGATCGGGGGCTGCGATTTACGGACACAGGAGCCAAACTACTACCTCGCTAACCGATGAATTGGATTTAATAATATAAGTGTTTACAAGTTTACATATTTGGAATCTTTATTCATTTTCCTATGAATCCATGCTGGTCATTAATTCATACCTGTCAACCTCCTGAGACAAAAATATGTCATCATCATCATCAGTTGCCATCTCCACAACGAAGGTTGGCTGTAATGGATCTCCAACGTCTTCTGTCTCTTGTCTTGATGGTGCACTCTGATAGACTCTTTCCTGTCCATCTCTTGATGTTGTCTTCCCACTTATAGCGCTGTCTTCCCCTTGCACGTTTGCCTTCAACTCTCCCTTCTGTTATGGTCTTCTGCAAGGTGTTATGCCTTTTTATGTGGCCAAAGTATTTTAGCTGTCGAACTTTGACCTCCCTCATTAGTTCTCTTTTCATACCTAGATTTTCTAGGACCTCCTTATTTGTTTTCATCTCTTTCCATGAGATACGCCCCATTCTTCTATATATCCACCATGTATATCCAAAAATATGTACGCCGGACCAAAAAAAATCCTTACAAACACCCAAAAATCCTTAGCAAAAAATGTATTAATATATTATACACAATACAGTTTTAAAACGAGAAATGACATATACAAATCTATTAGCATTTGAATTAGTGTGGTATAAAACATGCTAATAGTCTCATGCTGTTCTTTACATATAAAAAAACTTAGTGATCATGAGGTACTATTCTTTCGATGCACAGTGTTTTGCATTATAATCAACACATGCACTTTTAGCACTTTGCAGAATTGCATTTGTGGGCTTAAAGTCTGCACAGCATGTATCAATGTTAATCTTACACTGTAAAAAAGAAGTGAGTGTGTCTGCATTCATGGACCTCCTGCAGTCTGTGTGGATTTTTTTATTAAAAAATAAAGCAGCAAAGTTTACGCAAACAAACTTTTTTTCTAGTTATGTAGGGCCGACACAGAATATTATGACATTAATTTACTGGAAATATTCAAATGATCAAAATATAACTAGAAAGATTAAGAGAACGACAAAAAAAAAAACAAAATATACAACAAAGCAAAGCAAACAGCTAACAGCAACAACAACAAAAAATTTAACAAATTATGAACAGAATATCAAATCTAGGAAGAAAAACGTAGCACCAAAAATTTACAAAATTATTTAAGAGTTGGTAGCCTAGACCAGTGATAATAGATTGCGACTTTATTAAAAAATAAAGCAGCGAATCTCGACCGCTGAAATAAAGTAGGTAGGCCTACTCAATGCAAATAAACTTTATTTTTCTACTTTTGTAGGGCTTACACAAAATTTTATGATATTAATTTATTGGAAATATTGAAATGGTCAAAATATAACTGGAAAGATTAAGAGAACGATAAAAATAAAATACAACGAAGCAAAGCAAAGCAACAGCAAAAAATAAAAAAAATTAACTAAATTGTGAACAGAATATTAATCTATGAAGAAAAAATGTACTACCAAAAATTTACAAAATTATTATTTAAAAATTGATAGCCTAGACCAGTGATAATAGATCGCCGCTTTATGAAAAATAAAGCAGTGAATCTCGATCGCCGGAATAAAAAAGTAGGTCTACTCAACGCAAACAAACTTTTTTTTAGTTATGCAGGGCCTACACAGAATATTATGACATTAATTTATCGGAAATATACTGAAGGGCAAGATATAACTGGAAAGATTAATACAGCGATTAAATTGCAACAAAGCAAAACAACGGCAATATTTAACCAAGTTATAGGTACTTAGCTTTTTTTAAACAAATTGGCGTCGAAGTGTCTTGGCAAGCGTGGCTGATAACAGGTAACTTTAAAAATTCGTCATGTCACGCTGAAAGTCGAAAGTGTTTGAGGCCGAATTCAAAGTTTTGCCGAATTGTTGGGTATAAAAGGATTTGATTGGTTGCTGCGAGAGACTTCAGTTTAAAAACAGACGCCGAGATTCCCGGAATAAAAAAATTGGTTTAAAAAGAACCTGGGTTAGAAAATATTTTCTGATTTAAAATTTTAAAAAACTTAGGTTGGAAAATATTTTTAGAATTTAAAAAAAAAAAAAAAAAAAAAAATTCGTTTTTTTTTGGGAGGGAGGAAAAATCCGTACAACGAGTCTGTACGGCCGTACACTGTTAAAAGTATCAAAAATATGTACATTGTACGACAAATTCGTACAGGTTGACAGGTATGTTAATTTGTACATTTGATTGTTATGAAATTCATTGCATTCTGTGCAGGCAAGAGAGAAAACCAAAAATGCAACCTATAAAAAAATTCATTCACACTATCCTCAGTATCTGGTATGTCCACTGTGTGCTTGCAAACAAGCTTGGCAGCGGCTCCGCATGGAACGCACAAGTCTCTGAAGGAAATTCCGGGGAATCAAGTTCCATTCACGTGTAAGAGCAGCTTCGAGCTGTTGCAGATTAGCTGGAGAACCTTGCCTGTAGACTCTGCGTCCAAGCTCGTCCCACAGATGTTCTATAGGGGACATGTCTGGTGATAGGGCAGGCCAATCAATCGTCACAATGTTCTGCTGCTGTAGATATTGCTGCGTAATGCATGCGGTGTGCGCACGTGCGTTATCCTGCTGGAGAAGCTGCAAGTCTGGATAATTTGTGAACGCAGGAGCAACCAATGCATCCAGAACCTCATCTCGATATGTCACAGCATTAACATTTCCATGGAAGACGTGAAGAGGCAAGCGATGGTGAAAACTGAATCCTCCCCAAATGTGAATACTGCCACCTCCAAATCGGTTGTGCTGACGAACACAACAATCTGCAATGCGCTCTCCACACCGTCGCCAAATCCGCATACGTCCATCAGCAAAGGATATGTTGAATCTGCTCTCGTCTGTGAATATGACAGTATTCCACTGCAGTCTAGTCCATCTGACATGTTGCTCTGCCCATTGCAGGCGCTGCTGACGATGTCTGTGAGTCAAGTTTGGCCCAACATAAGGTCGTCTTGCAGTAAGGCCTGTATCTCCGAGTCGTCGTATGACTGTCATGGTTGGCCACTCCGAAGTCTATCCCGGGAACTGCCAGTGGTTCCGTAACGTTCATTGAGATGTACAATAGTTCTGTGGTGGCAATTCATCCTTCTGGCAATGGCCAGCGAGCTCATTCCGGTCTCCAACATACCAATGGCTCGCTGGCGGTCGTTTTCAGATAGTCGTGGTATTTCAAGCACGTGTACTGGGTGTTTTGTCTCAACGGCCTTTTAATACCGAGTATACTGCCACAACGCGTACACATTTTCAGGGTCATAGCTGTTGGGAATCGTGTTGCACGTGTAACTTTCAATGTTTTCATGTAGTCTGTACACAAACCCGTGCGTTGAATCATGCACTTTCCATTCCAGCAGCCATTCGCTCTCTACCTCATGACAAATACGGGGAAAATCCATTCCCACACTTTTTTTTCCAGCTTCTTGGCATCAGTATATATAATAGTGGTGCGTTTTTAATGTGCTTCAATATATATAGTTCCAAAGGTTGTTACAGCCGGGAGTTGTAGTGAGGATAAGCTCTCACTGCAGATAAATGCTTCTATGGCACGCGCCTCAAGCAGCCTCTGACAACCAAGTTCAGCTCCCGGCCTTCACGTGTGGCTCAATTTGAGCCCGGCGGAACTGTTTTCACTGACGGGAGAAGGGGCAAAGGCGAGCGACTGGCACCTTAAAACCAGCAGCTTCGGGCAGATAGGGCTCGTGATCCTTGGTTGGTAGCTTATCTAAGAGAAGGAACTCTGAATTCAAACAACCGCTGCCTTGCGGGAATATCCATTTATGGAATTGGCTTTGGGAGTAAACCCTGAGGATAAATCCGGAGTCGGAGTCCCTAAGGCAGTCTATTGTCGATTCGACATTATTCTAGCAACTCCTGCGACGTGGCTGGTACCAAACTGTATCGGCTACTGCCGTTCCTTTGGATCTACCAGCTGTGTGGAGAGGGGGAACATGCTGCATGGGCAACAGCTTGATCTCCATATAACTGTGCCCAAGCTCGCGCCCTGGAGAGGACACTCCAGCTTCACCCTATAGGTGTCGGCAAAACACGGGAAGTAGCAGTTACCGGTTATAAGCATTTTGCCCAATTGGCGTAGGGCATGGCGCCAGGGGCTACTTCCGACAGTGGGAGAGGTTCTAGGATCTCACTGGACAGCTACCGCCCGCTTCAAGCTGGGCAGCCCCCAGTCAATAAGGTGTTGTCCCGCCACTGTCTGCTTTCCCCATTGGGTGCATGGGGATTAGGGTCAAACCCGAACTGTGGACAAAAAATTTTGCACCAAGCAATTATCAGAATAATAGAAATAAGCAACTCTCAGATTGGGATGCTGGAACGTCCGGACTATGTTGACTGGACTATCCGAAAACCTACAGAACGTAAACGATGTAAGGAAGACAGCCATAATTAATGATGAGCTTAAGCGACTTCAGGTGGATATAGTTGCACTTCAGGAAACGAGCTGGAACGGTGAGCGAGAAGGACTACACATTTTATTGGCAAGGGAAAGATCTTAATAAAACAAGAGAGCACGGAGTAGGTTTTGCGGTAAAAAAATCGCTAACTAAAATGGTAGAACCAGGCGAGAATGGATCAGAACGCCTGTTAACGCTCCGCCTGCAAACTAGCACAGGTCCCATCACCCTTGTCAGTTGTGGTAAGTTGGGATTATATAAATATTTATAGGGGACTTAGTGTACTGACTGAGATCCCCTGTGAAGGTATCTGTACCTAATAAGTGTGGTGTATTACAGATGACCTTACTTTGCTACCACATTTAGACCTCAATCAGACTTATTCTGGAATATTGTGATGACTACGTTGAATGTCTAGGGTTATGATAGTGATGAAGTGTAAGTTCACAACAACCAACAGACAGATACACACTTTAATTAAGATTCACAACACTTTACAACACTATGACAAGCACATACATATAACACTCTAGAAGACTAGCTTAAGTAAGTCAGGTGTTAACTTTTAAATTATGTATTAATTCCTTTCAATAATAGATATCCTGATCCAACTACAGAATGAATCAGGAATCACAATCAAATGTAAACACAATGTGTATGTACACAATTTATACAAAGGATCTTTGTCCTGACATTTAATATTATTACAATATGTGTGTAGGGCTATGATGTAGTCTTATGAGGTAATACTGGCTTTTGAAGCTAGGTTGTTGTTTGTCATCACGACTTCATGTGTTTGTTACTGGTGGAAATAATATTGAAGGGATCACAGTTCTTTTATTTTGTAAAACAATACTGTCCCTCTTGATTTATTATTACAGTCAATTTTAGAGTGGGTTATATAAGGGTGAGCTGCTCTGGCTGACGCATGGTTATTTGAATACCCCTGGAAAGGAGTCTGCAGCCTCTGGAATAAGACCCAGGTGTGTACCACGGGCCCTGAAATAAGAAGGTTGTACCTCCTTCTTCAGAACTAATATATATATATAATCTATTTCCACACTGAAGTACAGGACATTACAAACACAGAGTTCAGCGCTGTAGGCCAACTGCCAGCTTCTCATGTGACAATATACACCAGTATTCCTCTCCCTAATGGTTACAACGCCTCTGCAATTCCAGCGTTAATTCCTTCTATATAATAGGATAGGTGTCATGTTACTATTTGGCAATCCCATATATGCCTATGCAGTTATACTCCTCTCTGACAAGCTTTTACATGGTGGAGCAATATCTAGGCTTTGCCTTCTGTTTGCTACTGAACCACACACATACAGACACAATTTATCATTTCATATTCAATTTTCATATAATATATATATATATATATATATATATATATATATATATATGGAAATATGTCTAGCTTACCACAATTCAAGGAAATATACACAAGTAACGTTGACTGGCGATGAATTTTGGCACAATTTCGATCTGCCTTATCCCAGGCTTTTATTTAGAAAAATATTAGCTTGCTCTCAACGCACTTGCTTCTCACAAAATGTATTTCAAAACTGGCCCTGAACTGACGCTTCTATTCGACTATATCGAACGCTCTAACCAATGAGACCATGTTTACAAAAGCCTTTGAAAAAACTTTACCCATCTTACACGTAGCCATTAGCAACTGTGATGGGGCCGAAAAGGAGACGCCCGCCCCCTACCTGTTTCTAGGCAGATTTATCGCCCATATTTTAGAAGTGCGCCTAGTATGTAAAAATTCTGACGAGATAAGGAAGATTGATGAAAAGGCCGTAATAATCCCTTGAAATTAATTGTGGTGTATAGTTGTGAATCATATTTGATACTCGTGTGTTATATTAAATAGCTGTAGGTTTTATTTGTGTTTTCGCTATTCCTAAAGCGATAATCGCGTGTGATATTTAAGTAGCCAAGATTAATACGCCCAGCGCGCAGTAGTTGAGTGATTAGCCTAGTGCCTATAAAAAGAGATAGCGAACCAGCAGCGGGCCTTCTTAAAGTATCAGTCCAGACAAGAGAGAACGAAACGAGGCGCCCTGTGTACCCACACAGAAGAACACAAAGACATGACACGTGAGTTAATTTAAATTAGAATTAGTTTTATATAATTCGGAAATAATATCGATGTGGCTATTTTAATGTTGAGTGATATAGATAGATGTGTTTCCAAAGGAAATATCTTTTTAGGACATTATAATTTAGTCTTGAAATGATAGATGAGTGAAAATAATGTTTGATAGGTTTTATTAGGCACGCAAAGCCCAACTCACAGATGTGAGAGTTTAAGAGCAATTATGTCAGTCATCAGACCGGGCAAGAAAGGCAAATTTAGTAGGGAGCTATTTCATACATGAAACTGGACAGAGAAGCGATTTTTTACTTTAATTTAGATGATATTGACTGTTATCAGGATGGCAACCACGTGGTCATGAAAGGCGGCGCGTCACCATGTGTGATTGTATAAAGAAGACACCAGTTTTATATTGTGTGAATTGACACGTGGGTGGGAAGCAGATTAAGATAATTTTCCCCAGTAAAGGAAAGAGATAGTTTTCGTGTTAATGCCAGTTTTGTTAAAGTCAAGAGTAATTATTTTATTTCTTTAATGTAAAAGTAATTGAGTGTATTTCACGATAGCCTACTTATCATAATTCTACTGTATATATTTAATGAGTTACTGTGAGGTGAGAATATGTATTTATATTTCTGGAGAGCGCGAGGCCACTCCTTTGTTGAGACATGTGTTTCTCTGGTTGCTCCTGGCGGAGCATGGAAACACCAATGTGGCTGGTGTCTATCACAAGCCGACAAGAAGCATTTTTATGCTATTGCAGTGGTTGTTTCGGTAACGATGTGTTTCATGTGATGAGATTCCCAGTCGCACTGGTGGTCATATACGACACGCTTGTTGCCAGGCGCACCAGTCGTCACATACGACATGCTTCAGAATGCAGTAACGAATACTGATGTGGATCGGTTACGAGGTAGTAGCTTATTCTCATTACTGAGAGTATTTGTTGTACATATAGTTGAATATTATTTTATGTCCATTTTATGATTATTTAATTATGGTTATGTGAGGAATGGTTGTGAGAGCACGTGGGCTCACTTCAAGATATATATTTCTCTTCTCCGCTCCTGAGGGAGCATGGGGCCAACAGTGTGGTTTGCCTTCATATTAAGCATTCAGATGCTCGGGCAGTAGTGGTTTTGGTAGCAATCTGTGTTACATGGTGAGGTTGCCAGCCTCATGCACAATACCATACTAGTCGCATTGGACAACACACATGAGTGTGTTTGTGTGTGATAGTTGAGTGTGTCAGGTGGCGGCGTGGGACAGTTTGACAGGTGAGAGCGTGGTGTTTCTCATTCAGTATTATATTATGATTTTAACTATTCTGTGCTTTGTTTGCTTCTTCAGATTAGCATCGGGCACTGTTGGGTGTTTTGTTTTGTTTAGTTTCGTTTTGTTATGTTCGCTAGTTTATTTGTTTAATGTTTGCTTTGTCACTGAATGGGTTGTAAAAATAAATATAGCCCCTGCCTCTAGAATCAAGAGTTTTATTGTTGTTCGGGTCGGTTCGAGTGTGACAAGAGAGTGATCACACATCACAATATAATCATCATCGTCATCTCGCCCACCCTATCACACAACCATAATAGTATTTGCAGTCCGACTAATCAAGTTTTGCCTTACATATTACTACAGCCAATCAAATCGTATCTAACTTGTTGGCCTCATTTCCCCTAAAGCAGTGTTTTCCAAACGTGCCATTATGAGCAAATATGATCTTGTGCTGTCAGACAACCTCACTATAGTATTTTGGCTATAATTTATTAAGTACTAGACTATTTGCGTAACACATAACATATTCTTTGTCAGCAAGTCTTAAGGTACAAGAATATATAAGTTTAATGGGGTTAAGTGGCTTCGTTCAAAATATGTATTATTCTAGGATAGTCGTGTATTTGATTTTTATTTTTCGAACCGCCACCTGTTCTGCCTTTTCGACTGTTCTGTCAGTATAAAGTCAAGATTTCAGACGTAAAACAGTATTGTGTCATGTTTCCTAATAAGCATTAAACATGTTTTCAAAACCTAACCTTGTATTGGTAGTGTTTTTTATTACTGTTTATTTGAAAAAATCAGGTCTTCATGCCTTTCGCGTTCACTTTTTAATCGCGAGACACGTGGGATTGGCATTCCTCCGTGCATCTCTCTCTCTCTCTCTTCTAAGCCCGTCTGTCTTTTAGGTTAACGTAGTGTATATAATGACCTTAATGTAATATTATATCTAGGTCATTAAGCAGTGTGTCTATCAAGGTCGTATAAGAAATACAGTACCAGTTTTATTTTTAGAAACGCGTGTAGTTTATGTAGACAGAGGAGAAAAAGGGGTTTTCTGGTTCAGCCATTATGGCGTTCTATAACACAGGCGTACGCTATTGTGACCGCACTGTTCTTTTACCATTCTTCTTTCTTTCTATTGAATTACTTCGTTAGGCTTTACATTTATTTTCTAATTTATATATGTGGATTAGAATTTTTCACGACAAATTCTCCCCACTTAAAACAGACATCATATGTCAGTCCATAATTCTATATACACATAGAGAAATTTAATATTATTCCTGGTGATCACGGTGATTCTCATCACACGGATGGCGGCTTAGAAAATCTGCAGCAACGTTTTGCTGATTTTATTTTCATCATGGATTAATGCAGGTGGGTCACTTCAAAGTAAGCACTACTGACGAAGGTTGCGTCAGACCTCTGCAATCCAGGAATCCATTTCAGATATGTTACTGAACAGCTGCAAGTGTTACTGCTTGTCTTAAGGCTACTTAGCAATCAATATTCACCATTTCTCTTCTCTGAGTCTGCTCAACGACATGTCCCGAGAATATTAGATGTTCCTCAAATTGTACGTTATGAGAAGTTGATCTATATGGTGATATCTGAGTTGTGTAGGGGATCCAATAATTTTCTCATCATTCTAGAGAAGACACTAGGCGCATTCTTCAATCCAAATGGCAATCTGTTAAATTCATAGTGTTCCTCTGAGGTACTAAAAGCTAGATACGGTCTAACCTCAGGCTTTACTGGAATCTGATAGTATCCTTTGCTCAGATCCACTTTTGAGAAATATTTAGCTTTATTTAGCCTGGCAAACAACTGATTTGTATCCGGCAATGGATCCACCTGACCTTCTGTGATAGCATTCAGTCTCCTGTAATCTATACAGAGTCTATGTTCTCCAGAGGGTTTTCTTAAGAGTACCACACTGGAACTATACGAAGATTCACTGTGTGAAATGATTCCTTCCTTCAACAAATAGTCTATCTCTTCATTCAAGGCTTTCTCCTTAGCGAAAGGAATCGAATATGCCTTCATACATACAGGTGTGGGGTCTATAAGTCTCATACCATATTCCAATAAGTTTGTATGCCCCGGTCGGTCCGTTAACACCTCTGTATGATCATCTAGAACCTGTTGCACTCTCTCCTTCTGATTTTTCGTTAAATGTGTACTGATTTTCACCTGTGCAGCTGTCTCACAGGGGTGTAATGGATATTCAAATGATGAAAGTGGTTCTTTTTTCATCTCCATTGCAATAGACAAGGTCAACAAATGTGTCTCTTCCTGATTTTCTCTTTCCAAATATTTCTTCAGGAGATTCACATGATAGATTTTTTCTTTCCCCTTCTTATCTATCTTATAATTTGTTCTAGACACCTTCTCTAGAACTGTATATGGACCTTGCCATCCAATTTGCAACTTATTCTGACTACCGGGTAGAAGAAGCAGTACCTTCTCTCCCACAGCCAAATCTCTGTCTTTAGCTTTCTTGTTGTAATCGGCAGCATGTTTTTTCCTGGCTTGTCTCAAATTTTCATTGGCAAGTTTCCAGCCAGTTTTTAAACGAGTGGTCAGCTCATTCACATATTGGTATGATGATGTAATATTTTCCTCTGCCTTTTCATCAGTCCACGTTCTTAACAGAGCTACATATGGACTTTTAAATTCACAAACTTATTTCTCCTGGCACATGTCAGGTCCTTTCCACTCGAAGCTCTGTAGTGATGATTTTTCTTCCCAGAATCATCATGCACAAAACGACCGCTACCAATTTTTTTTCGTGGGGCTTTCTCCCCACTTAGAATTCTTGATGAGAGATTTCCTCTCTACATCTTCTTCCTCCAGTTTACATAAGTCCGATTGAGGGATTTTCGGCTTATCCTGGGGTAAGACATCTTTTTGCACTCTCTGCATAGTGGCCATTGTAAAACAGTCAATTGAAGATTGTCCGTGAAAAGGGGCTTCCCAATCCACTCGGTCCACTTTATTATTCTTTCTATTGTCAGGCCTACGTTTGCCCAGTGGCGTGTCCAGGTCCTGATCAATGTTCCCACTTGTGGGTGTTCCCTCATGTGCTATGCTACACCTTTCTACAAAATTCACAATGTCCCACCTTGCCTTGGGCCAATAATAATTTTGAGCTACCTTTTGGATGATGGTACCTATCTTCTCATGGTCCCCATCGTTTCTCACATGTAAGCTCCTTATTAAGTCTGCCCTATACCTTTTAGGAAGTACCAGCTGTCCCTGACCTTTGGATCTAGTTCCGGTCTTCCGGTATATCAGTTTGTTTTTCATATAGAAGTCTCCTTTTCCTGGAGGTGTGTGACAATTGGACAATTTTCTAAAACAAGGCTTGAGGGTCTTATCCCCAGCCTGCGCCTTCCTCATCTCTTCTGGAGTGGTATTTATCATAATATCCTCCTCCTTTCTTGAGGTCGACCTGACCTGAAGGGTGGCCATTACTATAGGATTCCTTCTACAACGGTCAGTGTCATGATTGTCCATCCGACAATTTTTACACCACCTCCTTCCTTGGTTGAAAGATTTTCTTTCATCATATTTCCTTTCATCGAATTGTGGGGTTTTATTTTTATTTTCATACCGTGGCCTATCAAACTGGTGCTTACCTTTGTTCTGATCTCTATGATCAAATTTATTAAAGTTTTGTGGTGCCTGATAATAGTCTACCTGTTTCTTTTTATTACCTGTTACCTCTGCTTGAGCTGCCTGATATCTTTCAGCAACATTTAGTAACTCACCCAGCCTCTCTGCACCTTGTTCCATGAGAAACTTTCTCAGGTCTGGAGCCATGGACTCTCTTAGTTGTTCTATAAGGATCATTTCCTTAAGATCTTGGGTTTTCCCCAGAGCCGTCCATTTCTCCAAGTATGTCTCTAACCGTGCAGAGAACTGGTGATAAGTCTCACCCGACAGTAGTTTAGCATTCCTAAATTTTTTTCTATAAAATTCTCCATTCTTTTCATATCTTAACAAAAGAGCCTGCTTTAACATGTCATAATTGTCTTGATCATCTCTGCTCATTTTGGCAAAAAACATCATAAGCTGTACCACGAAGCCCTTGTGATAACTTTAAGCTCCACCTTTCTCTCTCTAACCCATACGTGGTAGCTAATAGTTCATATCTATTTAGATAGCTCTCGATATCATGGTCTTTCTCAACAAAATGATCTAAATGAAAACTCATAGCTGAGGTTGAGGCTCCCTGACTAGCAGTGGCATCAGAGGTAAAAGGACTGGCACCATTTTCAGGAGCATGGCCTTGAAATTCCAACTCCCTTAGTCGTAACTCATGTTCCCTTTGTAATCTCTTCTCCTCCTTTTCTGCTTCTCTTTCTGCAGCCAATCGCTTGTCTTCCCTTTCTGCAGCCTGCCTTCTTTCCTCTGCCTCCAATTTCTTAGCCTCAGCCTCCAATGCCCTAGCCTCTTTGTCAGCCTCAATCTGCAGCCTCTTAATTTCTTTTTCAGCTTCTAACTTTCTTTCAGCTTCTTTCTCTAATCTTTCAGATTCTAATTTTCTTTCTGCTTCAAATTTTCTTTCTTCACGTTCAATAAATTTGTCACATTCAGTTGTGACATAAGCAATCATAATTTGCCCGTCCATTCCCAACTCTTTAGCAGCCTGCATAGCAGCAGATCGAAACTTTGCCAGGTCGGCCATTTTCTAACAGGCAAATTTATACAATGTCTAACCAAACAATTCAATCTATGACTAATTATACTAAGGACAACCACAAGCACTGAGAGCTCAACCTTATTTATTTTCCACCCAAGAATACCTTTTTAATTTTTATAATTCCCAGAAGTAAATTACCCCCAATATATGTAATAGGAGAGGATTCAAAATCCCGGACAGGACCCCAATATATGTGGTAAGTTGGGATTATATAAATATTTATAGGGGACTTAGTGTACTGACTGAGATCCGCTGTGAAGGTATATGTATCTAATAAGTGTGGTGTATTACAGATGACCTTACTTTGCTACCACATTTAGACCTCAATCAGACTTATTCTGGAATATTGTGATGACTACGTTGAATGTCTAGGGTTATGATAGTGATGAAGTGTAAGTTCACAACAACCAACAGACAGATACACACTTTAATTAAGATTCACAACACTTTACAACACTATGACAAGCACATACATATAACACTCTAGAAGACTAGCTTAAGTAAGTCAGGTGTTAACTTTTAAATTATGTATTAATTCCTTTCAATAATAGATATCCTGATCCAAAAACAGAATGAATCAGGAATCACAATCAAATGTAAACACAATTTGTATGTACACAATTTATACAAAGGATCTTTGTCCTGACATTTAATATTATTACAATATGTGTGTAGGGCTATGATGTAGTCTTATGAGGTAATACTGGCTTTTGAAGCTAGGTTGTTGTTTGTCATCACGACTTCATGTGTTTGTTACTGGTGGAAATAATATTGAAGGGATCACAGTTCTTTTATTTTGTAAAACAATACTGTCCCTCTTGATTTATTATTACAGTCAATTTTAGAGTGGGTTATATAAGGGTGAGCTGCTCTGGCTGACGCATGCTTAACTTAGGTGTCGACGGCAGGAAAACTGTCTCCTCTGCTTGCTTGCTTCTCAGTTATCTTGAAATACACCACTGGTCGATATATTGGACAAGGAGTCTGCTGCCAGCCCTCTGGATCCAGCAAAACTCAGACCAGGTGCTGCTCTAATACTTCAGTACCACGGTCCCTGAAATAAGAAGGTTGTACCTCCTTCTTCAGAACTAATATATATAATCTATTTCCACACTGAAGTACAGGACATTACAAACACAGAGTTCAGCGCTGTAGGCCAACTGCTAGCTTCTCATGTGACAATATACACCAGTATTCCTCTCCCTAATGGTTACAACGCCTCTGCAATTCCAGCGTTAATTCCTTCTATATAATAGGATAGGTGTCATGTTACTATTTGGCAATCCCATATATGCCTATGCAGTTATACTCCTCTCTGACAAGCTTTTACATGGTGGAGCAATATCTAGGCTTTGCCTTCTGTTTGCTACTGAACCACACACATACAGACACAATTTATCATTTCAGAATTTTCATATATATATAATCATATATATCATATATATATATATATATATATATATATATATATATATATATATATATATATATATATGTATGTATATATATACATATAGGAAATATGTCTAGCTTACCACAATTCAAGGAAATATACACAAGTAACGTTGACTGGCGATGAATTTTGGCACAATTTCGATCTGCCTTATCCCAGGCTTTTATTTAGAAAAATATTAGCTTGCTCTCAACGCACTTGCTTCTCACAAAATGTATTTCAAAACTGGCCCTGAACTGACGCTTCTATTCGACTATATCGAACGCTCTAACCAATGAGACCATGTTTACAAAAGCCTTTGAAAAAACTTTACCCATCTTACACGTAGCCATTAGCAACCATAATAGTATTTGCAGTCCGACTAATCAAGTTTTGCCTTACATATTACTACAGCCAATCAAATCGTATCTAACTTGTTGGCCTCATTTCCCCTAAAGCAGTGTTTTCCAACTTGCCATTATGAGCAAATATGATCTTGTGCTGTCAGACAACCTCACTATAGTATTTTGGCTATAATTTATTAAGTACTAGACTATTTGCGTAACACATAACATATTCTTTGTCAGCAAGTCTTAAGGTACAAGAATATATAAGTTTAATGGGGTTAAGTGGCTTCGTTCAAAATATGTATTATTCTAGGATAGTCGTGTATTTGTTTTTTATTTTTTTATTTTTCGAACCGCCACCTGTTCTGCCTTTTCGACTGTTCTGTCAGTATAAAGTCAAGATTTCAGACGTAAAACAGTATTGTGTCATGTTTCCTAATAAGCATTAAACATGTTTTCAAAACCTAACCTTGTATTGGTAGTGTTTTTTATTACTGTTTATTTGAAAAAATCAGGTCTTCACGCCTTTCGCGTTCACTTTTTAATCGCGAGACGACGTGGGATTGGCATTCCTCCGTGCATCTCTCTCTCTCTCTTCTAAGCCCGTCTGTCTTTTAGGTTAACGTAGTGTATATAATGACCTTAATGTAATATTATATCTAGGTCATTAAGCAGTGTGTCTATCAAGGTCGTATAAGAAATACAGTACCAGTTTTATTTTTAGAAACGCGTGTAGTTTATGTAGACGGAGCAGAAAAAGGGGTTTTCTGGTTCAGCCATTATGGCGTTCTACAACACAGGCGTACGCTATTGTGACCACACTGTTCTTTTACCATTCTTCTTTCTTTCTATTGAATTACTTCGTTAGGCTTTACATTTATTTTCTAATTTATATATGTGGATTAGAATTTTTCACGACATCAGTGTGTATGCTCCTACTCTGTACTCTGCCTCAGAAGCTAAAGATGAGTTCTACGAGAATCTAGCAGCAGTCATCAAAAGCATACCTAGGCAAGAACAGCTTGTTCTCCTTGGTGACTTTAACGCTAGAGTGGGTGCCGATAATGTTTCATGGCCTTCATGTCTGGGCAGGTTTGGTATTGGCAAGATGAATGAAAATGGACAACGGCTCTTAGAGCTGTGTGTCCACCATGACCTCTGCGTGACCAACACCTACTTTCAGACAAAACCCCAGCATAAGGTGTCATGGAGACACCCACGATCCAAGCACTGGCACCAACTGGACCTGATTCTCGTCAGAAGGCCACTTCTCAGGTCTGTGCTCTCCACGCGCTCGTACCATAGTGCAGACTGTGATACAGATCACTCCTTGGTTTGCTGCAAAATCAGAGCACAACCAAGAAAACTCTATCATGTCAGACATGAAGGGAAACCACGCATTGATACCAGCAAGATGTCAGACCCTGTCATGATCGCTCAATTTACTGCGACCTTCAAGAAAGTGCTCAGCAGCCCTTAGCATGGTGATACTATTACAGAGAACTGGGAGCATCTACGGAACACCATTCAAAGTACTGCACTTGCCACCTTTGGTAAGAAAACGGCAGTCAAATGACTGGTATGATGCTTCATCAGATGTGATGGCACCTGTCATTGAAGCTAAGGGCAGTGCTATGAATGAATACAAACGTTCACCGAGTGCTAGAACCTTACAGATCCTGAAGGCTACGAGAAGCAAAGTTCAACAAACTGCTCGACGCTGTGCAAATGACTATTGGCTCCAGCTCAGTGAGAGCATCCAGATTGCAGCGCAAACAGGCAACATTAAACAAATGTATGACGGTATAAAGAAAGCACTTGGCCCCCAAAAAAGTAAGACGGCACCGCTAAAAACCATCAGCGGAGAGAAGCTAACCGATAAGGGTAAGCAGATGGAGAGGTGGGTCGAGCACTACTCTGAGCTTTATGCTAGAGAAAATACCGTTACGCCTGCAGCCCTTGATGCTGTCAAATGTCTGCCAACTATGGAGGAGCTGGATGCCTAACCAACATTAGAGGAACTCAGCAAGGCCATTGATAGCTTGGCCTCTGGCAAAGCACCAGGCAGTGATGGGATTCCTCCTGATTTAATCAAATGCTGTAAGAGCACGCTATTACATCCCCTGCACAGGATGCTGTGCCAGTGCTGGGAAGAGACAACTATTCCTCAAGACATGCGAGATGCCAAGATTGTAACACTGTACAAAAATAAAGGAGACAGAAGTGATTGCCATAACTACAGAGGCATCTCTCTTCTTAGTATTGTTGGTAAGGTTTTTGCCAAAGTCGTCTTAATGCGACTACACAAGTTAGCTGAGCGCATATATCCAGAGTCTCAGTGTGGATTCCAAGCTGGTAGATCAACAACAGACATGATCTTCTCTGTCCGCCAGCTTCAGGAAAAATCAAGAGAGCAGAAAAGGCCTTTATATATCGCCTTTATAGACCTCACAAAAGCATTTGACCTGGTTAGTAGGGATGGACTCTTCAAAATCCTCCTGAAAATAGGCTGCCCTTCTAAAATGCTGGAAATGATAAAGTCATTCCATGATGACATGAAGGGAACAGTCCAATATGCTGGAAGCACGTCGCAGCCCTTTGACATACGAAGTGGCGTTAAATAAGGCTGTGTTCTGGCTCCAACCCTCTTCGGGATCTTCTTTGCCTTACTCTTGAAACATGCATTCAGAGATGCAACTGAAGGAATATGCCTTCACACTAGGTCAGATGGCCGTCTGTTTAATCTTTCAAGGCTGAAGGCAAAAACAAAAATCAGAAGGGTCACTATAAGAGACTTGCTGTTCGCTGATGATGCTGCAGTCGTCACTCAAAGCCAACAGGAGCTTCAGAACTTGATGAATCGCTTCACTAAAGCATGCAAGGACTTTGGCCTCACAATAAGTCTAAAGAAAACGAATGTGCTGAGTCAGGATGCGGGTGCTGCACCAGTTATCACTATCGATAACTATGAATTGGCAGTGGTGCACCACTTCACATACCTAGGGTCTACTATCAATGACAAACTCTCACTGGATACAGAAATCGACAGCCGCATTGGCAAAGCTGCAGCTACCTTTGCCCGCCTCACATCGCATGTTTGGGGAAACTCCAAACTCACAATGAAGACCAAAGCTGCAGTATATAATGCCTGCATCACCAGCACACTCCTATATGGCAGCGAGACCTGGACGACCTATGCTAAGCAAGAAAGAAGGCTCAATACCTTCCATTTACGGTGTCTACGCCGCATTCTCAGCATTTCGTGGAAAGATAAAGTGACAAATGTCGAGGTGTTGTCACGTGCTGGCCTTCAAAGTATGTATACACTGCTTAGACAGCGCAGGCTTCGCTGGCTTGGCCATGTTCGCTGCATGGAAGATGATCGCATCCCAAAAGATATCTTCTACGGACAATTAGCAGATGGCAAGAGAACAGTTGGGCGACCACAGCTGAGGTTCAAAGATGTGTGCAAGAGAAATATGAGGGCACTGGACATGGATCCAGCAACATGGGAGGATGAAGCTGCCGATCGCACTAAGTGGCAATGCTATTTACAGCGCCACCTCAGATTGGGCGAAGAGAGGCTCACACAACAAGCAGAGGAGGGGAGAAAACGTCGAAAGGAGCACCAGGAAAATAAGCAGCTGAGGGCTGTCACCTCAGGGGCGCATTCCCATAGTCAGTTATGACTGAAGGGGCTATTATTATTATTATTATATATATATATATATATATATATATATATATATATATATATATATATATATATATATAGATAGATATATATATATATATAGATAGATATATATATATATATATATATATATATATATATATATATATATATATATATCCATACATCACATTCAGCGCCACGATAAACTTGAAACGCAGTTTCTAAACTGATTTCATGCCTATTTCCTGTTTAAAAAAAAATTTATATATATTACTTTTTCTATTTCTCTTATCAAGAACAAGCACAGCCTTGCAATACTATCAAATGCCTTCTATTTCTACGGACTAGGTTGCATACGTCAAGACTGGCACTATATAACATAGAAGAACCCTGTTTACTTACTTCCACTAAGATTTGTTGCATGAAATACTTTCTCAATGTTTTTCATTATTCAAACAAAATCTTCTAACAGTTTAATTTTTTCAATCAACGACTATCTCGTTTCATTCATTTAGATTTGTTACCTACTTCAGTTTGTGCCATGCTCATGTTACAAAGCGCCAATCTTGTCATATGGAAGTAAAGTATTGGCAATTAATAAACAGACTCTTCAACTGAAGACAATGAGATGTTGTTTCACAGAAAACGAATGTTAATACCACTGACAGCTATAAAGACACATGTGGCTTACAAAAGTCAATGCAAAAAGGAAGTTTATTAGGCACATTAAACTTTTTTTTCAACACATGACCTGTGGGTTACAGTGGGTCATGTTGCTTGTGCCATATCCTGTTGCTAATTTCTTTATATATATCTTATACCGTTTGATTAGGCTAACATAACAGATAGAATGAGAAATGAGAAGACTGTTGATACAAAAATACAGCAGACAATATATAGCTACAGCAGACATTATATAGTTACAGCAGACATTATATAGCCAAGGGATGTCTGAGATGAGTGTGGATGTTGTTGTTATTGATCCAGATGCATTTGGCCTCTTGGAAATATTGTGACAACAGGAAATATTGCGACAACAGGAAATATTGTGACAACAGGAAATATTGTGACAACAGGAAATATTGAAGGAAAAAGAAATAGAGGATGATGAAGAAAGCAAATGCAGGAAAACTGGACATTGTGACATGGAGAGAAAACTGGACATTGTGACATGAAAGAAGTCAACAACAGATTTGATAAAAAGCACTAAGGACAGGAGATTGTGTAGAGTCTGCTTCTCCCAATGACATTTAAAGATAGAAGAAGGTAAAAAAAAAACTGAGATGACATTTAAAAAAGATCAGTAACACCTTTCATTTTTATACTGCAAAAATGCATCCCATCCCTGATAAACATTTTGTTGATGTAACATGTATTGTGTTTATGTTGTACAAGATTGTCCCATAGCTTATGATCAAACTCATCATCTTTTATCACACACTTCAGGATATAAAACCAGTCCGTGTTTTGGGGGCACTATAAAAGGTGACTGAAACAAGAATACAATATATTTTAATTATAACCCATAGTGCCCACCCAGGACAGGTTGAACAGGGATTCTAACCTTTAGAGATAAAAAAAAACAACAACAGACAAACATAAAACAAGACTGAGAAGGATAAACTGGCAACATAATCAACATTTTAGCATCAAGGCATGACAAAAAGTGAAAAATAACACTGATAAACAGCTCTAGGGGCAGGGGGATGTGGAGAGATGTGATTGCCTATGCCAGGTGGCACAAGTAATAGAAGTACCTGTTCCACAAAATTTAACAGATACTTACTTCAGCAGTGTTTTGCAGCTGTGTCATGTTACATTCACAACCAGGAATACTAATTTTATTTATGTGTGTGTATACATACACACACGGCTTAACTTACGTGAATTCAGCTTTACGTAGTTGGTAGGCCAAAGGAGCAAAATTATAAAAAGCTTTCATTGTAAATTATTCCAATTATTGACACGAAATTGTAATAAATACATAAAAGATTATTTATTAAAACTTTATATAAGAAAAAAAATGTAAAATATGGTCAGATAATAAACAGAATATATAGAAATAATAATTAAAATGAGAAAAAACACTATGTACTGGATAACCAAGCAAAAGCCACTATTTTGTATTCAGTTTCAAATGCTGGCCCTGCACATTGACGTTACATTGCTGTGCGGGTGGTGGAAAAATAATGCTACCCTCTGAGAATCTTGCGGGATGTCATGAGTGGGCATATCAATGTATCATTGTTTCACAAAATTTATTAAGCAGATCTTGGTTATATGTTTCTATTTTGTCTTCCGGCTCCTTTTCAAGTAGGCAAGGTTATAACATGTTCCTTTTCAAGTAGGCAAGGTTATAACATGTTCCTTTTCAAGTAGGCAAGGTTATAACATGTTCCTTTTCAAGGAAGTAATCAAGAACTGCAACTCATACACCTTCAGTTAACTTTCATTTACTGTGCCAGTAACATTTTCTGTGTTATTGTGATTTAAATTCTATTTAAAAAAAAAACACTTCATAAAAAAACAATGTCTTCTAAATGCAAAGAAGGAGTCACTAAAGGTACTGAATTTAAAAAGCAGGGTAAAGGTTATTTTCTTTTCTTAATATTTACAAAAATTTTAACTACTATAAATTAAAATGAATACTTGTATATGTCTCGTCGTGTAGATGGGAACACTAACCAGCTTGTGTCGTTCATTTTAGGATGGTAGTAAATGTTTCCCTTCACTGCATTCTATGTGTTTTAAATAGCTGAAAATCGCTATTATTGTTATTTGTTTTTAAAGTTTTTCCCTTTTTTTAAAAACTTTAATTCCTATTTATAATATATTTTACAAAATATTTAGTGAAACAATATTGTCAAATAGCTTTTATTAGAAAACTGAGTGATTTTGGGGAGGGGTGCTTGCTAAGGCTACCACCCTATTTTGACTACATGAATTTTTGGACTTTACCTAACCAGCTTGATCAAACTGTATATAGATACACACATTCACACACACTGAGCTTAGATACACACATACACACACATACTGAGCTGTTTCACCCAACAATGAAGAACAAAAAAGATATTTAACAATTAAAAACTTTCATAAATGGCTGCTTCTGTAGAACAGAATGATTTAAAATGATATGATGAGATCAGTAATGTGGACCTGATAACAAGTACCAGTATAAGATGAGATGAGAAGATAGTGCTGGAACTGAATAAGGTACACATTACAAGTACCAGTATAAGATGAGAAGATAGATAGTGCTGACACATTACAAGTACCAGTATAAGATGAGAAGATAGATAGTGCTGACACATTACAAGTACAAGTATAAGTATAAGATGAGAAGATAGATAGTGCTGGCACATTACAAGAAACCCCAGGGTAAGAGAAATAGAGGGAGACCACAAAAAAGAAAACGCATGAAGAAAGAAATTGGAGACAGACATGAAAGGGGTAAAGAAGAAATGTGAAGATCTTGAACAGATGGCACAGGACAGGAAGGCTTAGCATGGATTTGTTAAAGACATATGCTCTTTGGGGTGCTCCAGGATAATGATGATGATTGGTCAATTAACCAAGGGAAAGAAAACCAGCAGTCAAAAGTTGCATTAACTCTTTGACTCCTGACCAACACTCATAGCGTTGCAAAATGCAATGCGCCATGCCCGCGCAACAGTCAGAGCGTTGTTTTTAGTTTATCACGAATAAGCCTCAAAAATCGTCCGTTTAATGCAGTTCATATTTTAAAACTCGTAGAATGACTTCCGCTACTATTTAAACAACTAATTTGAGTGTAGTTAAGCAGTATGTGTGCGTGTTATGATGTTATTATCACAATTTGTATGACAAGTCGCGTGTCTGCATTTTTCGTTGTTATTGCTAGAGAAATATGTCACGCTTTATATTTACATTTTCTAAGTCTCCTAAGCAAATAATTGTGTCAAACTACTTTGAAACATTGCTGACATTGATGATGATTGTTTGGTAGTCAAAGTTTGTTGTCAAAAAACGGAATCGGTGCACAAAAGCTAGACACATTAGATTTAGTTGATGAATGGGCATAGTCATATTCTGGCTGATCGAAAAGCAACAAAACTAGACCTACAGTAACATCTAATCACTTGTCCTAGGTAGAAGATGAAGCTAGGGATACTATTAAAACATTAAACAAATGTAAAAAGTTTGTATATGATGTTATTTTTCTTTATTTGTTTGAAAATTACGTAATGCAAGATTGCATAATTTATTTTTTTCTTATAAGGGACCACAGTAAAAACTAGTGTGAATAACACTAAATGTACTAACTATGGCCATAAGCAATGTTTTTTTACTTCTTAATGGATTACCTTGATGTTTGAAGGCTAAAAAGAAAGTTTTATTGTCTACAACAGTAATTTGTCTTTGGTATGCTTGTATTCTACAGTTAACTTTTTAGTGTTTTTCAATGTTACATGCAAAATGTTTAAAGTATTAAGATACTTGTGTTAATACTATCAAAGAATATTACAATTCTCTATTTCCCTACAGTTTGGTATATAATAAGTACATGTTCACAGAAAAGATTAACATAAAATTTACACTAAAAGACAGTGCACTTCACCGTTTAGAATTCTTCAAAAAATAATCACGGCACAGGGTGTTTTTGTGCTTCTACTTCCGTATTTTTATGACGCCATTGAGACAATTGTTCATTGTTTGACCGATTCTTTCAGCGGAGAGTCTTATAGCAGGAATTTTTATTCCATTTTCTTCTTTTGATTTTCATTGATTGTTGAATTTCTTGTATTTATTCATTCTTTTTGGTTTTGTAGTTTCTTTGCGTTATTATTGCTCTTCATCTGTGTTTATATATATTACGTATTTATAGTCTATAATCTACATTTCTTGTCCATGTTGCCTTTTTGTAACTGTGGCTGATGAAGGGTAAAACCTGAAACGTCCCTTGTTTCCTATGCACTGTTTATTTGTAAAACTGATTCAATACCATTTTATTTGTTTATATATATATATATATATATATATATATATATATATATATATATATATATATATATATATATATATATATATATATATATATATATATATATATATATATATATATACACTAGTTCTTGTAAGTGCTGTTCACTTTCAGCAAACAAAACTGTATCATCTGCATATCTAAGGTTGTTTATTGATATTCTCCTGATGTTCAGTCCTGGTATTTCCTGTACCTATTTGAAAAAATTTTCTGTATAGATATTAAATAGGAAGAAGGACAGCACACAACCTTGTCTGACACCTCTTTTTATGTCTATATATGGTGAGTAATTCCTGCCAGATCTTACTGTAGCAGTTTGTGTCCAATAAAGGTTACTGAGTATTCTTGTGTCTTTTCCATCTTGATGAGGCATTCAATTATTTTCTCATGGTGGACTTTGTCAAAAGCCTTCTTACAGTCAATGAAGCATGTGTTGATGTTCACATTTTTCTTAAAGGTTCAGACATTAAATTATTTTATCAACAGACTTTCTGTGCTGACTATTCAATTGATTTTGTATTGGTAGAAGCAGGAATATCCATATCTATGCTACAGCTAACCTTAACATAACCCCAACCCTATTTTGAGCTCTGTCAAACAGCTAGCCTTAACCTTATCCCAACCTTGTTTCGAACTTTGTCAAACAGCCAGCCTTAACCTAACACCAACCATGTTCTGAGCTTAACGTACAAAAAAAAAAAAATGGTTGAAATGAAGAATAGTGGGGTATGTGTTCAATACAGTTTCAAGAAAGAATTCAGAGATGCGGTAATGAAGGGTAAGGGTTAGAAATCCTAACCCTAAACCCTAATTGTAACCCTAACAAAGTTGTTCTTTATTTCAACCAAAAATTTAATCAACAGATATTTTTAAAAAAAAAGATTTTAAAAATATCAACTTGAAGCGAATATCTGTGTATCGGTAGATACTCGGCCAACATGGAGGCCTCCTGTCTACTATCCTCTCCTTCAACCTTTCTATTTCTTATATTTATTTTCCAAACACATTCCTTTCTTCTCTTTACATTGTTGTTCTTATTTTTTTTTAAAAATTAATGAAGAAAAGGTACTGGTCTAGAAAGCGGGCCCCGGAAGTTCAGGTTTTTGAAAACGCGAATCCGACTTTTTATTTAACAACTCCCAATCCGACTTTTGTATCAACCGCCCATTCGACGATCCGACCGCCTTTGTATCAACATGGAGTTCAATTTATCGATCTTGCCACGCACTGAAAATGACGCTGTCAAATTTTTACAAGCGCGTGGCATATTGCCGGCTGAAAGAATTTGTACTCTTGGCCATGAAATGAAACTTCATTGTTACACCGCTGGCAGAATAAGATGGATCTGCAGGGAACGGAAGCATAAGGAGAGAAGAGAGCTACGTTTGCAGTCCATGAAACTATCCCTAGTGAACGTTATCTCGTTTATCTATCACTGGAGCCATGAGTCAACCTCAGTGAAAGTATGTGCTAGGGAACTGCTTATTTCCAAAACAACTGTTGTGGAATGGAATGCGTTCTTGCGTGAAGTATGCGTCTTTTCTCTTTCAAAAGTGCAACATTGTCAGATTGGAGGTGAGGGTCACATTGTTGAAATCGATGAGAGTTTATTTTCAAAACGGAAAAACAACACTGGAAGAATCCTACCGCAACAATGGATTTTTGGAGGAGTGTGTCGCGAAACAAGTGAAGTCTTCTTGGTGCCAATCCCAGATAGGAGCGCAGCAACTCTCTTAAAAGCAATAGTTGAACATATCAAGGAAGGTTCAACCATCTATTCTGACTCATGGAGAGGGTACAGAAGCGCTGACATCGAGGCATCTGGATTTTCTCATTTTCAAGTCAACCACAGATACAATTTTATTGATCCAGACACGGGAGTACACACGCAAACAGTGGAAAGAATGTGGGGCAGCGCTAAGTGGAGAAATAAAAAACATCGAGGTACAGCTAGACAACATCTGAAAACCTACCTAGCCGAGTTTATGTGGAGGTCGAGAGTACCTACAACTAGAAATGTATTTGAAGCTATCCTTGAGGACATTTCACTTTACTGGCCTCCAGAATAGACATTGCATTTTTATGCCAGCTACGGTCCTTTTCAGGGCCTGAATATCTATCAAAGTTAACAATCAACAATCACTGAGTATCACTAAGTATGCACAGTTATCTCCCCCTTTGCAAAACAACGGCAAGACGGTTGGGTTATCTCCCCCTCATACGATACATATTTCGTTTACCATTTCGTAAATTGTGTTTCGTTTCTCGGAAAAAGTCTGGGGCCCGCTTTCTAGACCAGTACCGAAGAAAAATATCCCGTTCAACCTCTGATGGGTTATAATTAGGATATATAGGGCCTATTGTTTTAAATTCCAAATAATATGAACAACTGCCATTGTTGTTCGATTTCTTAACTTTAACAATAAAGTTCTGCTAACAAAAATATATTTAAGAGGCCAGGGTTCTGGTGGGAAATCTTAAAAATATGTTTGACAAGTAGGCCTATAAACTAAATGATAATAATTGACAGTGCATTACAGTGTTATTAGCGGCAGTTTGCGGTCTTGGCGTCCGCTATAACTTTGTGCAACTCGTAGACTAGTCTGATTGAGTGAATGTTCGTTTAGCTTTGAGTATTCATCCATCACTTACCTTAGCAAATCTACCCAGATTTCTACATCACTCATGTCGTTGCTTGCAGTCGGTGCTTGATGTCATCATATGCGAAACAGCCCCAGTGAACGAGAAAATACTCTTTTTGTTGTTATTTTCAGCCGAGCTTCAGCTGACGTCTTACTTCCGGGTACTCAGATATAAGGAAAGATAATGCACAAAATCAGTCGGAGGTACTTTCAACAAGAGTTATGCACCCAGTTATGTCCACAATGCTGGTTTGGATTATCGAGAGCTCTAAAATGTTACAATTTTATAGCTTACCTCTATTTAAGATACCCGTCAATCACTTTCTTTTGTCTCCATACATAAGAGATTCCAACATCATCACAACACCATCTATACCCTTGCCACCCTTCCCACCAATATGAAAAATACAAAAGAATTACCAGAATTTGTACAGTAAAAGCCAACAATATTGCTATAGTACAATTCATTAATATAACAATTAGCGCAAGAACCAATACCACCAACAGAACAGACCACCAATACCATCAAACAGTACAATCCACTAATATTACCAACAGTTAAAAAAGGTAGTCACGTGGCAGATACTGCTGTAGGGCAATGAAGTGATAGAGATTCTTCGTCCAGCTCATTTTATGAGTTGGGGGTGACTAGTTCTCTTCCTCGCCGCCTTTACCTCCCCTAACTCAAGATCAGAGTCTACTATCTATTTACAGATTGGAGCGCGATGCTATCTAGTTTCGACCACTAAACCTCCGTAACTGTGACGCGTGAGGAAAGCACTCTAGCTGCTTAGTCAGTCGGACGCTTATAACCAACAGTACAAGCCACTAATAAAACTCATAGTTCAAGGCATCAGTACCACAAACAAAATAAGCCACTAAAAAGACTAACAGCACAAACCACCAGTATCACTAAGAGTACAAACCATCAGCATTACCAGCAGTAAAAACTATTAATATCACCAATGTTACAAGCAACCATTACCGACAACAATAGAAACCACCAATGTCACCAACAGTACAAGCCACCATTACCGCCTACAGTAGAAGCCATCAATATCACCAACAGTACAAGCCACCAATACCGCCAACAGTGGAAGCCACCAATATCACCAACAGTACAAGCCACCATTACCGCCAACAGTAGAAGCCACCAATATCACCAACAGTACAAGCCACCATTACCGCCAACAGTAGAAGCCACCAAATCACCAACAGTACAAGCTACCATTACCTCCAACAGTAGAAGCCACCAATATAACCAACAGTACAAGCCACCATTACCACCAACAGTAGAAGTCATCACATTACATCAACGCTAATCGCTGATATTGTCAACAGCACTATTCATCAGAGTTGTCTTCAAGTCTTTCCTTACAGGTCTCAAGTCGAGTCTCAAATCTCTAATACTAACTTGTAAGTCGAGTCTCATATTTAATCTAAAAGTGTCTAAAGAAGCAAGGATGTATTCGAATAATCTCATCAATCACTATAAATAATAATGAAGCATAATAATCTCTATTTAAATGTACGTAATACCTAAAATGGCAAATAAATTGTCGTTGCCAGAGAGAGAAAAATTCCTGGCCACTTATCCAGAGTACTAAACAAATGAGTTGAATAGGCCGGATCTCATTCTGAGCTATAAAGTTTATATGGATGACATTTATCCAGTAAAATAATAGTTAATTCTCTTTATTTTAACCCTCGTCTCAAATAATTTAGTTGAATATTAGTGAAGAAATAAAAATGTAAAAATAGGGAGAGAAGGGATAGAGTCACATTACTATAGTAAAAAGGTAAAAGGTAAAGAATCCCGTTTACACACCCATTGAGGCATATTGGAAATATGGTGTTAGGCCCATATTTTCTTGACCATCGGCACACTAGGGGTGATGTGGTCAGCATCACGCCGGCCGCCTTAACCTTCACAGAGTTTTACTGTTAACAGGCCTCGGGTTTCCCTTCCTTATGTGTTATATATGTTTATACAAATACCATACCTGTCCTGTTTTCACTGTTCTAAGTCTACTATCATACTGGACACAGTATTTAGGTCTTTGTCTTGTTGGACTGACCAATACTGATATATAGGGGAACAACAGAAGTGATTGCGTCATTAATAGGCTGAACTGCCCATGGTAAACTTCCGGTGTTATGTATAGAGGTTCGCACTAATGAACTGTCGTCGACACATCATTTTTTTGGTGATGCGTAGATGGCATGGATGATAGTGTGGTTCACTTGCATAGCTAGGCGGGGTTGTCGCACGGAAGATCCAGGGTTCAAATCCTGGGTAAGCCACTCATGTCTGTTGTTTTTCTGTTGTCTAGTGTTCTACTTCTTTATTTCTTACGAGTGCCTGATAACAAACCTTTATATTTGTTTCATATTAATTTACTGTTTACAGGCCTCGGGTTTCCCTTCCTTATGTGTTATACATGTTTGAACCTTCACAGAGCGCTCTGGTACACAATTCATGAGGCTGGGTCGACCCTGGAGCCGTTTACGGTCTAAAAAAATCCCACCTCAACTGGGGATCGAACCATACGTTACGAAAGTGATCAATGTTTTTGTTGTTTACGGGTTGGGGGGGGGGGGGGGGAAGGGGGGGGAGGGGGGGAATTTCCCTAGGACGATGAACGACGCACTAACAGACATCCTCGACACCGAAAACTCTGTTACCGCGTTTTATTTTAAGGTCATGTTAAGAGTATGCACCCGATGGTTAAAATATAGGGAATTTCCCTGCTTGTATATTTCAGATACCCGGGCGCATCTCCGCCATTTTTATGTGCGCACGTTGTTAGGTGTTTACATTTTGGTGTTTATGTTGACAGTCGAGGTCATTCGTTTGATGGTATTTGATGTGTACAGAAGTCTTATCGTTTAACAGTGCTCAAGTGCAGATAATATACTATTTGTCATTGTGAACTAGTCTGGAATGGAAATACACTAATGGATCAAAAGGAAAGTTTGATGTCCTAGTATGTGATGAGCTGTCAACAGTATTAGGATGTTTACCTGAAACGATTTTTATCGATTTACGCACAGGGTGTCCATAAAAGAATGTACCTATTTCTTTTTTGTTTCACCTACTTGACCAGTGTGTGGAGAGACATGTAACAATTACCGGTTGCAACTCAACTGCGAAAGTTTCACTTGAAATACCCGCCGTGCGCATGCGCACTGTTTTTGCAAAATGGCGCCGACCAAACAACAGAAGGTGTTTTGTGTGGTAGAATATGCGAAAACGACGTCTGTTATCGCAGTTCAACGCAATTTTCGGCGACAGTTTGGGGTTGATCCACCTGATAAGAATTCCATTAAGCGTTGTGTACGAAATTCCTGGAGGAAGGTTGCCTGTGCAAAGGCAAAAGCACCGGTCGCCCGTCATGTTCGGCGGAGGCAGTGGATAGAGTTCGGCAAGCCTTCCAGCACATAAATTGCTTGAGAATGATGATTTCGGGGACAGGCTCGTGTTCAGTGATGAGGCGACCTTCCACATCAGCGGCAGAGACAACAGACACAACGTACGGATCTGGGGTTCAGAACACCCTCATGCAGTCATTGAGCATAAGAGAGATTCTCCAAAGTTAAACGTCTTTGGTGCCATATCCAGAAGGAAACTTTACGGGCCATTTTTCTTTGCGGAAAAAATCGTTACTGGACTCTCGTACCTGAACATGCTCGACAGTTGGATGATGCCCCAACTTGAAGAGGACTCACAGGATTTCGTTTTCCAACAAGATGGAGCTCCACCCCACTACCATGGAGCAGCGAGAGGGTACCGCAATGAACATCTCCCGCAACGGTGGATCGATCGCAGCGGTCCTGACGATGCAGTGTTGCTGAGATGGCCCCCGAGGTCGCCAGACATGACACCATGTGATTTCTTTTTGTGGGGCTTTATCAAGGACAGAGTCTTTGTCCCACCGTTGTCTCGAGATCTGGTGGGGCTGAGAGAGCGGATCATTGCAGCCTTTGCTGCTGTTACAGGAGACATGCTGATTCGAGTGTGGGAAGAAAAGGACTTTCGACGAAGGGTGCACATATTGAGTTTTTGTGAGGTATGTTTAAAAACTTGCAGAGATTATCTTACTTTTGTGATAGAAAGCATCCTCGTACCATATCATGGGGCCGAGAATAATTTTTTTGAAAAGGGTACAATCTTTTATGGACCCCCTGTGGGAGCCGCGCTGGTGTAATGGCTTAGGCGTTGTACTGGCTACCAGGTGTTCATGGTTCAAACCCGGGCGTCGGCGTTTGAAGAAATGTTTACGGCCGGAAATTTGACTGAATAGCCTGAACGGCTCCTGTGATAAACCCTCTGTGGATGGGAAGGAGCGAAGCTCCTGACCGGGTTGGAAGGAAAGTCCTCAGGTTCCCCAGCCTCGCAATGACATGTCATTGGGCCGAAGGGCTGAAAGCTCAAGTGCCGCTGGTTAAGGAAAAAAAAAAAAAAAAAAAAAAAATGGACCCCCTGTATAATGGAATAGTGATTGCATACTGGAACTTGGCATAAGTGGATCATAATGAAATGGAACGCAACTGAGTTCAAGGATTATTTGAAACTATGTCAACTAATGTATTCTATTATCTGTCATGAAATTCGTCAAAATACCTTGTAAATTATTTGGATCGTCGCCCTCTCTTTTGTTGCTAACTTTCTGTGCGGATTTGGTGTGTTACTAATGGGCCACCATTTGTTGCTGTCAGTATTATTTAAGCACGAGTCACGATCAGTCACAAGCGTGGAACTGATGACAAGAACCAGACATGTGCCAGGGGAACAAGAGATGAGAAGACGACGCTGACGGTGGATTGGACACACACTGAGAAAACCTGTTGATAGCATTACAAGGCAGTCCTTGCCCTGGAATGCCCTGGGTAAAAGAAGCAGAGGCAGACAGAAGAACACACGGAGAAGAGAACTGGATACAGAAATGAAAATGATGAAGACACGGGAAGACCTTGACCTGAAGGCCCATGGCAACAGGACTTGGCATGTGTCTGTGGGGAGCTAAATGGAATTGATTCATTGATTGACAGTGAATGGCGAATATACCACCTAGATTTGTAGACACTATATGTTTTAATTATAACCCATCATGTGTTTAACAGGTTATTGTCAGCTGAATTTTTCTTCTTTTTTTTTTTTTAAACAAGATCCATGAATGTACTTTACGCGCTCAACAGGTTTCTACCTAATTACATATCTGCTGATCTCTTTCACGCATACATCACTAAGATGTACACACTCAGACATACTGAAGGCATACAATAATCGAGACCGACTTACATAGACATAAAAATGGGAAACCGATACCACAATAAATACTGGACTGGAATAAACTCTGACAGACTGGAACGAGAGGGTGTTTATAGGCAGAAATAGTGGGGAAATTAAAATAAACATTTCGTGTTATACTTTCTCTTGTTAGCTCGATGCAGATCGATATGACGGAGCGTGGTGGAGATGTGCTTTGGGGATTAATTTCATTTATTCGTTTTGTTTTTTTAAACGCTCATTCTGGGTACTCTAGGCAATCCCCTTGCAGAAAACTTGTGAGGAACCAGCGCCTAAGTATTTCACGTGCGCTGGGAGTAGTGGTTGTTGTATCAAAATTGTGTTATGTGGCGAGTTTGGGTGCATTATGTACAACCACAATTAGTCGCCTCTTACGGATCGCTTGGGGAACAATAGTTATATTTTTCGTCATCTGTTCCAAGGCCTCTTATAAAACATGGGTATAACTAAGATTAAGGATGAGAATATAGGATGGTGCATAATTAGGTATACATTTTCTTTTCGTTTATTTTCTTTTTGTTACAAAATAATTACTACTAACAACATAGAGCTAGTACTTAGAGCTAGTAACATTATTTACAAGCAGATTAACATTATTTACAAACAGATTAACATTATTTACAAACAGATTAACATTATTTACAAACAGATTAACAACCTCCGAAAACGGCGAGTATCTGCCTGAATGGCGAGGGACACTTGTCTCTGTACAAGAAAATAGGATACTCACGTAAAAATCAATGTCAGGTTAGACATTAAAAAATAACCTGAGATTTCGCCTCGAGTATTAGCGGGTGTACGAAAAAAAAAAACAAAAAAAAAAACAACAGATTAACATTATTTACAAACAGATCATTATTTACAAACAGATTAACATTATTTACAAACAGATTAACATTAAACTCTTAGGTGTTCAAACTAGCAGTCGTCATTGTTCCCACATTCTTCAAGTCTACCTGACAAATTAAGACATACTCGATATAAGAAGCTATAAA
This sequence comes from Oreohelix idahoensis, assembly GCA_024509875.1. Lineage (NCBI taxonomy): Eukaryota > Metazoa > Mollusca > Gastropoda > Stylommatophora > Oreohelicidae > Oreohelix > Oreohelix idahoensis. Next base: position 58,639 of record JAMPIV010013004.1, on the reverse strand, counting down.
CTTATCTGTTTTAATCCATTTTACCAAATACATACAAATACATGAAATACATGTTAATAAGCTGTATATCTACATCGGGGAACAGATCAGTAGACTTTAGGAAAGGTAGATCACACTGGGAGAGAAAAGAAACCGGCTGACAGGGTTAACACCCCTTACGCTGTATCCCATGAAGAATAAATGGTCAAAGAATTCACCGAAATGGGTCGGGGAAGGATAATTAATCCACAGGTGACTTTCAGGAATCGATCAGGCCAGTTACACAGTCTTTGAATTCTGACCAACGGCTGGAATATCAATGTGCTTGTGGTAGAAAACTCTCTTAACTCTTTGAAAATAAAGTTTGTTCGTTCGTTCTCTACTCAAAGGGGCATGAAAATTTGAAAAACCAAAAAAGGTGCGTGGGAGCTTATCAGCGGTAGATTAATACACGCACTGTTTCTACAGATAAGACATTAGAATATCTCAGCCAGGATTAAGCCCACAGGGCGGAGAGTATTCGAGTTAATCTGCCTAATGATGATCTCACGCACTCCTTGGACATGAGATGGGATGCCAATAAGTTTTCACCTGCCAGTGCCAAAGTAGTTTGGGAAGCACTGGTGAAAGAATAGGATATGACCTTAAAACAGTTAACCTTAGTAAACAAGCTAGAAATCTTCGGCGACATAATACATCTTCACTGTCTTAAAGAAAACTACGAGTGACGTGGAAAGTCGTAACCAAGGTGGAGTGTATTCAGTTCCAAGCGCAGGTGGGAAAAGGACAAGGAGCTGATACTTGGGAGTCATAATCCCAGTGGGCCGGTCCCCCTTAGAGTGTAAAGGAAGTTAAAGGGCTGAAATACGTGTCCGACGTGGTGCTACTTCTGATGATCAGAGTGCCTTCTGATGCAACACTCTGCATGAAGTTCCTATCATATCTACATGCTAATAAAATATTAAATACAACTCAAAATGTTAATAAATAAAAAATATATGCTTTTAACGACTGTACAAACTTTTGCACCACCTTGCATAATACAAATCTTGAAATAACTGTCTCGAAATTTTAAACACAAACTATCAGTGGAATGTCATTATGGCATAAATCACCAGCAGGTAACACAGGAGCTATTGTGATCCACTTTAGAAACACTGAGCTATCTAAAGATCTACTTTGATAAAATCATGACTGTTGTCATGTTTCAGTGTGTTGGGAATTCGGAATAAGAGCAGCTAACTTGACCTCATGTGGTGGCAGAAGTCTTTTATGTGATACAGATAGAATATAACGACTGCTCTTTCAGGCATGCCGTACGAACCTCACGTGCAGACTCATCATGTAACACAAATTACCTCAGAAATCACCACTGCAATAGCATGGGAATGCATTGTGCAGGCTTTATGTAACGGGATCAACTCAGTTGTGGCTCCCTTCCCCACAAAGATCCCGTTAGAAGAAGATATATTAACCCCCAAAAGGTCAAAAGATTAGCACTGTGGTATATAATTTGACTATACTGTAAAGAACAAAGTTCTAATGGATCGATTCTGAAAATAAAATAACAGTACTAACAAATTAAAAGAAAAGCAAAACAAAGTGAGTACAAAGCTTATACGTTAAAAAGAATTACTCATTCCTTCTTTCTCTCTCTCCAGACAACCCGTGGCCACGTTCATTCGTTTTTACCTAATTGTTGATTAGCAACGTCTGGAACAATCTTTAGGATACACACAGCAAATCCAGTGTTATTTTTGGCAAAATAAACCCCAGCTCCTCAAAGACTGATTAAATCCTCTTCTTCGGGGAACGTTTACTTCGTTAATGTTATTAGGATTTCTGTTTATGTCACATTAATTAGTCCAAGTAAGAAAATTAACAGTGCTCACAGTGTCAGTAGCTTGGGATTCCAATACATAAAGGAATGTCAGGTATGTAACTTCTTTCAGTATAAAATTCCTTGTCACACCACAAATGGTCGATGGTCGGGAAATGTTAATGTTTGATTATTTCGCCACAACGGGCAGAATGTATATGAAATTGGAAAAAAAAAAAAGAAATCTGGATAGCTAAAGGTCCAGTTACACTTTATTCTTAATTCTTTTTGTTGGTACTCTGTCTCTTTCTGGGTGTAAACAAGAGGCCAAACAGGTCAACCTTGAAGACCCGATGTTTATATAAGAATGTTCTTTTTGTACTGTTGGACTTAGATCCGTTATTTTCAGATTCAGGTTTAGGCGTAGGCCGCTGGTAGTTTTAGGTTTGTGACCCGTACTATTTTTAGGAAGAAAATACAAACATTTAATCACAATATCCGTATCTATCCTAACCCGCGCAACGTTATAATTTATTATCCATTCGGTTATAAGATTTGATTAGAAACACACATGAGAAGCTTATCTTATCGGTCTTATTAACCCGTGAAATAAATTCTAGTCATTTACAAAATTGACACATGATGGATAGAAGATAAATATATATATCGTCGGTATACCTTGCCTAGTGCATTTACTCGTCAATTAAAATATCTCTTACTGGTTACTAGCAATTAATTAAATTTATGTTACAGCTGGAAAATATTAGCTATATATATTTTTAATCTGCTAGCCAATTTAACACAGTAAATCCTAGTGAAATATAATGACGAACTTAACAATTAAATCACTCAAAAATACTAGTAAATATAATTACCGCAACACAGAAATAAAATTAATCTCCAATCGAAACACTAAGAAATCCACTATAACAATGGTCTAAAATTCGAAGCTAGATGGTTCTGCAAAATTCTGTGGCTACTAGATAAAAAATGGTTTGAAAAGCTGGAGTATATATATTAAATGGTCAGAAAATCGCTATCACTTGCTAGATTTCACGCCTTCGCTTAGATTTTGGGGAATTCTTCGGTCAAATGCTGAATCAAAGCTAATTTTTACACTTATGCCGACCGTAGACGTCTCCAACGAGCAACTAGTCTTTTGATATCGTCTCGTCTGTAGCTAATTACGTTCAAGAACGAACGGATATGGGGGAGGGGGTAACTGTGATTAAACTGTGATTATCTCCCCTTTCCTCAGATTAATTCCCCCTGACCAAAGTAATTACCGAAAAAGTACGTATTAACTTATCGCCCTTGATATTAAAATTAGATGACTCATTCTCTGATCTGTCAATATTTCAGCGATTGCCCAATCGTTAGCGTGATAAATACACTTAACGGCTCAGGACTAACTAATAGGTCTGTTGGTAAACATTACTAGTGCCTGTAAGACAGAGAACAAGAAAATGGGCGTGGCTACAATTTGAGTTCGACAGATATCGAAGCGCATGCCTTCTGCGTTAAAGAAACGTGGATATTAAAAAGCAAAGAGAGGTGGGAAACAGGTGGAAGCAAAAACGTGTTGATACCAGTGGCGTATTCTCTATGTGTCCTGTGCGTGCTGCGCACACCTATGCGCGAAGAAAAATAAAAATTTAATTTATTATTCTATAAAATATTTCTCTTCTGATGTTCTGCTTTCGGACCGCACGCATCAGGATAACGGATTTTCCCGCATAGAATCTACGAGTATATCTAGTTTCAGTTTCACAGACGCGTTTTATAGTGCAGTTTTTATTGGTTGTAGAAATCGCCCGAAGTTTCTCGGGTAATTCCGTCACAATGCGTGCTGGACCTTTCGGATTCACGTCTAAAGACTGGTTTGTGTGAATCGGGTCATGGCCAGATACGTCAATACAATGCAAACATGCGTGCGGTGGTCTTGCAGCTCTCGAGTTGTAAAAATCGGCTGTGTCCGTCCAGTGTTTTTTGTGGTTAATTTTTGTTAGTTGCCGGGAATTCAGATTATTACAGTGACAGTGAGTTTCAAGTTGTAAGTTAATTAGTATTTCGGAGATAATTGACATATACCCCTAATAACTATCGTTGCGTAATTGAATATAGTTGGTTTTTAAATTAAGAGGGGAAGAAGTTAAATAGTAGGCGTACATATTCATTTTAAGTAGCAGCACGCCTAGCTCGCATTACCAGGATACGCCACTGGTTGATACATGTAAATATATTTACATACTCTGTCACAATATATATATATATATATATATATATATATATATATATATATATATATATATATATATATATATATATATATATATATATATATATATATATATATATATATATATATATGTATATATATATATATATATATATATATATATATATATATATATATATATATATATATATATTTGCGGTCATTAAACTTTTCATTTTATTGAATATTGCAATTAAAGTTGAAAATGAAACAAATATTTGATAACTCCTTTGTAGCAGAAGTAAGAAAGAGATTGTGTCAGTATTATATACAGCCAGTTCTGACATGTGGAAGTGAGTCATGGACAATCATTAGACAAGCAGAAAAACCCTGGAAACTACAGAGATGTGGTTTTATAGAAGAAAATTAAAAAAAAAATACCACGGACAGCTGAAAAGAGTAATGGGGATGTCCTGAAGCAAGGCACAGCGCAGGTGATGAATTTTTGCCCATTTTAGAAGGAAGCAATCAATTTTCTGTCTATTGGAAGAAGGCAGTCCACTTTGTTGTGAGAAGAGGAAAACTTGAGTATTTTGTGACATTGGGAAATACTGAAAAAAAAAATAAATAAATAAAGTACGACAAAGAGAGAAAATACTGAACAGTTTGACATCTTGGCATGACAAGAACAACAAAAGAACTGATAAACAGAACTCGAGGAAGAAGGTTGTGGAGAAACATGATCACCCAGCGGCGGCTGGCATGGTATTTGTAGATATATTGTAGATGTACAAATACAATACAGGAAATCATTGGCTACTGTGAAACCTTGTTGTTGGACGATTTTTTGGGATGTATTTCCACCTGCCTCTTGATCGTGCCCTGAAACTAGACCTTCGACTGTTGTAGGCGCACACTGATAACTTGCATGAGATAGTCAAATCATTTCATTTTCTGTCTCTCTATATTATTTGATGCATAATGTACTCGTAGTTTATAAAAAAAACACGGACAACTCCATCAGTGATTCGATCTCCTCCCTTAGATCACACAAGGAGGATCTCAGCACAATGCACGAACTCTGTACCACTGGAAAGGATCCCGATGAGTGTAACCAGGAATCACACATTCTTTAAATAATTTTTGTTGTGGGTGGGTTTCCTAATTTTTAAATTGTGCCAGGGCAGCGGCCGTATGGCCTACTATTTCCGATTTCCAACTTCCCAGGGATTTTTAACGTGCGCCACTTGCAAACCGGGACCTCCTATTTTTGTCGCCCTTATCCGAGAAGGCTAGGCACCCAATCTCACTACCCAGGAGATGGGGGGGGGGGGGGAGTTTAATGTCATTAGGGACCACTAGTTCTGAAAAAAGGTCCATCATTTATATTCCTTCCGGTACCTTTTGAATTAGAGGTGGACGCCAAACCTCTTAGCCATTCCAACCTCCAATACATTAATGGCTTCATTAAAGGATCAATCATCCAATGTAAACCAGTACTTGAGATAATGGCTTCATTAAAGGATCAATCATCCAATGTAAACCAGTACTTGAGATAATGGCTTCATTAAAGGATCAATCATCCAATGTCAACCAGTACTTGAGATAATGGCTTCATTAAAGGATCAATCATCCAATGTAAACCAGTACTTGAGATAATGGCTTCATTAAAGGATCAATCATCCAATGTCAACCAGTACTTGAGATAATGGCTTCATTAAAGGATCAATCATGCAATGTAAACCAGTACTTGAGATAATGGCTTCATTAAAGGATCAATCATCCAATGTAAACCAGTACTTGAGATAATGGCTTCATTAAAGGATCAATCATCCAATGTCAACCAGTACTTGAGATAATGGCTTCATTAAAGGCTCAATCATCCAATGTAAACCAGTACTTGAGATCAAATAGTCAATGTAATTCAGTTCTCAAGATAATTCACCCATGAGGACTCAGAATTAATCATTCCGTGCAGCCCCCCCCCCCCCCCCCCAAACGGCATCATCATCATCACCGTTATCAACATCATCAGTATCATCACCAGCATCATCATCAGTATCATCATCACTTCCTCCCCCCCCCCCTCCCCCCCCCCTTTCTTTTAAGAGCAAGTAACCATAACTACAGCTGACTCCTGTGGAGGAAGCTTGCGTCAAAGTACATTCTCCTGTAACAGTGGTTTCTGTAGCAATGTTTAATACTATGAGGTTGCTAGCCCTAGCCCTAGCCCTAGCCCTATACACAACTCCATGTTAGTGGTCTTGTACGACATGCTTGAGGGGGAACAGTTGTCGTATTCCTTCTTTATTCCCCCAGAGACCCAGGGGAATTACCCGAGATCAGTTATTCTATGTCATTTGTAATCTCAACTCTAAATAAATCTCTTCCCGAATGACTTAAACCACGCTTTATGTTGACGTTCTGGAACTTTCTGCCAGAAAACTGTGCATAATTTATAAATTCCGTTTTATAAAATTCTTCTTCATGTACCACTTATTTGTTTTACTGTTTTGCGTGGTCTGTTCTTTGAAGTCTGAAAACTAACAAACACTGGAAATATAGACTTAGACAGAGGAAGCCAAAATAAATAAATAAATAAGCTAGAGAAAACGAACCTTAGAACACAATAGTTACGGAATGAGAGGTCGAAAAAATGCGTCAAGATGGAGAAGGCAAATAGTTGAAAGCAACAGCCAGATGAAGATGCAATTAACGGAGAATGAGATTCGGCGTATATAACAAGAACACGAATTGATATATAATGTTTATTAAAAGTATTATACGAATGTAAGGGTGTAGTAATACTAATAAACAGTATGCAGAATAAGAATATAAAATCATCGATCCTACCAGTTTTTATTCCTTGGACGAAGATAGGTCCATCACTGTAGTGACCTCTGTGAGGGGTCAGGTCCATCTCTGTAGTGGCCTCTGTGAGGGGTCCTTGAGCCAGAGGGCTTCTGAGCTCTAGTAGTGATGGTTTTTTGTTGCGATCTGATTTACGTGATAGGGCTGCTAACTGATTTACGTGATGGGATTGCTAACTGATTTACGGGATGGGGTTGTTTGTTAACTGATTTACCTGATGGGGTTGTTAACTGATTTACGTGATGGGGCTGCTAACTGATTTACGTGATGGGGTTGTTAACTGATTTACGTGATGGGATTGTTAACTGATTGTCACGAGAGGGTTGATGTTATTGAAATTATAAGATATCCTGGACACAAAGTTGTATCAGGTGATACCAGGATAGAGCCAGATAAGAGTCCAGTCTTATAAGTAATACCCCTTCTCTGAAAAGAGGAAGGGTGTATAGATATCAAAGGTAGGATCAAGCTGTATAAGTCCCTAGAGAAGTTGGTAATATATTACTGTAAGTTCCTACGGGCCCCTCTCCAGATCCTCCGCTGATTATAGTATTAGCTCTGCTAGGGGTATTAACTAATTTATCTACCAACAAGAACTGGAATTTAACTTAAAAAATCTAAGTAAGTCTGCTGGTAAATATTTACAATTTATTTTTACAGTTTCTCTTTTCTGTTTGAAAAGCTTTCAAGGAAATCAAATTCAATTACAACAGTAAATAAATAAAACATTAGAAAATAGTTCAAAGGTATCAAAAGTCATTAAAGTTGTTGAAAGTTCTCTCTTTGGTTAACTACCTCTGCTTGAAGAATATCTATATCTTACTAACACTTTTATTTTACTGTCTTTGAATGATAGGCTATCACTTGCCATATCTATGCCCAAACACATTTCATCATTAATTAGTATTGTCTATAAATGTGGTGGGACTCGTCTGTTAGAAGGAAGCTGGTTCCACGCTTGTCCTGGAAGGAAAATTTAGTTGAACTTCCTCCAGGCAGTAGGTACTTGATGACTGGCCCTCTGAACTCAAAAGGCGCTTGCACCAGTAGTTCCTTCAGTAGTGGCTGACTCTTTTATGAGAGTTGGATTGACAGGATATAACCTGAAACATATTAGATGTAACTCCTATATTGTCCATCACTATCCCACTATCACAAAGGTTGGGGATGATAGACAGTTTCAGACAGTGTGCTAGCAGATGCACAGGACATATTATAACAGTAACAACCAAATCCAGTTCACTGTGACTACAATTTTCCTCTAAATCCTTAGTTAGAGCCATTTGTCCATGATCTGCCTCCATACAATGATTAGGTCTTGTATAAAATACTAAGTAATAGCTTAAACAATCCAGTAAAACAATCGCTTTCATCCTTCCTTACGTTCCTGGTGTGTGGCCCATTCCATCAAGAAATAATTCTTTAAATGCTTTTCTAAACCTACAGACACACTTTTGCCACCATTCTCAATTATTTGAATATATATCTAAGCCTTGTTTTGCCTCCAGAAATTACACAATGGTTCAAAACACATCTACACATTTCCTAACGCACACTGTAATTAATCAATAGAACTACACACACACACACACACACACATATATATATATATATATATATATATATATATATATATATATATATATATATATATATATATATATATATATATATATATATATTGACACATGCTGTGGGGATGCATGCTGTCGCAATAATTAATTCTCAAGGTGCTTACTATCTTATTACACCATACTTAACACATCCATTCCTGAGTAAACCAATAGACACCGAAATTTAGTCCCAAACTGAACACTGTATTACAGAAATGTCATGAAACACAATTATGATATGAAATCCAAATATCCAAGGTAATAATTCATAATTCTTCCTTCAGAATTAACCAACAAGAGTCAGCCATAACATCTAACCATCTTTTCCCGCTCTACAAGCAACCTTCCAGTTGACCTTTCAGTCCACCACTGACTACCTCGCACACTGCACTGTTCTCCCGTGTTTTGACCCACAGTCTCGCACGAGACACACTCTCGCAAAACCCGACTGACCGCTTTTCATTCGCACTTAACATACACACAGGCCTACGTCATTTACTGTTCACGCAAACAACCTCTCTCACTTTATCATTTGCTTACACACACACACACTGACCATAATCATCATCATCAGCGTAATCATCATCATCCTCAATGCAATATATGCTTGATAATTGTATTACCGCGAAATCATCATCATCATGTGACATCTACTCCCTTCTCCAGAAGAAAACACAGTTTTCTCATAGAGTAAGGCAAATGTCTGGAACAATAAACGAGTGGATTACATCTAGTTACAGGTAAATTAGCATAACATAATATCATCCAAAATTGTTTCATGAAAAATCTATCTATGAACATATTATCAGCTATAGCCGGGATAAAGCATCCGTAAACACATTGGATTTTCCCTCAAGAGGTATTACAGAAAAGTCATATTGTTGTAACAGTAGGTACCATCTTGTTAACCGGCTGTTTGGTGATTTTGTAGTCTTCATATATGCTAAAGGTTTATGATCTGTGTTAAGAAAAAAATGAGCTCCCATCAGATACTTGGAAAGCTTCGCAACACACCACACTATGGCGAGGCATTCTCTTTCGATGGTAGCATATCTGGTCTCTGCTGGTAATAATTTCCGACTCGTATATAAGACCGGATGCAGAGTGTTTTGGTGTTCTTGCATTAGGCATCCTCCTATGCCAAAAGAGGACGCATGTGTCCTGAGGACAAATGGAAGATGTACTTCAGGTAGCATCAAAATTGGTTGTTTGGAGAAAATACATTTTATCATTTTTAATGCAACATCGCACTCATCCGTCCATACCACTCTATTAGGCATACCTTTGCACGTTAAAGAGGAGAGAGTGGCAGACAATGACGAGAACTGGGGGATGAATCTATGGTAAAAATTAATCAACCCCAAGAGACTGCGTACTTGTTTTTTGCTAGTAGGAGCTTGGAGATTCATAATCTTCGTTACAGTAGTGTCTTCTGGTTTGAGCATTCCCCCACCTACTCTATATCCTAGAAAACCAAGTTCATGGAACCCGATTTTGACTTTTGTGGGTCTAGCTGTTAGATTATGCAGTCTAAGACATGCCAGAAGTGATGACAGTCCACGGACATGCTGCTCCCAAGAATTAGTAAAGAGGCAAATATCGTCTAAGTAAGTGACTACATCAGGCCTGTCGCCGAGTAGCTTTCTCATCATACGCACGAATGTCGCTGGGGCGTTAACAAGCCCAAAGCACATATAGTTCCACTGGAACAGATCTTTTGGCGTGACAAAAGCTGTCAGAGGTTTTGCCGATTCCGTCACAGGCACTTGCCAGTATCCTTTAGACAGGTCGAACTTACTAAAGAACTGAGCTTTTGACATTTGTGCTAACAGGTCATCCTGATTTGGTATAGGTTCTGCGTCTGTGATTGTAATCGCGTTTAGGCGCCTAAAGTCAATGCAGATACGTAACGAGTTGTCTTTTTCCCTAACAATCACTAACGGGAATGCATATGGGGACTCAGAAGGTTCAATAATCCCCAAGTGGAGCATTTCGTCTATCTCTCTCTCCACTGCCGCCTTATAATGGAGAGGTAGCGGGTATGGTTTCAGCCTGATGGGGCGCTCATCTAACAATTTGATGTCGTGACTTATCAGTGTCGTCCTGCCTGGTTTATCCGTCAGCACATCAGCATAGTCCTGAAGTAATGCTTGAAGTTGCCGTTGTTGATCGAGAGGAATGGAGTTGCATATCTCTACATTCTTCCATGACTCTGACTGTTGTAAGGGGAGAAGAGACAACTGGAGATGGATATCCTCCCCATCGCAGCCTTTTTCCGTCACCACTGCAGAATATGCAATTTCCTGCGTATCCTTGAGAACGGCTTCCGCAATGTGCTGGAGGGACTCAGGGCGTTCATAGTGGGGTCTTAACATGTTGACATGGAATATTTTTTCCTTCCCCTTAACTTCAATCATATAATCTACGTCTGTAACTGCTTGAATTACCGAAAATGGACCCTGCCATGGGATAAGCAAATGATTTCTATTGGTGGGGAGCAAGAGCCACACCTTATCCCCAGGTTGAAGAGTCAAGAGTTTCCTATTACGGCTAGTATAAGCTCGATACCTAGCTCCCGCTACACTCAATGAGTCACTTGCAATTTGACATGATCTCATGATGCGCTCTCGCAGACTGACAACTAATTCGTATGAAGATTTGACTTCCTCGTTGGGGTATTTACCGATAAACAAATCCTTCAATAGACTCATGGGGCCACGAGGATTAGCTCCATATATAAGTTCGAATGGCGAGAACCCCGTACTTTCCTGCGGTGCTTCTCTATAAGCAAAAAGCACGGCTGGTAAGTATATGTCCCACTCTGTGGGTGACTCTATCGTCACCTTTCCTAGCATACGCTTCAACGATCCGTTGAAACGCTCGCAAGTGCCATTTGTTTGTGGATGATATGGAGTTGTGAATGACTGTTTAATATTTAGCATTTTGCATACCTCTTTCATCACGTCTGATGTAAACTGTGTTCCTCTATCGGATAATATTTCATCCGGAAACCCGAACCTACTGAATAACATTTGGAGAGCTTCTATTACGGCCGCGGAAGTAATTACTTTCATAGGGACAGCATCGGGCCATCTAGAGCAAAGATCTATCACAGTAAGAATGTAGCGATGTCCTCTGTTAGACATTATGGGAAGGGGACCTACAATGTCTACTGCCAGTTTCTTAAATGGTCTACTAGATATGTCCGTAACCTGCAACGGTGCTTTTGGGACCCTGCCTTTTGGAAAAGTACTTTGGCACACCACGCACGAACGACAATATGCCCGAATGTCTTTATTATAACCTGGCAAATAGAACTGTGATAATACCCTATTTTTGGTTCTAGCTATTCCCATGTGTCCTGCGAACGGGCAGTTATGTGCGGTTTTAAGCACCATAGTCTTAAGTGAACTGGGCAAGACAATTTGCCGCATTAGAGAATGATTTTTGGCAAAACATCTGGTTAGTATTTCATTCTTTAATGGAAACCAATATTTCGCTGATTTAGTGTGTTTAACATCAGCCTTCTCAACAAAATCGAACAAAGGTCGTAGATATAAGTCAGCACGCTGCTGTTCCACAAAAGACGCACAACGAGCCTCAGGATCTTTGTTTGGGCCAGCAGCCCTCTTATCAAGCAACAGTACCGGATCCTTATCCGCCTGTTGATTCTCAGCCTTTTTCTGTGCCATAGTAGTGACTGCGTTTACTACAAGTGAGTGTTGTTGATTCCAGTCATCTATATCCTGTTGTGTGCAGTTCTGCACTTTCGGTAAATTGCCTATAATTAAATCTGCTACGGGAGAGTCGAGGACGCACGCGCGAACTTTACCTGATGTGAAAGGGGTATCTATTTCGATAATCGCTAGAGGGTAGTACTCTACTCTGCCTCCAAAGGTAACGCATCTGGCAGTTTTTCCGACGAGACACGATTCGTCAATGCATGAACGTCTCACCCCAATCGTCGTACACCCAGTGTCTCGTAGCACACTTACTAATTTACCGGCGGACTTCACTTTGGGCTGGATGGTGGTGTGCTAGTAGGGCTTGGACCTGATTTGTCACAAAATTTGGATGCGTGGCGCCAGGAACCGCAGCTACGACACCCCCATTTAGAGCTATCTGACCTACGCTGAGGAAAACGTTTGGGTGGGGAATAACGCGGTCTGAAATCGTGGTTAAATGTCCTATCAAATCTCGATCTCCTGTCATATTGTCTGTTAACATTATCAAATCGCGGTCTACGATATGGTGCATTGTTTAATTCCCTTGCAGAACATATCGGAAAATTATCAGGTTCCACCTATTTATGTACTGACCTCCCAGGATGGGCAGTCATATACTGCCTCCCTAGCTCTAACATGGTGTCAAGATTCTTCGGGTCACGTTCTTGAAAGAATGCAACTAAGTCCGAACTACAGGCCGAGAGGACTTTATCTCTCAAGATGAGATCTTTGAGGCCTTCAAAATCTTTACTGATCCCAGATAGATCTATCCAACGTGTAAATGCTAGTTTTATGTTAGCAATAAAGTCGCCAAAATCCTGATCTTTATTGGGTTTCTCGTTTTTAAAACGCACAGAATAACCATGTGAAGTCAGACGGTATTTGCGAAGCAATGCTTCTTCTACCACTTCATAGTTGAGCCGGTCATCTACAGACAATAAAAAAAGTCTGTAACGCCTGGCCCGTGAGCAAATCGCATAACATGGAACTCCATCGTTCTTTCTTTATCTTTAGTGATATCATCTTTCATTCAAAGCGTTCTAAGCACACATCGATCAAGTCAAAGGAATCCGTAAAATTTGGTAGTTTTAATTTATATGTCTGGAATGGTTCCTTCTCCGAGGACTCTCTACCAGAGGACTCATGACTAGAAGCATCTAATTCTAATTTCTTTAAAGCAATGGCCTTTTCCTTTTCAATTTCCATTTGTTTGGTAGCTTCCTCAACTTCTCTTTGTTTCGCCTCAACTTCCCTTTGTTTGGTAGTTGCTTCAACTTCCTTTTGTTTGGTAGTTGCCTCAAATTCCATTTTCTTTAACAGTCTTTCATCATATCTTTCTTTTCGTTCCTCGTCCTGTTTTCGCTTTATTTCTGCCTCTTTGAACTGTTCCATTGCCCATGTTTCCAGTTCAAGGCCTGTTTTGCCCAACTGTTTTCCCATATCAATAAAGTCTTTAAGACTTGCCATCTTGTATTCGACTTAAATTGAGGTTACCCAAACCAGGAAAAAAAATGACACTATATTTATACAAGGTAAGCTGTTCTGCAAACGGCAGTATGTATACGAATTACTAACTATACAGCGAATATCTGATATTCATGACACAGTATGACACAGTTGATGGATGAAGAAAACAGACGCTTCAATAAGGACAACGAAAACTAGCAGGCTAGTGGTGGATAATAACATACAGAAAAGAAGAGAAAAAAAATTAAATAGAAAATATAGATTTATTTACAACACCGAATCTGACAGACGACCAACCACAATGGAACTAAAAAAATAACTTATGTACAATGATAGTAAGAAAAATAACTGAAGAATACAACATGTAAACTGGACAAGAAAGAGTCTTTTTACGATTGTAACGCTTTCTACAAACTAAACCAACACAACTAATGTATATTATGTTCAAAGAAATCACTCAGGGCGCTCCATATCATCCGATCCAACACAGATGTGGCCCCTTAAAGGATTAATTTTAACAAAATCCTAATAGATTAACTCAACATCAGTTCCTCTATAAAGAAAAATAATTATTGAATCTAAAACATAATTTAAGCAAACACGTAAGTCACGCACAATAACAACAAGCAACAGATGAGGTAAAGACAGAAATGCCAACAGTGTGGTATGCACGAACAAGAGTAATGATAGCACAAAAATGACTTATCTGTTTAGCAGCCTGTCACTGTATGGTGCCTTGCTTAATACGCGGTGTAGACTTCACTGTGTATAAGTATCCATGCACAAGGGCGGAGGCAGTGAGCTGTACTGATGAGTCCTCTTGCTGTAATGATGTCTTAGTTTTCAAATAATCCGTTCCACTGCAGAGGATGCGGTAAGCGTCGTAGACTCTACCGTATGGATGTCTTGAAAAATATGTCCTATAAATGTTCCTTGATACTGCACAAGATGTGGCAAGCAGCGTAGATTTTCTTGAATTAAGAATAGTCAATGATACTTTACGAGATACGACAAGTGGGTCGATTTTCAATGTTGAAATATGTTGTACATATCACTGATGGTAGTCCTGACACTATGGCGAAAAGTAAATCAGTAAGGACCACAAATAAGACGATAACAATGGATATATAAACGTATATAAGTCTCCGAAAACAGCGTGTAGCTGTGCAACTAGCCACCACTCAAGCGCTGATGAATGTCAATCAAGCAAATTCTTGAAACAGAGTGTAGCTTCCTCCGTTCGACACAAAACTTAAGCGTTGACCACAGACACTAGTGGCAATACATTTTGCTTTTACATGCAAATGTCTTGAATATTACGAGTTGCGTGAAACCAGTAATTTAAATCGATATTAGGCTGAACACGGCCTAGTCTTTGAAATTCAGTGTTCTGTGAACACGCCAAATTACATGAGCGAAATTTTCAGGAATATGAGTAGATATTTCATGACTGGCAACCCTGGATTGTAAAATGGCTGAATACTTTTGGCACGGATGGCTAGATTCTTCTGGCGGGTACACTTTCCCTCAAAGAGCCCCCAAATGACACATGCTGTGGGGATGCATGCTGTCGCAATAATTAATTCTCAAGGTGCTTACTATCTTCTTACACCATACTTAACACATCCATTCCTGAGTAAACCAATCAATACCGAAATTTAGTCCCAAACTGAACACTGTATTATGGAAATGTCATGAAACACAATTATGATATGAAATCCAAATATCCAAGGTAATAATTCATAATTCTTCCTTCAGAATTAACCAACAAGAGTCAGCCATAACATCTAGCCATATTTTCCCGCTCTACAAGCAACCTTCCAGTTGACCTTTCAGTCCACCACTGACTACCTCGCACACTGCACTGTTCTCTAGTGTTTTGACCCACAGTCTCGCACGAGACACACTCACGCAAAACCCGACTGACCGCTTTTCATTCGCACTTAACATACACACAGGCCTACGTCATTTACTGTTCACGCAAACAACCTCTCTCACTTTATCATTTGCTTACACACACACACTGACCATAATCATCATCATCATCAGCGTAATCATCATCATCCTCAATGCAATATATGCTTGATAATTGTATTACCGTGAAATCATCATCATCATGTGACATATATATATATATATATATATATATATATATATATATATATATATATATATATATATATATTCTTTCTTACCCTCAGGCACATACAGTCGAGCTGTTAATGGGTATCTGTTAGTCTGCTCTTCAGATACAAATGGCAAAGGCAATCTGCGTTAACACGCTGATGCTTACTGTATTTTTGAATTCTTATAGCCTGCTTTTCTATTTAAGGCACGTTCTATATATATCCCAAAGCCGGACGCCAGAGGGAGTTTACTACCCATCGTGTGTTTTGCGTTCCGAAAATGTATGTAAAATCTGCCTATGTGTACAAATCAGGAAAACTAAGATTTTATTTATCTACGTTATTCCTGGAGCGATTTTTATTAATCTAAGGCTTAAAATACGCTCTGAATTATTCTTTAACTTCCTATCTAATTGACTGTTACTTTCCTAAGTGCATTTTATTCTATGCGTACTCTAAACAGCAAAATTATGGACTAACCTGAGGTCTCGATGCATTCAACCAGAGATTTCTCCCTTCCTATAGTACTATACGTGGGAATCTCTGCACAGACGTGTAGAGCAACATTCCCAGTATTGCATTAGTGACCTCTTCCAGGTGGTACGTCTTTCATAATGCTGTAATTAAATGTCCTCTTACACTTGGTTGCACAGATTTGGACTGGCCATTTTTACGGCCTAACGTTTTAGTAAACACTGCATAAAGGTACCTTCTGATTGGTCCGTGTATCATGCAGTTCTCACAAAGTATGGCGCACGGTTTGAGTCAGAGTTACTCAGAATGACGTGTTGTGAATCAGACCACTTCACGACACTGATTTACGTTATGGGGTTGTTAACTGATTTACGTGATGAGATTGTTAACTGATTTACATGATGGGATTGTTAACTGATTTACGTGATGGGGTTGTTAACTGATTTACATGATGGGGTTGCTAACCCCACGTGTAGCCTCAATTTGATTATCGTCGATGATAGGTTGGTTTGGGCTGAGGCCATTTTATTTTGTTGTCTCCTCAGAGATTCCTTGGTAGCACGTGGAGCATGAGTTTTCATCAATATACTTTAGATCATAAGGTGTTTTTCATTTGGACATGCGCCCTAATATAACCGACGGACTTTGTGTCTAAGATGCACGGGCCGAAACTTCTAACTATGCTTAAAAAAAACTTAGAATACATATTTTCGGTATTGTTTCAGCTTATTAGTAGCAGACGTTAACACCCAATTATAAATAAATAAATGACGAAAAAACCGTAATAAAGTATTTGAATATAAAATTACTAAACATTTAAGTAGAGCAAAAATAATCAACCACACATTGAGCACAGTAGTTAGGCCAGCTGAAGTTATGTACTAAAAGCAAGAAAATAAATATAAACCAAAATGCAAATGCTTTCAGACCCACCCAACCTCTTTTTGTTAAACGAAAATTTAAAAAAAAAACACTAAGAATTTATCGTTTTATTTAAAAAAAAATAAGCACGCGCGCACACACACACACACATACACACGCGCACACACACTCACGCACGCGCACGCACGCAAACACACACGCGCACACACACACGCACGCACACAAGCACACCCCACCCTACACACACACACACAGAAAATTATATTTACCTCATAGACAATAAATGACGAGGAAGATAAAGTCACAAGTGAATAGCAACAATTGAATACACGTAATATGTAATGTTATAGACATTACATGTCCTAATAGCCTCATGTAGGTTCCAACAGATGGCCAGCTCATCATGTAATTTTTACAATTTTTTTTTGGTTACAGAAACCACCAACCACTGCAAGAGTTTGTGCTTTGATGCAGGCTTTCTTGAGGGATCCATGTGCAGAGTTGACCTCGACCTTCATAAGGAGCCAAAAGTTGATGATGACTACAGTACCAAATCTCCGAATTAAAAATCATCAGTGGTTGAATGTGATCTTTTCAGATTAAATAACATTCAGAGCAAAACTTTGACATGAAGCGAGAGATAGAGGAAGAGAAAAGGTGAGAAAACCGAGGAGAAAAACAACTTGTGAATGAATGGCTCCAGAAAATATGCGTTTTCTACTTATACTTGAATATTTTCAGAAATACAATATACCCAAGGTCAGAGGTCGTGATCATCATATGAGTCACATGATCGTACATCAGACCAAAATAGCCAATAATATAGAAACAGGAAATGAGGATAGAGGGTCGGGGAGATTAAATTCGCGAATCAAATAATTCAAGATCTGAACAAATGCTCCAACTGAAAGATTTACGAATGATACGCGCCTTCGGTCAAGCTTTAGATTTTTACAAGATCGATTATTTATAGCTACTCGACATTTGAAGTACATTCTGCGTGGGCGAATATATGTGTTTAACAGGATAGAATTAACTATCATATTACTTTGTAAAATTAGTAGTCTTTCGTTATTTCTGTTCACTCACCAAACATGGACATTTGTTATTGCAGTGGAACTACTGTTAACTGCTAATTTTTGGGGGCGCGATAATTGGGTATGGAAAACTTAATTCTTTGAAGCCGCAATTTGTTTGGTGGGCGAGTATTATAGAAGTGCTGATGATTCTAGTGGACGTGTATATTATTACGTCACTGCAAAATATTCTGGGGCGAGTATTATGACATTAAGGCAAGGGGAGATTTCTTTCCATTGGGAAATACATGGAAATTACAAGAAATGAAGCCCAACACAAAAATAAGGATCTACAACTCAAATATCAAGAAAGTCCTATTGTCTGGCAATAAAAAATGAAGAATAACAAACATGAGAATTTGAAGATACAGACTTTCATAAATGGATGCTTGCATAGAACAGAAGGATGGAAATAGTATGACAAGATCACTCATGTGAAACTGACAGAAAGAACCATACAAACACCAGTGAAATATGATTTGAGGAGAAAACGATGTAGTTGGATGGGTCATGTGTTGATAAAACCAGTTTATATCATATCATTACAAGGTGCAGATGACATTGCACTACTCGCACATTCACATCAACACATCTAAGAAAAACAGATAGACTGATTAAGTATAGCCAGTAGGTGGTTCTGAACATCAATCTAACGAAGACAGAGGCCATGACACTCAATGTGGGCAATCCTGATAACAAAAAGGAACCAGAAGCTGGAACAGACAGACACATTTACATACCTTTGATGCATAGTAATACCAGACGGTGGAACAAGGAAAGACCTCAAGAGCAGAATGAATAACGCGAGAACAGCCTTTGCTGGAAGTCCTCTCAGTACAGCACAAACACCAAATTACGGTTATATGAGAGATGTGTACTTTCTGTGCTTCTCTATGGTGCGGAATGCTGGAGAGTAACAGAGAAGGAAATGTCGAAACTGTCCTCTTTCCACACAATCTGCCTAAGGAAAATTCTCCGAATCTTTTGGCCGAATACCATCACCAACCAAGAACTGCTTACTCGGAGCAACCAAGAGGTCATGCACACCATCATAGCTGGCAGACGCTGGGGTTGGTTTGGCCACGTCCTCATGAGAAACCCTGATGCCATCACAAGAACAGCTATGCTATGTAACCTTGAAGGAACAAAAACAACTTGGAGAACTGTAGAGGCCGAGATGCAAAATCAGAGGCACTGCACGAAGGATGGCCGCCGACCGAGCAAAGTGGAAGCAGTTTGTTGCTGCCCAAGACTCCACCAGGCGTGATGGCCACTGGCTGCTTTGACAGACGGTGGCTAAGGATCAAAGTAGAAGATTACAAGGTAGTCCTTATTCTTAAATATCCAAAGTAAGAGAAATAGAAGTGAAACCAAAAAACACGCGGCGAAGGGAATGTCTTCTTCGTACTTTCAGACGTCTGCCTGAATATTTTCAAAGAAAGCAGTGGTTAGCTTGAGTGATCTCCATAGAGTTATTCCAGGAATAGTACTGGTGACGGCCATATCTGCTTTTTCAGGTGAAGGGAACTGGACATAGACATGAAGATTAATTTTTTTTAAAAATGATATGAAAATGTTTTGATAGTTTGAACCGTTGACATAGGACGTAAAGGCTTAGAGTTGTGTGTTACAGAACTATGCTAACTGGCAGCAGGAAGGTAATGAATGGATGTATTAATGTATCAGTTTCTTAAAATAAAAATCATGTTTGACGAGCACGAAATTATCGTGACAAATGGAAGAAGAGAGAAGCAGAAAACCGAAAGAATGGATAATGTATAGATTGACATTTTAGCGCGGGAAATCACCCACAACAGAACAGATGGAAAGCTTTAAAAAAATCGAGGTCGTGTAGGGAGATGATCGCATACGCCGCGAGGCGAGACATCTAACAAGACTTGAAGGGCGTGATTCTGAAGGGTATAAAGAATACCAGCAAGACACCTAACATGACTTGAAAGGCGTGTTTCTGAAGGGTATAACGAATACCATGAAGAGCTAGAAAATTTAACGGCAAAGTACTGAGAGAAGCGGAATAAAAACTTCAATTAATTAACAAGAAAATTGCATCATCTTTTCATTTTTCTCGCCTCATAGAGCATGGTGAAACCACCACATCTCGTCTCCTTACAGGAAGCGAAAGCTGAAGCATTCATGGGCTCTTGCAGTAGTTGTTTCTGCAGAAATGTATTTTTTATGATGAGTTTGCCAGGTCCTTGAACACAAAAACATGTGTGGATAAAGTTATGTGGACATGACATGAACAAGTAAAGTATAAGAACCTGGTAACAACTAGTAAGTTCGACTCTAAAAGGAACCGAAGATGACACAGAGAAAGAACTTGATAAAATGAGGGCGTGATATAGGAGGAAATTGAAAATATAGCTGGTCCAAGAGACCGTAGGGGATGGAGAGACACAATCACCAAAGCCAGCAGGGACGGTTATTGGCGATATATACAGTTGTAGCACTAGTGGTCCCCGTGGAGACAAAGAAAGATTAGGACTACTGTACCCTCGGGTAATTTGTGACAGACGACCAATATTAAAGTTGTGCACGAGACTAGCATCTCATTATGTAAATCTAATTGCTACATACGTCACCGCTGTAAAAGTGGACAAATATTTTTGAGCAGGTGTGACCGCGCTATGTACTGATTATGGGTCCGTGGGTAAGTCGTTATTGATCGAGTCACTTCTGTGTAAATACTGTGTGACAGTTTGCAGGTACAGTATTGCTTCTTACTAATAATCTGACAAGTTAGTTTACTAGCCGTCCGCTAGAGATGTTTATTCTTGTAGAGGTATAACAGGTTCGTTCGTCTCTCGATAGTTGTTATAGTGTGCTATAGTGGTGTACTAATTAATAGAGCTGTAACTTTGAACTCAACTTGACAAAATCTGCATAATTCTGTAGAGTCAAATAACATAGTTTATTTAAATAAAACATAATAAACAAATGCAGTTGGTACCAGATCAATTTCTTTTATTTGATAGTGGTTTCTATATGTATCAGTATTTTTCTCGTCTCTCTCCGTAAGCGAGTTGTGGCAAAGTGACTGTAATTTGTATTTTCCCCCCCCCCCCCCCCCAACCACTATATATATACAGGGCCAAATTATTAGTCAGCGCTCCCAAGTACTGGATTATTATTACCGTGAATAGAGCCAGACATAAATTCAGTATGCCGGGTTAGTGGATATTCTGATAAATTCTGGGTATTTACGAAGTCTTAATAACTTAGTGGTGTAAGAATTTTAGCTAAAGGATTTTAACAAGTCAGAGTAAGATTTCTGGTGGGATTAAATTTTATTTTTGTCGGTAGTTTGCCATCAATTACCTGACTTCTGCCAGTGTATTGTAAGTTTCAGTGGTAATCATACGAAGTAAAGCCAGTGTAGTTCTGTGAAAAAAAGTTTGGTGGTATTATTAATTAATATATCTCTGTGTGAATTTTGGAACTACGGATGGTGTAGTATGGTGTAATATATTAAGAGTACCAGACTATGTTATGATAACTTTGAAGATAGTAGTATATGAACTCGGGAGTTTGGTTTAACTAAAGTGGCCATGGGTATTTAAGTTTGTTGTCGGTGAAAAAAGAGTGGTGAAGGGAGTTTAGTATTATGATATGGGGTATGCAGTTGTGTGTAGATATTTGTACTATTTTGATAACCCTCAATGGGCTGCCTTTTAATATAAGAATAAAATTATTTAAGTAAAAGTTATTTTATCGGGATACAGCGAAGCGGTGTTGTGACGGGTAACTGACTCGGTCACGAGCTGGCCTCAGAAGCAATCAGGTCAGCCCGCGCTGTGTTAATCGTAATAGACAACCTGCTGTCATTGAAAAAGATAAGGGAAGGGGTGAGCTGTTAAGTCTGACCCGAGGGCAGAAATAGAGTAGAGCGTGAGGGCAGTTTTATTATGGTATGGGAAAGCGGGGTGTTTGTAAATCTTTGGTTATTAATGTGTTTGAATTATATATTTTGTGGATTGGTGTATATAAGTTGTTATTTTGTTTTACAGCGATCCACGGCGTTGTAGGTCCCTAAGCCTGCAACGGACTTTGCCTTCTCGGAGAGGGAGGTAAGAGACATCGGTGTAATTGAGAAAAAAAACTGGGGTACTGTAAAGATCTGATGTTTATCCTTTATCATTATAATATTAGCACTGACTGACTGGTCTTAGAGATTGATTAAATGGTGATGGGTGTTCCTTTAATGGTTACACTGTTCATACGCCCACACAGAGCAGAACAGTTTCTTATATCACGCGAATGTCAAAATATCAAATTCTGAAAGACTAAACATACCACTGCTTCACACGAGATCCTGCTATTACATTCATTCTGTTTGTTGACCTAGATTTCCGCCACCCAGGATATTTACGCGAATACGTAGGTGTAAGCTCCTTCTAAACTGAAAACCACCACTGTTACTATATGTGGTTTCAGTCTGATGATTACTCCTTTTAATAGTTTAATGGCTATTTATGGTCATGCGTTACTATAATCACGCCTACTGTTCTCCTACCGTGTTAAATGTTGTAGTGAGTGTGCGTGGTGCATTCACACGCCACAGATACACACATCAGAGGCATGGAATGGTGTAACGGCAGGTGTACTGTTAATAACGTTTATTTACACCACAACACGTTCATGAAATACACAGAATACACAGTCACAATTAAGTACAAGTCATAGCAATACAATAATACAGTACTCCAGTCACATCTCCACTTCTCATAATCATTAGCGCTCTACAACATCAACACTAGATCCTCTCAGCAACGGTCGGCATCCCCGTGCTAATATAATGAATTCCTCAAATATGCCTAGCAACGGTCGGCATCCCCGTGCTAATATAATGAATTCCTCAAATATGCCTCATCAAAGACGCTCTCAACATTGGCGCTCTAATGTAAATAATAAATGGCCTCTCCAACGATGCTTCCAACATCAGCATCACAATAAACGGACAATGGATCCCTTTTCCCAGCAACGGTTTATCCTCGCCGTGCTGACAATAATAAATTCCTCAAATATGCCTCATCAAAGACGCTCTCAACCTTGGCGCTTTAATGTATGTGTGGATCCTCTCAATGATAACGATGGCCTCTCAAATATGCTTCATCAAAGACGCTCTCAACCTTGGCGCTTTAATGTATGTGTGGATCCTCTCAATGATAATGATGGCCTCTCAAATATGCTTCATCAAAGACGCTCTCAACCTTCGCGCTTTAATGTAACTGTGGATCCTTTCAATAATAACAATTGCCTCCTCAAATAGCATATAGATCCGGTTAGCCAACGGACATCATCCTCGCCGTGCTAACTACATCAATGGTGAATACTTTCGGCAATTTCTCGCAAGACTGCACTCCCTGGCAATCTGCAGTAATCTCGCCTTTACTCATCTTGACATTTATATATTCAAACAAATGTCCTGGATCCTTACCTCATCAAAAATACTCACAAACACAATTCTCCAATAAATTCAGAAATTATAGGCCTACACAAATAATGGCCTCAAACTTTTGCACTGCGCAGGCATTCTCAAAACACATAATGTAGAGCCGACCTCTCCCGTCGGTACCCAAAAACAGACTGCAATTAGTTCACACACTAGACCCGCCAAAAAAAAGACACGAGACTCGGTTGTTTAAAAAACACAACTCAGTCTCGATAATTGCATGGGCTAGTCACACGAGCTTACTCACAGCTCAAGACAGTTCACAGCAAAAAAACATCTCCGCGATTTGAACTGACCAGTGTTCGCCACTTGGAAACTTCTCGATCACACGAGGGAATTCCCCTAATACATTTTTAACTTAACATCAGCTTAACCAAGCAACATAACCCGTAATCGAATCTATTTGCTTAACATTTACAAGATCACTTCCCCTTGATAATATTTACTCTGTAACAGTTGCCACACCGCCCGGGAAAAAAAATGATTTATCATTTTTTTGTTGAAAATTTAAGTTCCAAAAATTTAGAAATAAATGAAGTTATATTATATGGCTACCAAAAAATATACCTAACAAAAAATATACCTATACAATAGTACATCTATACACAATTTCAGCAATAAATGTAAAATTACAACTAAAACATCAAACATAATCAATCAAATATCCCAATGAATGTTACCGATGTAAATTACAACAAAAGCATCAATCATAATACAAGCATACCAAAATTAATCCTAATAGAACACTAAGCTAAGTACATTCAGTACAAGCAACAACCAATAGAAAGTGAAAGAACAAGATCAAACAACAGAAGAATGATCTGTAGTAAAGGAAAGTAAGAAATCGGAAAATGAGAAACAATTAACAATAGTACAGGATAACCAATAAGAACTACGATTTCATGTACAATAAATACAAATTTATCAAAATACTAGTTACATTATATTAAGTTATATAATTAACTCAAGAATACAACGAATGAAAGTATAAGTATTGAAAGAAGAAGAAGTATACAAGTACAATGAAGAGAAACGAAGATGTGATACAGAAATATAAACAAGATATGAACACATATCGAAAAGACGACAAAAAGATAGAATGAAATGAAGGATAGTCAACAAAGACGAATGGAAAGCAAAGGTATGAACGCATAGAAAGTCAATTACAATACATACTAATAGATGTTTAGATCAAACAATATCTTCCAAAAATTAAATATAAACATGATTACAAGGCACAAAACAAAATGTCAAAGTATATCCATACTAACATCACAAAACGAATAATTCACAACTAACCAAAGTCTAATAAGTAATTTAACTAAGTTACCAAAGTTATACTTAACTGAAAATAAATTATAAACCTTACACAAACAAATAATAGCATTTGCGATAACTAAGTTTTGACCTAACGCACAATCAACCGCTAAATAATAAAAAATACATCATACTATCAAATAAGACAAACTTCCAAAGAAGTAATATCTCTTTCAATCATAGGGCACACAGAAATAAATTACAATGCCAAAAAACAATTTTTTTTTAAAAAATTACCATACAAAATATTTTAGAACGATAAGTTATCAAAAAATAAAATTATTATTTAAGTAATTCTAAGTCATAATTAATAAACTAACAATGAAATTAACTTCTAACCAAATTAGAGAAGCATAAAATATCTTATCTCTAGACAAACACTTAAATCAAAACATGTAAGTTTTTTTTTTCAAAAAATACATCACCAAAAAAAAAACTTAAGAAAAATACAATGTCATCTGTATATCAACTTTCCAACATACAAACATAACATAATGTTACAACAATCTGTCCATCTTTTAACAAACAAAAATATCAGATGTGTCTATCAATTTTACAAAAAAGTTGAATTTAATTTATAAGTTAATTCTGATTAACAATAGCGTTGAGCTTCAGTGTTATTTAACTGTAAATTTATATCTTACTCAGCCTAGTATAAATCTAAAATTTAATGGGATAATAGAATATGAAAAAGAAGTCCTATAAAAATATCTTCAAAGTTTTTATAAAAAATATTTATCAAATTAATTTGTTGCAAAAATGTTGAAAAAATCTTATTATTTAAATTCTAGGTACTATGTTCTAAAAGGTCAATGTTTCTAACAATTCAAATACACAATTATTTCTGATACTGCAAGATAATTCTACAAAATCATATTACACAACATAACAATAAATTTAAATAATTATCCTAACAATTACAGCTACAACCCGAAAAATATACAGAAAAAATGAGCACAGGTTTGACACCGCTCACTGCATTTATCAAAAATTACACACAAATTATTACCAACACATATGTTACACACAATCAAAACAGAATAGTATACAATTGCATAAAAAAATTGGACTGGTACATTCGAAACAGTCATATATGTTCCACAAAAAATATATATTAAGCAATCAAATGATTCATCGAAATAAACATCATAATGTTTCAAAGAAATTACAAATATTTTAATAGAACATCATATGATATATTATTCACAGAATACAATAACATGTACTATTCTAAAAAATAAATCAGCTGTAAAAAAAAATATATCCCGACAATCCGTCATTAATTCTTGATCCTCCAAAAGTGACTCGTCAGATGTATAGCGAGACGCTAATAGGTTCTGCTTGATAAATAATCCACATTCTTCACGAATAATGTCAACAAGTGCGCCAACTCATCACAACGTCGCACGCTACGAGACAATACAAATGAAAATTTCTATTAATCATCTGTTAGATCTAATAAGGAAAAACGGAAAATCAACTTCCACGTTTACCTATTCCTTGGGGTGGAGTAGAGTCTTGGCCCCTTTTCACACACCTCAACAAGTCCTCCTTGCATCACAGAAGGCTTAGCGATCACTTGACCGTAACGAAAGTTCATCCCTGTTGTAGCCTGAAAAAAAATTACTACGTTCACAAGAACGAGATGACCTTTCGCCACCACTAGTGTGACAATCAATAGTGTTATTACTTTGCTTGTAAACAACCTTGCTCTCATGTGGAGTACGGCTAACCTTGTTACAATTTCTATAATTGCTGTTAAGAACATTGTTATTTGTTCTATTGACACAGTTGTTCTGTTTCACATCCCAGTTAGCATAATTACGATTAGCATTTCCTCTTGGATAAAAATATCTACCAGATAGAAATGGCTTTTTATCAACAAATTTATTACCATATTGACACTCTTTCACATAATTATTTCCATTATAATTTCTAATACTCTTAGAATCACGATGTTGTGATCTGTCAAATTGTTTATTGTTTTTAGGCAAAGAAACATTACTATATGAAGAAATCCCTTGGTACATTTTAACCTCAGGGTTATATCTCCTATCAAAAGTATTTTTTTCCTTGTTTGTGGCAGTGTGTTTAAGAACTGGGTCACACTGACTTGACTGGGTGTGACCGAAAGATTTAACCATATCTTTATTGTTTTTCACAAAATATGTTTCCTTCCTGGAATAAGTAGTTCTATCTTTTTTTCCATCAGGGTTCTCACTTAATACCTTGTTTGTTTTTAATAACTTACATTGAAATTTATTATTGTTTCTTTTGTTATCTACAGGGTTATCTAATACTGTAGATTTTCCTTTGCTAGCTTGCCGCCAGGAACCAATATCGCTAGAATGGTTGGTATTGCATTGAAAGTTATATTTCCCTCGGAAAGATTTCTGTCCACCAATCTTCACTTTAGAGTCCGCTTTATGTCTTTCACTGTCAACACTGACAGAAGACCACCTTTTTTTCTTTAAGAGAATGTCAAGTAAACCATCCAATCTCACTCTGGCTTCTGAAATTTGAATATCTCTAAGTGAAATATCTGCACTTAATTTCTTGTTTAACCTCTCAACTCTTAAAACCTTGCAGCTTTCCTCTGCTAGCAAATTTTTAATCTTAGCGACCTTCTCTCTCTCAGCCGTTAACTTTACTAATATCTTTTTCTCGTCCAGTTCTTTATTTTCTCTCAAATGAGTCAACTCTAATTGTAGTGACTCAATCTTAATATCATCACTGCTCTTATTAAGCTCATGAATCTTTTTCTCTTCATGTTCGCCACCGAGATTTGCAATATCATCTAATAAATCAAGGATCGTTTCTGTATACGTCCTATTATGTTCATCAGTCTCAAGTTTCAATTTGTCATATATTTCTCTCCTTTCTTGAAGTTCCTGAGTTAGATTTCTAACTTCACTATCGTTATCTTTAACCTGAGTTTCTAACTCTTTGATCTTACACAATGCTACACTCAATGCTGTTTGAGTACTAGCAAGTTCTGAGTTTGATTTACCTAAATCAGTTGTTAGTTTAGATACTTTTTCATGTAACTCACTTACTTCAGCAGTACATTCTATGACACTTTCCCTTTGCTCTAGGGTACTCTGTTTTATGTCCAATTGCTTCTTCTCTTCTAGCATCCTTTTCTTATACCTCTCATCACTTTCATGAATTAGCTTTTCACATATCAATCTATTTATTTCAGACTCAGTCAGCCCACGGTCTCCAAATCCTAATAGTTCACGGTATTTTTTTTCCTCAGGATCTATATAATAGTCCATAGTGACTTACTTCCTTAGACAACTATATATGTATTAATTAAACTTTCACCTCCACAAGCCAATTATCTTTTTAAGAAATTACGATTATTTCTTACTTACTGTACACCAACTTCTGTTATAGTATCTATATATAACATACATTATCTATGCATCAACTTATTCTTCATCAATCGATATAATTATCGAAACACAATGACAATTATCAACAGAATAAGTGATGGATAGTATAGGCAGACTTGCTGAAATGCAGAAAAGTGGCACAATCTACACAGAACAAAATCACTTATCTTAATATTCTTCTGTCCCTTCCGCCGACACACCAGATATCACAAAGTTCTGCAGATAAAACCGTTCAAGCGCAGAAAGGTACACAAACTAGATTTTCATCTCTTCAGGTTCTTGCCAAAGTGTAGAATACGCTCAACACAGCATCAGCCCGTACAGCATACAGGAAACGCAGCACAGCACCCTCTGTAACTGTTGACTTGAAACAATCTGCAAACGACTCTTCAAAACACTTCACATTTAGTTAAACTTGACTGTCTACCAAAACTGTCAACTTCCCATTGTAATGTTCTACCGTGTTGGACACAGTTAACCAACTAGGTCGAGGACCATGACACAATGTGAGGATACATAAGCCACGCCTACACAAGGCTTTCCTATCACGCGAACTCCGTGGGTTTATTCCGTTAAATAAAATGGCCCACCACTGTAAAGATCTGATGTTTATCCTTTATCATTATAATATTAGCACTGACTGACTGGTCTTAGAGATTGATTAAATGGTGATGGGTGTTCCTTTAATGGTTACACTGTTCATACGCCCACACAGAGCAGAACAGTTTCTTATATCACGCGAATGTCAAAATATCAAATTCTGAAAGACTAAACATACCACTGCTTCACACGAGATCCTGCTATTACATTCATTCTGTTTGTTGACCTAGATTTCCGCCACCCAGGCTATTTACGCGAATACGTAGGTGTAAGCTCCTTCTAAACTGAAAACCACCACTGTTACTATATGTGGTTTCAGTCTGATGATTACTCCTTTTAATAGTTTAATGGCTATTTATGGTCATGCGTTACTATAATCACGCCTACTGTTCTCCTACCGTGTTAAATGTTGTAGTGAGTGTGCGTGGTGCATTCACACGCCACAGATACACACATCAGAGGCATGGAATGGTGTAACGGCAGGTGTACTGTTAATAACGTTTATTTACACCACAACACGTTCATGAAATACACAGAATACACAGTCACAATTAAGTACAAGTCATAGCAATACAATAATACAGTACTCCAGTCACATCTCCACTTCTCATAATCATTAGCGCTCTACAACATCAACACTAGATCCTCTCAGCAACGGTCGGCATCCCCGTGCTAATATAATGAATTCCTCAAATATGCCTAGCAACGGTCGGCATCCCCGTGCTAATATAATGAATTCCTCAAATATGCCTCATCAAAGACGCTCTCAACATTGGCGCTCTAATGTAAATAATAAATGGCCTCTCCAACGATGCTTCCAACATCAGCATCACAATAAACGGACAATGGATCCCTTTTCCCAGCAACGGTTTATCCTCGCCGTGCTGACAATAATAAATTCCTCAAATATGCCTCATCAAAGACGCTCTCAACCTTGGCGCTTTAATGTATGTGTGGATCCTCTCAATGATAACGATGGCCTCTCAAATATGCTTCATCAAAGACGCTCTCAACCTTGGCGCTTTAATGTATGTGTGGATCCTCTCAATGATAATGATGGCCTCTCAAATATGCTTCATCAAAGACGCTCTCAACCTTGGCGCTTTAATGTAACTGTGGATCCTTTCAATAATAACAATTGCCTCCTCAAATAGCATATAGATCCGGTTAGCCAACGGACATCATCCTCGCCGTGCTAACTACATCAATGGTGAATACTTTCGGCAATTTCTCGCAAGACTGCACTCCCTGGCAATCTGCAGTAATCTCGCCTTTACTCATCTTGACATTTATATATTCAAACAAATGTCCTGGATCCTTACCTCATCAAAAATACTCACAAACACAATTCTCCAATAAATTCAGAAATTATAGGCCTACACAAATAATGGCCTCAAACTTTTGCACTGCGCAGGCATTCTCAAAACACATAATGTAGAGCCGACCTCTCCCGTCGGTACCCAAAAACAGACTGCAATTAGTTCACACACTAGACCCGCCAAAAAAAAGACACGAGACTCGGTTGTTTAAAAAACACAACTCAGTCTCGATAATTGCATGGGCTAGTCACACGAGCTTACTCACAGCTCAAGACAGTTCACAGCAAAAAAACATCTCCGCGATTTGAACTGACCAGTGTTCGCCACTTGGAAACTTCTCGATCACACGAGGGAATTCCCCTAATACATTTTTAACTTAACATCAGCTTAACCAAGCAACATAACCCGTAATCGAATCTATTTGCTTAACATTTACAAGATCACTTCCCCTTGATAATATTTACTCTGTAACAGGTACGCGCAAAGTAACGGGCACCCCTAGTTACGTCTGCAAGACGTGGAAGCATTGGGAATTCTCCTGACGTGAGGAAACATATACCTAAGCGTGGAATTGCCTAGAAATTGGAGCTCTTAGCTTGTACGGCACAATACAGAACACACTACGTTGCCTGGTATTGTTTACATACTGCCACAATAAAGCAGTAGGCCATAACCCGAAGCGGTTTAAATCGTCGTTTGTGTGTGAAGAATTGAGTTGCCATCATCATTGCTAGATCTACAGCAAGAAGCAAAAATATATAGTCATTATGGGCCCCTTCATCAGTTATTCTGGAGAGGAGAGATGGAAATCATACCTTTCTAAATGCTAATGGGAGGAGGTACCTGACGAAGGGTAACGCAGCTGAGCCTCAGACGAAGACGATAGCGTCAGGAAGGCACTGAACTGAAGTAGAGGGGAGAAAGTAGAGTTAGATAGATAATACTTAGAGGAGAGCCTCTGAGTTAATTCTGCAGAATTTAGTGGAGTAGGATTTAGTGGTGTATAAGTTAGTTGTGTAGGAGCGCCTTTGAGACATTTTAGTTAGATTAGTTAGTAAGTCTTCCTCTGTCTGGTTAAACGGGACAGAGTGAAAACTAGTGGAGAGTATTCTTGTGGGACTCCATAGTGTAGTTAGTTAGTAATAGTAGTGTTCAAGTGGTGGTGGCTCTTACTTAGAGACCCCCGCCCGGTATATTTCTTTAACCTTAGTTGTTTTTGTGTAGTCGTGGAAGAGTGCGTGGTAATTTTTTGATAATTGTGTCATTTATTGATTTGTTCTTTTCTTCAGGTTGTGCGACCTTGCACGTTATTGTTGTTTTTCTCTGTGGTAAAGATTTTTTTGATTAATAAACTATAAAATGTGCTCTGGATCAGTTTGTCTTTCACTATATTGTACCAGTATTCTTTAACTGTACAGTTGTGTCTGTGGCTAGTAATTAGTGCATACCTTATCTCAAGCTGAGCGAGAGGTGGTGAGACAGTAGCTAATAAAACAAGTCACATGTGGCGAGGGAGAGTCAATCTAGGTTCTCACCCTTGAAGCTATAAGTCTCATCCTCCACAGTCACTTTAACTCTCATCTTAATCTATCTTCTCAGACTTTCCTCAAAACTGGGGTCTTGTCTCTTTATTCAGACAGACTCTTAATTAAGCCATTTCGTGACACGTTTGAGATACAAAAAAAAATCCCGTGTGGTTCATGACCTAGGTTACTTTGACCTTCTTTTCTATAACTTTCAGTAAAAGTAGTTGAGCCTCTGTTTTCTTACTTAAATGTAATATTTCTCCAGCTTCTGACCTTTTAACTGATTTATAGCAGTTCTTCGGTTTCTTCCCCTAACAAAATAAATTCTAGCTGGGGACTGAAATAAAATCGAGACGTACTTACTTCAGTTACTATCTTACTCAGTCGTACTCCTAGTTCAGACTATAGCGACCGCCGTTATTCTGTTCTATGAATGATAGCATTAAACTTTAACACAACCTAACTTCATTTTGAAGAACTTCAAGAATCAAAACTTAGAAATGCCTTGGTTATTCTGCGCAGATGACACCGCTCAAACATGGCTTCTCAAGAACTCACAGGTACAGACACAACCTTTGCCGAGGCCTTTTGTCCGGAACTCCTGTTAAGATTTTAACTTTTAGTTAGCTCGACGGTGTTGTGAGTTCGTGTCCCCGTCGATGGTTTCGATTGGTGCTTGTGGTGAAGTGGGATGTTATAAATACTTATAGGGAACTTAGTGTACTGACTGAGATCAGCTGTGAAGGTATCTATATCTATTAAGAGTAGTGTATTATAGATAACCTTACTTGCTACCACATATCTATATATCTCAGTCAGAATTATTCTGGAATAGTGTGATGCTACGTTATGTGTCTAGGGTATGAGTATGGTGAAGTGTAAGTCACAACAACAGACAGATAAACAATTTAATTTAATCCACTACTCTTGACAACACTGTGACACTCACATACATATAACACTCTACAAAGATATCTTAAAAGAGTCACTGATAAACTTTCAAATAACAATATGTATTCATTACTGGCATGAATGAATATGTGTCCTGATTCAACTACAAGGGAACCAGGAATCACAATCAATTTAAATTACAAGGTATGTACAGAATGTATTTAATATGAATATTGTAGTGACATATATTATTACAAATGTTCTATGTGTGTCAGTTGTGTAGTAGTAAAATGAGGTAATACTGGTTTTGTTTTGTTCAAGCTCTGTTGGTATTTGTCATCATGACTTCAATAGTTTGTCTTTAGGGACTAGTATTGGAGATGTTCACAGTTCCTGATTTTAAGACAAGTAAATTCCCCTCTTAATGTTAATTTTAAAAAGTCAGTTCAAGGTGAGGGGACATAATGTTGAGCTCAGCTGGCCAATTCGCTTATCTGGCGTGATGGCGGCAGGAAAGGACTCCTCTGCTCGAATTCTCCTCTGGGCTCAGGAGACACCTCACTGATAGCTAAAAAGACCAAGGAGTATGCTGTCCGACTCTGGATTCAGCAAAGCTCTGACCAGGTGCTGCTCAGTACCATCAAGACCACTGTCCCTGAAATCAAGAAGGATGTACCTTCTACTTCATAACTAATTTATATTTTCTTTTTACACTGATCACAATACATCACAAACATTGCGTTCAGAGCGTTAGGCCAACAGTCAGCTTCATCTGAAATACTTTATTCCAGTATTACCCTTCCTAATGGTTACTACGCCTCTGCACTTCCAGCATTATTTCTTTCTAGTCAATCATCCAGGTGTCAGTGTACTGTTTGGCCATTCCATGCCGTTTGACTTTTCTCCGACACCCTCTGTTCAGGCTGGAGCATTTTAGGCTTTACCTCACGTTTGCCACTGAACTACACATATATATACAGGCATAAATCAACAATTCACATTCAATTTTCATTAAAAGATATTAAATGGTTCAAGCTTACCACAATTCATACGAATAACACAGATACGTTGATTAGCAATGAATTCTGGCACAAACTGGCACAAATTTCCATCTGCTTATCTTCCAGGCTTTTATTGAGCAAAATTTTAGCTGGCTTCAACGCACTGATGCTTTATCAAGATCATTTAAACAAGTGGTCTCGAACTAACGCTCCCAAGTGTGTATATCAGCGAGACTGGCCAATGAGCCACGTTTCGACAAGTGTTTGAAAAAATGTTACCTTTTCCCGTTTCCCCTAACAACCAAGATAGTATTTATAGCCCGACCAATCGTGGTTAGGCTTTCATTTGTTGCGCTCCAATCAATTTGGAGTTTACATGGTAGGCTATTTCTGTAACGTAAATTTTTTTCAAACACGTTAAAAAAAAATCTTATGAGCAGAAATGATTTTATGCTGTCAGGCACCCCCAATATTTTATTTTGGGTATAATTTATTAATTCCTGGACTATTTGCGTAACGTTTTACATATTATTTGTCAGCAAGCCATAAGGAACCCAAACATACTAATTTAAAGGAGCTACGTGGCTGCGTTCAAAATATGCAATTTCTTCTACCTCCTGTTCCGAAGATGTGCTGTCTGGGTACTGTTATGTTTTCAACCGTAAACCCATCCAATGTTATCTTTTCTAATAAGAGTCTGTTATGATTTATAAACCTAACTCTGGGAAAGGGTAGTGTATTTTATCACTGTCCGTCTGAAAAAAAAAGTTAGTGCTTGTAGCCTAACACGCGTGATAGTAGTAATTGTGTATCGCGCGACGCGTGTTTAATGTTCGGCTTTCTGCCTCTCCCTTCTCGCTATCCTTTTGTCCATCTGTTCGTTCGTTTTGGTAACGTAATGTAGAAAAAGACATGAATGGAATTTAAAATTTAGGTCATTACGCAGTCTGCCTCTTAATGTTTTTCCAAGAAATACAGCACACGTTTCATTGAAGAAAGCGGGTATAATACAGTAAGCTTTTACTATCAACGTGAAAGCGTTACAATTTGCAGACGAAGCAGAAAACAAGGGGGATTTCGAGTACATTCTTTGTGACAGCACTGTCATTTTACCATTATTAATTTTATTGCTCTTTTCTTAATATTATAAGCACGGTACATCTGGTAAAGGTATTACAGTGACAGGGCAACAAATTGTCAGTATTGAATCTCTGATAGGTGTTTGCACGAAGCCTGTATTTGCACGTGAGCATAATTTGCTTATGTGACAAAGGCTTGTTATATCTTAGCAATCCTTCGTTTTGTTTCGTATTTGATTGGTTTTTGACTTTTGTACTTTATTCCCTGGGTTTTGTGGGTAAAACGTTTCATGCAGCCTCGTTTTACTCGTTTCTCTTTGGAACCAGGGCCGATTTCAAGTTTCATCAACTCGGGTTAGTATCCGGTGCACAAAGGTATTTTCAATCAATCAATACCAGCTAGCTCCGCAAAGATCCTATACCTTCAATAAATACATGCCAAGTCCCCATGTCACGTGACATCAGCTCAGGGTCTTTCCTGTCTTCTTCATCGTTTTTCTTTCTGTCTCCAGCTCTCTTCTCCGTCAATTCTTAAGTCTGCTTCTGCTTCTGCTCCTGCTCCTGCTTCTGCTTCTGCTCGTGCTTCTGCTTCTGCTCCTGCTTCTGCTCCTGCTCCTGCTTCTGCTTCTGCTTCTCTTTCCCTGGGGATTCCAGAACACCGATTACCTGGAAATGTTATCAACAGATTTAAGCGATTTTATCATTAACTATTTTGATTTCGTGCTGCATTTCCAGAATAATATGTTACAAACATGCTAGAGGGGCGACAAGCTTATCTTTGCTCGGGGGTGCCTGTAACCTTGGAACCGGCCCTGTTTGAGGCTTTCATGTTGGCTTTGCTGGTACTAGGAAGTTTCCACTTTGCCTGTGTTAACCTATTCCAAGGCCTGACTCCAAACATTTGTCTCGTCGAAGATGTTTCGAAACACTTGAATGAATATGGGTAGTATGGGCGTGTGCGTATGTACGTGTTTTAGTGTGTGTTATGATGATTCGCAACTCCATACAGATCATCACAACAGGTGACAATCTGATCATAAGAAGCAGTCTCCCGGTAAGAGTGGTGTTACGGCCCTTTTACATCATTGACACTATAGGGACACTAGGCTGTCGGGCTCACTTGGGCCATGCCCCCCCCCCCCCCTTTTTTTTTGTGGTCATATACCAGTTGTGTTTTTTTTTCTGCCTGCACTGGGAATTGAACCAGCACAACTCTTGTTGCAATGTTCAAATTTATTATTTCCTCCTGATTTTATGCGTACGGTAAGTTTGATTGTAAAGTTTGATTGTAAAATTTGATTGTAAAGTTTGATTATGAGTGATAAGTGTCTTTTTTGGTTACTACGTTAATAAAGCTGGTATTGGTGTAAATGGTCAACTCAAAAACCGGCACAGTGTTGGGCATACAGGTCACCTTGTCCAAAAACGTAATGAGGCCCCGACAAGGATGTAATGTTGACTATGAGTGTGAATGTGAGTGTCAATACGCGAATGCATGGATTGTTCTGCAGAGTTGACTAGAAGATCAAACACTCACTCACACGTAGCTAGAAGTTAATGATGCAGACTACTGTGGTCGTTTCATACTGTTTAATTGGACGCACACACTTGGACAATACGAGTATAGTTACAGGAAAACAGGTCGACATAAATCATCATACTGTTGATCAATGGTCTACAATTTTAAGTTGGCATTCATGTTGAAGAACATTACAATGGAACGTCCGTAGACAAGCACTTAGATTTCCACTGTTTATAAATATAACCATCAGGCCTTACTGACCGATCATGTCAGTTAATAAATAATGTTCAAGCATGACTCCTAGACAGAACCTCTTTTCTAGCGAAGATTCCTTTAGGTAAAGTTCAGCAAATATTTCTGAAGACAATGTTAACCCACCAGTATTGGGTTTTCTTTATAACTGTGATCTCTTAATCATCACCTGATAATAAGGGGCATCCCTGTTCTCTGATCGATGATCGACGAAAAATAGGATCCAAAATGGCTTCTGGTTCCAATGAGCATTACTCACTATACAGATGCATAGCAAAGCTTCAATAAAGGCATTGTTCATGAACACAAATGTTTCTACAAGAATCAGCATATTCTTTCATCATAGCTGCTGCATACAATCATATACAGTGCTGCTAGGTAACATGTCATCCCGACATATTGATATAGATAATCATCATGTAGACGTCTGCCCATCTAAGCCTAGCAAGGAAAAGTTCAGCAAACAAGTTCTTTTACCTGGGCATGGGAAATACACTAGCAGAACACATACGCCCTCTCCTGGCGTTACAGAATAAACACTGGGGAACTCATAGACTTAATAATCATATCAGAAACTATCTTCTTTCCCATAATAGATCACAGCGATCAACAAACTTCGGACTGGTCTCCGACATGGCATTCACAAGGCTCCATCATCACGGAAGACCCTTTTTTCGTATCCGCATGCGCAGACACTGCCTGACCCCAACGTTCAGTACAAGGAAAAATAGTCCCACTTAGACATACAAAGATATCACGATATAAGACCGAATCGTCTGAAATAGACACGGAGTAAACATAGACTCGGACCATAAACATTCCTGCATAAACCTAAGCAAGAACACTCTGTTTCTGGCCCAACAAGGAACAGACCTACAAAATCTAGATTCATACGCCAAATTCGATATCCAGGGGAGATAACTCATATAACAAAAGTATCAATCAATCATGGGTGATATATCTTTGGCCAGGAAAGCATCCTGATTCTAAAAACAAATACTTTCCCTCAGACAAATAAATATTATAATAACTACATACATTGCCACCAGTAATCTGTTGGTAACAATGAGCTTGGTAAGTTTGATTGTAAAGTTTGATTATGAGCTTGGTGAGTTTGATTGTAAAGTTTGATTATGAGCTTGATAAGTTTGATTGTAAAGTTTGATTATGAGCTTGGTAAGTTTGCGTGTTTGTGTGCTGTTTGCGGTGTTGTGTGTATGTTTACTTATCACACATCATATGCATTTGTATGGCTCTGTTATATGTCTGTGCGACCAAAAGAAAACGCAGTGTCAAATAAGCATATACATAGTTTCTGACAAAGAAGAGATCATGTAACACATTTTCAAAATAACAAGTAGTCGATTACGACTTAAATATAATCTATTCTGTCCCTTTTTTGTCCTTGAGGTACTTGCCGCCTTGTTACGTGCGACGGTATTGCCTCCTCTGCGTTGCAGTAGTAGTCCAACAATGGCCAAAACTCAAGAGTATCTATTATAGGCTTCAATGGAGTCTATCTTTACGCAAGATTACTCTTGGCAGAAATGTAGATAGAAGAGTAGTAAAGCTTCTATCACATGGGAGTCTTCACAAGATATTCAGATAAGCGAAAACAATGCTGGCTGTTGCTGAGCACGTTAATTCTGTAATCTGCCGACACCTTTTATGAAGAATTTAGCAATGGTTTATTCTAGCTCGTTAAGCCCACACCGCTGAGTTAATCAGTAGAAGTATTATTATAATATATATAGCTCTGTTTAGAGTGTGTGTTTAGTACCTTTGACTGAGACAAACATGTAGTACATTTAAAAGGACTGAATCGACGTTAAATTTGTAACATTACAAATAACAACATTTAATAATCACTTTAAGTTTTAACAGTTGGAAAATAATTTGAATATTTATGAAAAGGATTTCATCACTTTTAACTAAATAAAGGAGGTCACTTTTGGCAGCGGATATTTTCACTTAGGTAGTTTCTTCTCCCGCTGGGTTAGTTCCTTTCACTCTGCTCGCGCTCGTTTCTGGTCAAAGTTCATGCGCCACACGTTCCCAGAACGTCAAGGAGTAACGGCCAAGTTGGTTCTGCGTCTGTCTATAAGATCCTCTTACGATGGCGTCGCTTACAACGTCAGTCCACTTCTACCTTCACTTGGTTCCAGAGATAATACTTTCTCCTGGTACCACCAATAACTAGTAATAGAAATAGAAACGAAACGCTCTTCTGAGTATGGCGTTTTCCGACACAGTTATGTGCCCCCTCTTCTATTCTACCATCCCATGTCAGAATTTACCCTCAATGAGAATTAAATTTAATTCCTCGGGATAAAACTTCCTTTACATTTAAACTGAATAGCTTTAGCTTTACATTACATTTAAATGAAAAGATTAAACTTACAGATATAATATCTTTTACATTTACATCTCCACCGTCTGAAAAGTGTTCACAATATAAATTCATTTATGTTTCATTTATATTTACACTTATGGAAAAGCTTGAAACTTTTATTAATTTAAAAATGAATATTTTCACATAGTGTTAAAGTTTGTTTTCTTTAACAGTCGACCTGTACATATTAGGCCATACAGGCCATCACTCATGTTACTGGGTGTTTCTGTTGATTCTCTAAAAGCTGCCCCAGGTTTCCAAAATACTCCTTTTGCGAGTTCCCCAAGTTGTTAGGGCTTGGTAATTATGAGTGTGTCGTGTGTAGAAGGTAAACAACACTAGGGATATGAATAACACGACGTCACTTGTACAGCTCCATGACATTTAATAGAACATTCACATAAGTCCTGAACATCAATAATATCGTTACGCATGCATTACATCACACTCAGGCTGACACTGCCTGTAGGAAATCACTCATAACAATACTTCCACGGACTGGCTGACCGTCCACACACTAACAATACACACAACACGTTTCTATGTGCGGCATTCAATCCTCGCACGAATCCATTCACCATACTGGTGTAAATCACTTAACCTAAGTGATTATGATTGGCGGCATGCAACATCGCCATATAAATTCTACTCCAATATAGCTTCCAGGCGGACAATCATCATCATGTGACGTATTCTTTCCAGAACGTTGTCTCCATTACAGCTGCTCTGAACGCATCACGATTCTGGGCAAGTCGACCTGCATCAGCCAAAGACAAGTTCAGACTCTCTGTGATGTCCTGGGTCCACCGTCGTCTAGGTCGATCCCTTCCCCTTTTTCCAGGGACCATGCCTTCCATCACTATTTTTTTCCAGACTATTATGTCTTTTTATATGACTGAAAAATTTCAGCTTCCTTATTGCGATGGTATTTAAAAGCCAATACTCAACGCCTTACTCCACTGTAGCTCCGAAGGCGGGACCAACTCGTCGCCTTAATATGTTCTCCACGAACATTAACCAAAGTTCCTGTAGAACACTCTTAGACGGGAAGACGTCGCCTATACAACAATATGTCAGACATAATCACATTATTCATAATCCCTATATAATATCTTATCTGTCACATAATACGAGCTCACAGCTCAATCACAAAACACCGCCTCAAGCGCACAGCTCGGCTATCAAACACAGACTCCCCTCTAGTCACATCCGGGTACTCTCTTAGCCACCCAGACTAGTTCACCAAACACGTTTTCTCCATGCGCACGTCCAAGTCACAACAAACTGACATGAAGTCAGACATAAACTCAATCCCTGAGTTAAGCTTAAATATTGACAACCTCAGTGACCCTTACTTTCACTCATTCCATCATCCACCTCAGAAATATGACTTAACACATAGACATTTACACTGGTTTAAAGCTTGAAAACTTACATTAATTTTAAAGTGAATATGTTTATAGGGACATTTACACTGCTTTGAAAATGTAAGTTTTATTCTTAGAATGTACATCATTTCTTTTCATCTTTCCCTCCCTGCGCCATAGGGAACCTGGAACTACTTTATACTTTTAGTTCTCTTTACGAAACTATCAATAAAGCAATCACCAGCCCGTGCGGTGGTGGTTCATGAATCATCACTCTATACGCTGAGGTTGCCAGCCTCAAATGATTTTGACATCCAATAGCGAGTTACACATATTAAATTTCACATGGTAATATTCTTCTTCTTCTTCTTCCGTCCTTAGCCAACGACCGGCAAAGCAGTCAGTGGCCATTACGCCTAGTGGCGTCTTAAGGGCAACAGCGAATAGATTTTCTCTGCCGTTGTTCCCATCACGCCTAATGGCGTCTTTAGGGCAACGACAAATCAATCCGTTCGCCGTTGTTTCCGTAATCAAAGTGACTGGCAAACGGGTGATCAGCCCGTTGGTACATGGTAATATATGTATACATATATGTTAGTTCACGTGTTAGTAAAAAAACAGAATGAAAATTTACTGCTTACGCCAATCTTGGCTACAGACGCTTTTTGCTCAGAGGAATAAAAGAGACGAATCGTTCTCTTACACGCGTCTGGGATGTCTTTAGTTTTGACCATAGATTCCCCCTCTGACTCCGTGTTTCTTCAGTTTCCTAGTCCCGGGGTTCCTTATTAAAATTTGAAAGAGAGTTCCTGTGCTTTGTAAGTCTTATCTGGTTCTCCAATAAAAGGTCCGGTTAACAAAAAGCAATTATGAATCTAGTCTTCACTCTGGCGAAGTCTAATGTTGTCTTGGCGAGTGTGAAATTCAAAGTGAAATAAAACTGCGAAATGGTCAGTCTATATTCCTATTTTCGCAAGCGTTGTTGTTATAAATCTAATCAGAAAGATCCAATCATTCATTTCAAATCATGCAGATAGGGTGTGATATTTCAAAATAGTCCCACATGAAATAAGGTGCGTGTCTGCAAAGGTCACGTATTACCATATATGGACATCTGGTGCCTTGCATATACTCTCACAAACACATTTGTAGACTCATATTGTCTAAAAGGTAATAACTCCTTGATTACTTTTAACCAAGTGACCGGAAGCGATTATATCACACTTGTCTGCCCACTTGTGTCACACAGACAGTAATCTCGTTATCTGTCGTATGAGTACGCAAACTCCGTGTCTTATCGGCGATTAAGCCGATAGCGCTGGCCGATGTACGTGTTAATCTGCCGCGCCTATAACCAACAAATCTGGGTAGCGCTCAGCAAATGTGATATTTATCACCTACAGGGTGATTTGATAAAATCAAATATCTGCTACTTAGGAGAAAAATAACGAGGAAAGGAAGAAAGAGAGAAAGAAAAGTGCGATAATTGATAGCACATAATAAAAATCAGTACCACAAGTGTACCGATACTGCTGGAGAGAAACAAAGATCGATAGGGGCCGTCCATTTCGTCACATTATGATTGCCGCTCTTTCAGTCTAGGGCAAAAGTCCGCCAGTTATATCAGAGCAATACAGCCAGCCAAAGGTAGAAAATTATGCACTTGAACTCTAGTGCAGCGGTGATGTTGTTGTTGTTGTTTAACTAGGGCAGCTGGGCTTCTCACTCTTTAGGAGCAAATACCAAGTTGAAGATTCCTTGGTATTATCTACACTGTAGATTTAGGCTGTTCCTGTGGCTTTTCTGCTATTCCGAAACGTGTTGAGTTGAAGTCATGAGCTCCAGTTTCTCCAGATTGGCTTGCGTTTAAAGGATCGTCACATCTGGTCCCAAGCTAGGAGTAAGATGTGCGTGGCATACAGTGCATTCCCCGCCATCCAAGAGGGCTTTCCAACTATACAGAGCTAAAATACTGTACTCTGGTTCTGGGCTTTCCCAAGGAATTGTCACGTCCTGCGATGAACGAGACAGGAAAATTGAAACAGATTATAAAGGAAATAAGAAACTACAGAATACGCATACTGAGAATAAGCGAGAGTAGATGGACTGCGGCAGGAAGAGTTAATACAGCAGCAGGGACAATAGTACTTTACTCGAGAAGAGAGGATGGCCAATATGTAGCCATTATCCTGAAGAAAGGCGTAGAAAGATCATTATTGGAATGAAAGCCAATCAACAATAGATTGATAAGAGCGAGACTGGTGGAAGATGAACTAAAATCACCATAATACAATGCTATACATTAACAAATAACAGTGACAAAGAGAAC
Source organism: Oreohelix idahoensis (assembly GCA_024509875.1). NCBI lineage: Eukaryota > Metazoa > Mollusca > Gastropoda > Stylommatophora > Oreohelicidae > Oreohelix > Oreohelix idahoensis. The sequence goes on along the minus strand of JAMPIV010013004.1, from coordinate 15,923 downwards.
AAGGATGCATGTTACAAACAATTACAAAATGAAATGGAATGCGCACCAAAGTATGATCTTTTCACAGTAATTGGAGATCTCAGTGCTATGGTTAGAATGCATAATACAACGAAAGAGTAATGGAAAGATACGGCAGCGGAATAGCAAATGAAAATGATGAGGAATTAATTTGCTTTTGTGGCATTAACAACCTTCTAAAAATTGGAAAACTTTTTCCACACAAGGAAATCCACAAATTAACGAGGGAGTCACCAAATAGCTGTGACAGAAACCAGATAGATCACATAATGATCAATTGCAGATGGCGGAATTCTCTGCAAGATGTGAAAATAAGAAGAGGCGCAGATTTGGGAAGTGATCACCACCTAGTACTAGCAAGAATAATGATGAAAGGGGGGCTATTACCGCTGAGCACAGAACCAATCTTGTCAGAATTGAAGGAACCCTCGTACGTGAAGTACTGCAGGCTCACTCTCTGCCGTTCCTTCACCAACATGAACCGGGCCTAATTTACATGCCAGACAATGCCTCGGCTCATAGAGCAGTAGCAGCCCTAGACTACCTCAATGCAGCTAATGTGAACATCGTCGACCCTTGGCCAGCTCTGTACTTTTTTTTTTTTTTTTTTTAAACCAGCGGCACTTGGGCTTTCAGCCCTTCGACCCAATGACATGTCATTGCGAGGCTGGGGAGCCTGTGGACTTTCCTTCCAACCCGGTCAGGAGCTTCGCTCCTTCCCATCCACATAGAGTTTATCTCAAGAGCCGTTCAGGTTATTCAGTCAAAATCCCGGTCAATGACACTCTTTCACATTCTCACACCCAGGGTTAACCTTGAACACTGATCGCCAGCGCAATGTGGTAACAATTACACCAGCGCAGCTCCCGTACTTTGAATTAAATCTCATTGAACATCTCTGGGACCATGTGGACAGAGGGGTGCACACTCTCCATTATCAGCGAGAGACCTTGGACCAGTTGTATACAGCGCTTACTGAGGCAAGGAACAACATCACAGAAGACCAGATCAGACGTTTAGAACTCTCCATGACACGCCGCTGCCATACAGTGGTGAGAGTTCATAGTGGTCACATTCGTTACTGAGTTTGTGATTTTTTTTTTTTGGACACCACACTTCTTTAAGGTACGACCACGTGACACTCGATTACTATATTTTTGTTTTGTAACCTAATTTCTTTCAGGACATAAATTCCTTATCGAACTGCCATGTTTGCTTCATCAATTTCTCGATGTACATTTATTGAGAACAAAATACAAGATGTGACAGGTTTCTTTTGTTAGACAGTATATAAATATATATAAATAAATATATATAGCTGTGACTGCGGGGCAACAGGCGGTGTATATTATAGGGGTGTCTGTCAGAATTTCAGTGGCGAACGCGCAGTGGCTAGACTCGTCGGCTTCGCGATGGTGTCTCAGTGTGTGCGACGGAACGAACGGAATAATTTGTCTTCTCTTTGTTACTTTCACAATTGCCTCCATGGCTGGCGGAGTTGTGGATTAAAGTTGCTACCATAAGTGAAATGGGTTCATTTTCGATACAAGACAACAGGAGGCTGAGACGCTTGGGAGTCATGACCCAAGTGAGCCCGCCCCCTTAGAGTGTAAAGGAGTATATCGGGCCGAAACACTTGTCGGACGGGAGGGACTACTTCTGATGATCAGATTGCTTCCTGTTGTATCGCTCTGTACAGAGTTTCTTATCATAATTACATGGTCAAACCAGTGACGATCGGGAAAAGACCGATTGAATTCTGGAAAGACAGATGACACTGGGAAAGACTAGAAACCGGCTGACCGGGTTAGCACCCCGTAAGCTGTATTCAATTGCTACAGGACCCAAAAATAATAGATGCCCCCAGGATTCACCGAAAAGGGGGGGGGGGAGAATGATGAATCCACAGGCGCCTCATTGGAATCGACCAGACCCGTTACACGGACTTCGAGCTCTGAACAACGGCTGGAATTTCCATGTGCCTGTGATAGGGAATTCTCTACTCAGAGAGGAATGAAAATCCACCGAACGAAAAAGAGGTGTAGGTGATCATCTGGGGGAGATCAACAGCGCTCTGTCTCGACGGATAAGACGTTAGAAGAACGCAGTCAGGAGTCAATCCACAGTGCTGAGTACATTCAAGTTGATCTGCCAGATGATGATCTCACACACTTCTTGGGCGGGAAAAGAGATGCAATAAAGTTTCCACCTGCCAGTGCAAAAGGGCTTTGGGAACAGTTGGACGAAGCCTTGGCAAAAGAGTTGGATAACAACCTGAAGCAGCTAACTTTGGAGAAGAAGCTGGAAATCTTCGGCGACATAATATATCTGCACTGTCGCAAAGTGTTCGAAGTGAGGGAGGCAAGGGAAAGTAAACCACCACGAAAAAGTAGAAGACAAATTAAAATAGAAGAAATCAGGAAACAGAAGAAGCAAGCCCGAAAACTTTTCAAGAACGCAGTTGCCACAGAGAAGGAAGGGTTACGACAGGTTTAGGAGCACCTGAAAAGCCAACATAATGCCCTTTGTAGAGCAGAAAGGTTGTGCAGGAAGAGAAGGAAGACTCGAAGAGATAGGGAAAGATTCTTCAGGGATCCCTTCAAGTTTGCCAAAGAACTGTTTGAGCAGCCACGATCGGGTACGCTAAACATCAAGAAAGAAGACCTGGAAGAACACCTTAGAATGACATATTCAGATGGTCGCAGAGATGAGCCGCTCCGCAGCATGGCAGGCCTTAAATGGCCGAGTAAGCCAGGAGCTGAATTTAACACCAAGCCCCCAACGGTGCAAGAGGTAGAAAGTATTGTCCAGAAAGCTCGGTGCAAGTCAGCTCCAGGTCCTAATTGTGTTCCATATGTGGTGTATAAGAAATGCTCTGAAGTGCTCAAACGACTGCTCCGTTTACTGAAGAATGCGTGGAAACCCAGCTTGTAAGCAAGGAATGGAGAAAGGCGAACGGAGTCTACATCCCGAAGGAGCAAAATTCCACAGACATCAGTCAGTTTAGGCCAATCTCACTACTCAATGTGGAAGGGAAGATATTTTTCTCAGTGATGGCGAAAAGACTCACTACATACCTCCCGGCAAATGGGTACATTGACACTACCATTCAGAAAGGAGGTATCCCAGGTACATCAGGATGTCTAGAGTATGCCACAATGATCTGGGAAGCAATCCAAAAGGCAAAGTCTGACAGAACATACCTCCATGTAATCTGGTTGGATCTAGCAAATGCTTATGGATCCGTTCCACACCAGATGTTGTGGCAGGCCCTAGAAATGTATCATGTTCCACAAGAGATTGCAGCAATGCTGAAGCTGTATTTCGCAGGGTTTGCTGTCAGATTTTCAACCAGAGAGTACACAACGAAGTGGATTGGCCTTGAAGTTGGAATTGCGATGGGGTGTACCATCTCTCCGATACTATTCGTGATGGCTATGCAGGTAATCCTCAATGCGGCTGAAGGAATGGCTATAGGTCCAAAGCTCAGTGGAATGTGTTTACCGTGAAACCAGCCGCTAAACAAAGTGAGTAAGCTATCAAAAAATTAAAAGAAAATGTTCATTAGTTATTCAGTTTAGTTTGCGCAATAGCAAGCTGTAGATACAAAAACATCCCAAGGGTAGTTTTCGTTGGCGTCTGGTATACGCCTGTAGTGGTGTTTGATGGTATTGTATGATGGTGATATTACTAAATGTAATTGTATGAGGCCAGCTGTGAAGGCTCCTGAGATAAAATGTAGTTGTGAATTGTCAGAAGGCCTTTCTTGCTACCACTACGACCTCACACTTAATTTTTTTTTAATGAATGTGGCTACGTAAAGTGTCTAGGGTTATGATATGTAGTGTGGTGTAATAGGTTATAGATATACCCCAGATATTTAACAAGACTAATAATATTAATAAATGTTAAAATACACTGAACTAACTCACGTGTGTAAAATTTTTTGATAGAATTATATTACATTTATTTTGTTCTGGATCAATTTTTTAGGTTGACCAGAACTTAAAAGGATTTAGTGATTATGAAAGAAATGCATGGAATATTATATCATAAATGCAATAGTGTACATATATATGTACTATACTAGTTAGTTTTATTAAAATGTTCTAGTAGTCATCTACTTGGGAGGATAGTTAATGTTTGTGCTGTTGGGGTGGCCTCATCACACCTGTCTATATTGACTACACAGTGTCCAGAAAATGGTGGGAATTTTTATGGGGGTATTAGTAACTACACAGCGTTGGTGAATGTCCAGCAGACCAGAGGCTCACTCATCTTGTAGTTGTAGCTCTGGTGCTGAAATCAGGTGGTCCCACCTCTCCGTGCTGGCGGGCAATAATGGTGGTCTCTGTCACAAGTACTGCACAGATACACTCGAGTAAAGTCACCAACTGAATAGACACTGCTTTGTTGACAACAGAAACTCACAGCTCTGCAATCAAAGTATGGGCCATGTGTCAAAATCTATTCTCTACCCACGTCTGGACACATCACTGACACAACAACCACATCATACAGACAGGTCAGATCTCTCTGACCAAACAGCACATTTACCATGGTGGTTTTACATCAGATAGATCCTCCCAGACTATAGATTCTGAAAAATATTTATTAGTTTTTTTCCCCTAAAAGAGGATAGGTAATATGTTTCATTATTCTCAACACTTGATCTGTCTTGCATAATCCTTGCTGGAGTTTATGTACCTTGTTGGTCCCTAGACCCTGACTAGGGCGGGGGGTCTAGAGCAAATCCCTACTTGTTTGTAAGGCTAGATTTCGATATGGCAGTATCAAATCACTCGAACATTAAACAATATTCATACAAAGAAATAATTTCAATCTTACCAGATTATGAAGAAATAACACAGAAATGCTAGCAAAACTCAGCTGAGCTGCTGGCTATAGTATGGCGTCCCTGAATTTATTTCACTTTCTTTCATATGGAAATCACCACACTTTAAAATCTGTGTCTATCACTGAACAACTATTGAAGAATGGCCCCACTTGCGCTCTGAGCGCTAATAATATGATTGTCTGTGGCCAATCACTGCCTAGGTTTATTTTAAATTCAAATTTCCTACCCTAAAGTCATTTCAGTCATGCTTCAGTCAAGTATGGATGGTTATCTGTTAGTCTGTCCGTCTCTACTTGTGTTTCTACAAAAATGTACTCGATTTTTGAACCAACCTTTCTCTCCCCTCCAAAATTTTGTCGTTAAAAGTTATTTTTAGACACAGCCACCACAATATCCCTTCTCTTCCATACTACGTAGATTTGAACACCTGCGTCTCAAGGTCGTGTTTTTTTTGTACAATTAGCGACACTTTTAGATTCAATACAGTCTGTCGATGATGTGAATAACACTGTCTTTTGTCATTATCTTCAATATTATCTATCCGTCTGTAAAATTAAGAACATATTTGTTCACTGCTCAGAATGGGCCATCCGGCCAGCTAATTTTTATATTCCTAACATTAATATTAAGAAAAAATTACTTTTTAATTTTTGTAATATTTCGAACATCTGCGTTTAGCCGCTGAATTCAAATCAAGGGCTTGGTATCGCAAAAGCGTCCATTCCGTACCTCGTGTCAATTTGGGGGACGTGAATTTTTACTTTCCTCCATCCCCCCCAATTGCGTCTCCTTAGCCTTTCTAGTCTCACGCAATCTTTCCAGTCATATTTTTTCCCTTTTATCCGCCGTTCCCCTCCTGTCTAGCAAGTCAATTTTTATGGAGGATGATGACCCGCGGTCTAGGCGATCATGTACTATTCGCAGCCTACGCATTATGTTTTTATCCTTACATGTTATCTTTGGAGATATTTTACCGTTGTATCTCTGTCAATTTCACTACAACGCCCATTACCGAATGCTACAAATAGACATGCTACCAAACGATTATAAATAAATTAGATTGGTCCATGACATTTGTCTCTGCGTCCTAGGTTTTGAAAAAAAAAACAAAAAAAAAAAACGGTTATGAACTTTCCCCAAGAGTACATATTTGTCGTCTGCATGTCCTCCCAGCAGCGGTCCTGACTTGCAAAGATGTAATATTTATGCTCATAAAATAAGAGGCTATGGCTGTACATACAAGGAACTTGGTGACGCTCGTTATCAGGTCGCTGCACAAAGTCATTCATGTATTCATTATCTAACAAGCCTTAGGACGGACAGTCTCATCATGTAAAAAAGTGACATTGAAACCACTACTGCAAGAGTACATGAATGTTTTGATGCAAGTTTCCTAGAAAGGAATCAGCTGCAGGGAGGTCCTGCAAGTGGTGGTTAATGCTGAAATTATATGAAACTTGTCGGCACCTGGAAACAAGTTAAAAAAAAAAGAAAGAAAGATAAGATACTCTAGAAAACAGAGCAATACACACTCCAGAAATTAGAAACAGCTCCACCCAGCTGACGCCTATACCGCATGAAATTGACGTGTTAGAGAAATGGACCAACTATACACTTTACACACACAAGGTACAATCCTTAAGTATGAAATAAACAAGTTGGCGAACCAGAATGTTTTATTCGCCTTATTTCTTCCAAACTACTTTTGAAATGTTCCTTTACTTACAATTAATACCTAAACACGTGGTGAGAATGGATTAATACAGTATAGATGGTAAGAAAAATGAAGGGTACAATGTTAGACTGGATTGTGAGCCCAATTCTCAATCCTTTGAAAATAAGTTTTTTTGTTTCTTCATATTACAAAGTTGAAAAGGAAATAGTAAATGTCACTGAAAGCAGACGATCAAGTTGCAAGCAAGAATGGATACTTCTGTTTTAGCAGTATGGACGGCACGGCGAGCCACACAATAAATGGTAAATCTAACTAGGACAAATGACAAAAGAAATGACCTACGTTACGAATATAAAACGTTGTCAGCGGAAAATGCACGAAATCAGTATTGTAAACAACGGTAAATGCATTTTAAAATGAAACAATTCGTAAATGGAAATTGTAGACTGGAAATTAGCAGAGTGGCAACCCCGGTTGGTATGCTGTAGAATTTTCTTTATGCCTTTAGAATAGGTCTCATTTGTCTTTCTCTAATGTTTTTTTTCTCTTTTGTGTGCTTGTTCCCTGACGAAGACCCTGTGACCGTAACGGAGACATTTCTTTGTTATTTGTCCTGGTAAGACTTGCACTAGCTATTTTGTTGATGTTGTTGCTGGCCATATAGTTTACCGAGTGTCCGATTGGCACAGTAGAGTGCTTGCCTCTTGCGTTAAAGTTACCACAATACAGCTTTGAAACATAGTTGCGTTACGTTGTAGTATACCCAGTTGTAAATGGATATCTACACATGCTCTTGAGTAAGGAAAGGCAATGACAGGTAAAAACGGAACTGCTGACCTCACTTCTTAAAATTCGACTTAATATAGTAACACTTGACTCCCCTACAGCTGTATCTACTGTTGAACTACCTTATAGCTGTCACAGCTCTACTGCTGTCATCCTCACTTTCCTATTACCCTCTTTGGATCCTCATTTGTTAAAAACATTGAAGAATTCGCTCAATTAACTATCTTTTTTCTTCCTTCCTCTCGTCCTTATTTCTGTCAATTAAAAATCAGAACTAAAAAGTGAAACTGCCGCTGGATTAATGCCATCTTTTGGCCATCTTGTACAGAGTGAAATCAATAAACAAGATTTGTCTGTATTTATGGCGAATCAATGAAGTTCTCATTACATCTGAAAATGAATTAAAAACAACCATTACAGGATGAGAGATTGAGGGTAAAATGAATTTTTTTTTTTTTTTTTTTGGGTGTGATTTCTGTTTATTTGGAAAGCAAGAATCTTTGGTCATTGTTTTTTTTTTGTGTCTGGCTTTAGCACACGAAAACCCTGGCAAACACGAAACCTTGTAATTATTTTACTCAGATGTATTAACGTGAGCAAAAACTTCAAACGAGGAATTTGACACTTGGCAAGATAAAAGAAACACTGTGGGATTCTGGTTTCAAATATGAATGTAATTTTAGTTTTAATTTTTATATCTATTTGTGCTTCTGGCCTGCTGCACGTCGTGGGAGTAATTCATTTCCCAATCCCCGTCGTTATTTTCATTTATTCAGTCATAGACTTAGCAGTTAGTTACTGTATTCGAAAGATAGTTCTAGTCTATGAGAACATATAACATTGCAGGTTTTATTTTGTACCTATCACGTCACCCCTAGTGTGCCAATGGTCAAGAAAATATGTGCCTAACACCATATTCCCAATATGCCTCAATGGCATATCGGGATCCTTTACCTTTTACCTTACTATGGCGATTGATTATATATGAATGAGTACATGTACTGTACTTAGGATGCTCTAGTGCCTGGGTTCCCAACCTGTGGGTCGCGACCCCCAAGGGGTCGCAAAGTGTTTTCTGGGGGGTCGCCGCGGTTATTTTTAGTTGCAATTATTTGTATAGGAAATTTCACCACGAAGGTTTTCAACACTTATTTATTTCAATATGGCTACACTGCAATACTCTACTAGTGGTTGTAACTAGAGGTGGGCAAATAGAGACACTTAGCTGTGTCGAGACATTCGAAACAGTGGGTTAAACTGTGTCGACGCACTGTTTCGAAACAACGGCACAGCGGCTCTTTTGCCCGTATCGGGGAGAAAGAAGTCTCTTATAGACAGTACCGGGGCGGGTATACATGAACTGTGTGAGACACTTTCCTCTGTTTTTACTGTCGTGTGTGAAAATCTATGGCGTTTCGTGTGACTACAATTCAATATTTTTACACAAGTCTTCATTAAGATGTAATAAAACGTAGATATGATGATAGCTGCAGTATATGGGAAAATAATAAAAAACAACAATAATAATAACAGTAATAATAACACATGATATCAAACTAGAGTAAGCTAGATTTGGTAGACAATGATTCAAATCCAGACCGAGTACACATATCAGCAAAGCTAATAAAGTGTCCATTACATTTATACGAACACACGGACACTTTCAACTTTAACATAGCGCCTAAAACATTGACAACTGCAGCACTGACACAATTTCCAGTGTCTATAACTTCTCAGCAAAAATAATATCACTTGTAAAATCAAGTCATCATAACACATCCCTGAAAAAGATGACATGTTTGATATTCCATACTAATGTTCCGAACGGTTGATTCAAATTTTACATAGGCTCAGACAGTGTGTCGCTGCAAAACAGCGAGGCAGACGAAACAAACAAGCAGGAAGTGTCGAATCGCTCGCTGTTTCGAAGCATTGTTTCGACACATACCGTCATACACACAGTAGCCATCTCTAGTGCCTAGTCATACTTGAAGTTGACGAACCCTTGAATGATAAAATACCAGAACACACGTTACATTTTACTTTGTTGTCTTTGATCTTTACAAAATAATCCCAAACAGGGCTTCTCCCCGCCATAAATGAAGATTAAATGAGGTTGAACACAAGTTTTAAACACTATTTTATGTATAAACAAAACACGTTTTCTTAAGAGAGCGCCTGAAGTCAGGAATCAAGAGTACCGTAACATGCGTATAATGAGCGCTTGGATGAAATAAAACTATGGAACTGTTTCGAAACAGCAGACTACAAGTAAATTAACTGAAACAATGAGACATGAGTCGTGACACCCTAGTATGCAAATTTACTTATTCTCGTTAGTACAAATCTATGGTATTTCGTGTGACCACTGTTAAGAATTTTACACAGTCGTTTTCATTATGATGATATGCAAGGGGAACATGCTGACAGCTGCAGTAAAAGTGAAAAAAATAATAATAATAACAGTAATAATGACACATTATATAAAATTAGAATAGGTACAGTCAGCGACAATGATTCAACTCAAACCGAGCAGACACCTAGTAGTAGTAAGCCGCTTTCAGTCCTGAGGAATTATTAAAAAAAATTTTTTTGACTTGTTTGATTTTCCATACTATCTATGAACGCCTAATGTACCGCACGCTTGACACATTTTTACAAAGGCCCCTGAAGGTGAGACAATGATACAATGTGCCTCTTTGCAAAACAGCGAGGCAGACGGGAACTGAAACTGCAGTTTCGATACACGAAACAGGCTATGTGTCGAATCTGCGTGAGACAGTGCGTCTCTGCAAAACAGTCAGGAACTGACACTGTATCGACACGGCAAGAAGGCTCTGTATCGAATCGTTCGGGTATGATACTGTATCGAAACATTGATTCGAAACATACACACAGTAGCCATCTCTAGTTGTAACACTGATTTTTGATAAATGAAAGGAAGTGACTTATGGTCCACCGCGGCGGATACTTAAAAAATATTAAAAATCCGCCGTGTTCATACATATTAAACATTTTATATTATTTTAATTATTTGCTATGGCGGGCCTTTCATATTTTTTCCAATTTTCGCCTCGGCGGACTAAAAATAAAATATACAAATGCAGTGTTATCATTAGAATAAAATTCTATGTTACAAATAGTAAACTGAAAATTTTTTTACTACGATGCAAAATTCAATATCAAAATTCATTTTTAATCGGTGTCTCGATATTTGAATAACAGACTGTCGAATACGGACCGTCGAATAATGGTGAGTTGCTCTCTTAACGCAGTTAAAGATCACCCCGTATGTTTTGCTGACGCCGCCATCTTTGCAATGATCTAATTCAATAATGTCCGCGATGGGCCGTCTGATGCAAACTGGCGCGAACTTAGTTCGCCAGTCAACCACCTTTTGTTGGCGCCATGATGGAAACAAGCCACTCGCTGTCGAGCGCGGGTTAGCTACTGCTTGCACTTTCTAAAATCTAAAGAGCGTCAGTAGGTCGTCATCAGTCCGTTCTGTCGGTCGGCTTTCTGCATCGCTATTATCGTTTCCCGACGGAAAACCAATTATTTGCTAATTATTTATTTATATTTTTATTGTTATATTATTAGTATTAATAGGTGTATTAATTTAATAAAATAGTGAGCCAAGTGACTAACGCTAAACATTATTAAACATTTAGTTTAAAAAAAAATTATTACTGTCCTGTCTCCAGGACTTCCCTATAAAAAAGTTTAGAACTATACTTTTATTCAGGCATTCTACCGTGTTAGTTTCCCTTGAGGTTCCTCTTCCCAGGTCCTCTTGGGGGTTGTGTATTTTCGTGATTTTCTTCTCACTATGCTGCCTTGCGCTTTTGTACTGCTGCATTCTTTGTGTTGTGTTGGGGTTCCCCTTTTACACTTTTTTTTTACTGATAAATGGGGATGTTCCTTAACGTTCTCGATAAAAATTGGTTATATGTTCTTTTTTCGTTCTCGGCTTGATGTGGATTATGCTGGGAGATGCTGGCATGACAATTACTATTGATAAAATTCGTGAAACGCGAATAACTAATAAAAATACAAAAAGAAAATTTTTTTTCGCGAAAAAGAATTAATTTTTATACATATTTTCAGAAATCCGTACCCATGGAGAGAAAAAAACGTAAATATTCAGAAGACTATCTAAAATTTGGCTTTACCACCTTGATCAGCAATGGCATAGAGAAGCCACAATGCGTTTTGTGCAATGTTGTTCTCAGTGCTGAATCTATGAAACCTTCAAAACTCAAACGTCACTTAGAGACAAAGCATTCAGAACATACTAAAAAGGATTTGGAGTTCTTTCGACGCCATGAAACTGGTCTCAGACGTCAGAGATTTGATCCTACAGGAAGGTCTCAGCAACAGAGCACAGCAGCAGTGCAAGCATCATATGAAGTCGCATTGGGAATTGCCTAACAAAAACAAAACTTACACGATTGGAGAAACGCTCATCAAACCCTGCATGTTGAAGATGGTTAAGTTAATTCTTGGGGAAGCCAGCGAGATAAAGATGCGACACATATTTCTGTCCTATAACACTATTCAGAGGCACATTTTAGATATGTCCGTAGACGTGAAAGAGCAGGTTTTGAATGAAATCAGAGTGTCTCCATTGTTTTCTTTTCAAGTTGATGAATCAACGGACGTAAGATCATGTTCTCAGTTTGTCTTCGTGAAATATATTCATTCAGATGACATCAAAAAGAGTTCCTGTTTTGTAGTGCACTTGAAACTTCTACAAAAGGTGAAAATATTATGCAGAAGATAAATACCTTTTTTGAAGCTAGAGGACTGCAGTGGAAAAACGTCTGTGGGGTTTGTACAGATGGAGCACCAGCTATGCTAGGGTCAAAGTCGGGCTTTCAGACAAAAGTGAAAGAACTTGCTCCCCAAGCGAAGGGCATTCACTGCATGATTCACCGATATGCATGATTCATTATGCTCAATCCAGTAAGACTCTTCCAGCTCCTCTGCAAGAGATACTTGATTCTCTGATCAAAATTGTGAATTACATCAAATCTGGAGCCCTCAACACCCGTCTGTTTAAAGAACTCTGTAAAGACATGAATTCTGATCACGAGGTTCTTCTTTTCTACACTGCTGTACACTGGTTGTCGAAAGGAAATGTTGTCAATCGTGTCTTTGAGTTGAAAGATGAATCAAGTTGTTCCTGGAAGTGCAAGGGAAACATGACCTATTGGCTTACTTTAATGATGAAGCTTGGAAGAAAAGAGTTGCTTACTTAGCAGACATTTTAGACAAGCTAAATAAGCTGAACCTGAAACTTCAGGGAAAGGAAACACACATTATCCAATTTCAAGACAATCTTCAGGCATTTGTTTCCAAGCTGCAAAACTGGCGTCGGAAAGTCAATCTTGGAAACATTGCCATGTTGGAAAAACTCTGCAGTGTGGTTGAGAAATCTGACGGTTACCTGGATGAGAATCTGAAGATTACTGGGCACTTTGAATCCCTTGAAAAGGAATTTCAGCGGTACTTCCCTGAGCTTACAGAAGAAGCTGCACTGGTACGAAACCCATTTTCTGCTTCCCTGAACATAGCCAGCATTCCCGATGAAGTACAGGATGAATTCTTGGATCTGCGGAACAATTCCTTACTTACTTACTTGCTTAGTCGTTCCCCTTCTACCGTGAGGTGTAGAGGTTTGGAAGACAGAGCGCCAGACTATCATATCGGCTGTCTTCCTCCTGGCCTGGTTCCATTCTAGTCCTCGGTCCTTCAAAGATTGTCTAATGTTGTCCTCCCAGCGGACTCTGGGTCGACCTGGAGATCTGGATCCCTGGCTCTTTGTTTCCCATGCTTGTCGTGGTAGCCGATCTTCTCCCATTCTGCAGACATGGCCAAACCATCTTAGTTGGGACTGTTCTACTTGGGTCTGTAGGGGGTGGGATTTTAGGCCTTGACGTTTTGGGTATTTTCCTTTCTTTTTTTTGAGGTTTGGGATCTGAAAAAGGGCTTTGTGGGTTTTATTTTTTAGGTCATTTTGGGAAAACTTCGTTTATTTTCTTTTTATATTTTTTTCTTCCTTCTTTCTTTTTTTTTTTTTTTATTTATCATTTTGGTTGGGGATTATAGGTTCCAACAGCCCGGTTTTACCCAGAAAATTTCATTTCCCCTTGTGTTTTTTCTTGGGATCCCTACTTTTTTTTTTATTTTATTTTTTTTGAGGGGTTTTTTTTTTTTCCCATTTTTTGGCCCCATGTCAAAAAAAATTCGGTCTCACAGGCACTCTCATTGGCTTGTTCCAAAGAACGTGGGGGGCCAATCTTTCTGAGGTTTTGGAGCGGCTTTTCCTATGATTGCTTGTAGTCCCCCTTTCCGGGTTCTATCTAAAATGGTCAAGACTAGGACCGGTCGGTAAAAGGTGGGGCCCCGGTTCCGCATCCATGGGGGGGGGGGGGGTCTTCCCTTACCAAGCTCCAGGCATCCCAATCTGCTGAGGAAATCCTCGAATTTTCATGGCCTGAAAAAGTTCCACCCAGCCGGCTGGCTTGTTTTCGATAGGGCCACAACGCGCTTCTTTTGGATGCCCCTACACAACCCCATGTCGAAACCTTCCTCGGTCATTCAATAAGACCTTTCCGAGGTATTTTTAAAAAAGGGCCGCACCCGCGCGCCGCAGGGGACCCCGGCCTCTCCTCCAAAGCCCACATCCTGAATTGTCACTCCCCCACCTTCATCATCTCGGTGGGATATCCCACCATGTATTTTGGTATAGTTTAGAGCCCTGCTTAATAAACCATCCCCTTCTTCCAGTTTTCCTCAAAAAGTTGACCACAAATAGTCACACCCCGACCCCCATTACTTACACCAGGTTGGGTCCCCCCTGAAGCTTACCTTTTAGGGCATGACTCATGGGTTTTTTTGGGCCCGTCCCTCTACACACAAATCCCTCCGCAAGGGAAACAGGTTAGAAGCACCGTAAAAGCATGAATCAGAAGTTTTTTCCCCGGTCAATGCCCCCAACACCCCCCCCCCCCCCACCCTCCCCCTTGCATGTCCTCCCCACCCTAAAAAATTTTGCCCCTATCCCAGGGGGGGCTGGGACCCGGCCCCCGAACGCGCCCCTCCCCAATCCTACGAAACAAAGATGATGGGTCATCTCTTCTATCTCTTTAATACTCCAAAGGGCCTTTTTCAACTCGGCACAGCTGTCCTCCCCTGAGTGTGGGGCAGATCAGGTTCTTGGAGTTACTTCGGGGCGGTTTGCTCCGGAATCCGCCCACTGGGGGACCCCTCCATCCAACTTGGCTCAGCTAGGGCGGGGGTCGGGTAGGAGTACTCCCACTTCTGTGCTCTGTGGATTTCTAGAGTAGATTTTACCAGGGGGGGACACTGAGAAAGGCGGGGATAATCCCCAGCTCCACTACCAGGCGTTTTTCCTCAACAATTGTTCTGATTTTCCCAATATCCCTTTACCCCCACTGAAAAACTGGTGTTTGGGTGGGGACTTTCTCTGATGGCTAATCACCAATCCTTTATTTGGTTATGGTGGGGGCCCTTTTGCAACCAAAACGCTATGCCTGTAGAGCCTAAAAGAGCAAATTAGGTTCGTCTGTCTGAATGCTCCCCATAAGCACATCTGTACGTAAAAACCCCAGTTTCTGGTGTCATAATTTTCTATCACGGGCCCCTGCTGGCTCTTGGGCCCATCTTTGGGATTTTTTCTCTTAACAGTGCTGCCTTGAAGGTTCTTTCCCCTATACACCATGTCAACTTCGATCACCCCTTCAATTTGTTTTTCTCTCATCTGTGGCTAGCTGCTAGCGGCCCATCATTTTTCTGGGATTGGCGTTCACCGAATACTTGAACCGGCCACCACCCAAGGGGGAAAGCACTATTTCCGGACGGAATTCAATTCCTCCCACCCCAACACTACCCATTTCTCCCCATCAACCACCAAGCCCTACCCAAGAAGACCAAGAACTCCCCCCACGGTGCAGCAAGCAAACACGGGCCCTTTGCCTGTCACTTTATTTAAAAAACCTTAAGGGAGGTGGGGGCAATTGTCCCTCCCTTCCTCATAGTTTTTCCCTTGGGGTCCCACCACAGGAAAACCCAATTTTGTCTGGTTTTTTTCCCCCGGGCGCTCGCTATCTTCCTACTATTCCAGCCTTTTATTTATTTTTTTCTTCTTCCTCACTCATCAACTCTTCCCGGGAAAATCTTCTGCCCTCCCGACACCGCCCAAACACCACCCGCCCACATGCCGCTGCAGCACCTTGTTCTCACGCCCCCCGCGCTCCGGGGACGTTGTGTTTCACCCCACACTCCCCTTATCCATCTCCATCTGTCCTGTGTTGTTGCATTCTAGCTCCCGGCATTACAAAACCTCTCAACCAAAGTACTAGTCTCCAATTCCCAATACTCCTGTTCGCCAAGGCCCGACCTAGTCACACCACATTTCTTCTTCAGCAGCTGTTCCAATGATGTCCCCCGAATTCAGCAAACCGGGCCAAAAAATAAGAGGTTTTTCCAAAGCCATCCATCCCGCCCCTCTCGTCGCTCCAACCGCTGGGCAGCATAAACCAGCCCCTGACATCGAAAGAA